>JAPFUP010000178.1:0-245541 GCA_030780425.1 Beauveria varroae
GAGAGCATGAGCGTGACTTGTCGCGTTCTGTGGAAACCTACTAAGTGGGTGCAATCATGTAACAACAGTCTGTTGATAGCTCGATAGCACGTCTTAAAGCCTACTCTAGGGCGCAGT
Source organism: Beauveria varroae (assembly GCA_030780425.1). Classification (NCBI taxonomy): domain Eukaryota; kingdom Fungi; phylum Ascomycota; class Sordariomycetes; order Hypocreales; family Cordycipitaceae; genus Beauveria; species Beauveria varroae. Next base: position 118 of record JAPFUP010000178.1, read on the forward strand.
AAAAGACGTTAATTCATACACACACACTGTCATATTCTGCTATCGGTGGGTGCGGCTCCTCCCTCTTGATTGAAACCTTGCGAGGTCAATTGCAGCGCTTTTGTTGTCATTGGTTGCTTCGCTGCCTGCACTTCCACTATCGTCGACAGAACAAGACCGTCATCGTTGCCGCTGGCAGCGAGGCCCGCCCTTGTCGGACCTTTTTCTAGTTAACAAGATCTCACCTTGCCCAGGAAAAATAACAGGGCTCAGATTGAGTGGGATGTCCGCAAGCGAAGGTGCTGGTGGGTACTTTGACCTTGGCCCCGAAATTAAGGCTATGCGCTGATGGGCAATATAACAAGGAGTCTGTCATTAGGCGGTTGGGCTTAGGGGCTGACTGTCTTTGCTGCAGCGGTAGACTCCGTCTCCGTGATCACAGATTCGCCTTACTGCTTTCATCGTCTGCGATATATTGGTTGAATGATGTTGAACTCATTAGAATCATGTTGAATGGCTGGCATTTGGCCTTGCTTCTCTGATTTTCAGCGCTGCTCAGATCTTTCTTCTCGGCCCCCCCCCCAGCTTCGAAAGATATAGCGCTTGAGATCGTGGCATTTGCTCGCAGAGTCGCTTCTATCTCAGCCCTGAGCTCGTGGGCATATTTCGGGATTTTTGATCGGGCATTTCCGCCCTATAGGGCAAGGATAGCTGGACCTGTGACACTGTCTTAACAAAGGCGATTGGCAAGCACTTAGTAAGTGCAGCCGTCATAAAAGCTGCTCGAAAATGCGCTTGCAGCCAAGCAGCCTATCCCCCGTCCTAACCACACACCCCTCTGTTACTATCCCCTGCTAGGTAAGACATGTCCGCAAGCCAACCAGATCAGAAATGCTTCCACGAGGCAATCTCGAACACTACCCTAATAGGCAAGCTGTTACGCGTAAAATTCCGTGGTTGCGCCCCATTCTTACCATTCTTAGGAAACCGGCGCCTTCGCTCGTCGTGCATAAATAGTCAAAAGACCCTTTGGAAGGAAAGGTGCAAGGTTCTGCTTCAAGGTTAGCACGGAGACCGATGAGGTTGTATACGAGGCTGTATAGTGCAAGAGTCTTACAAGCACTATGGTTATAGAATCCAGTATTGCCTTGTTGCATGTGCTGTGATTGTTGCGCATTGAGTTGGTGTTGCTGTACCCCGAGCTTATGCAGCCGATTAGGCGGGGAAGATTCATGCTTTCTGGTCGCGAATCGACGCTAAAAAATCAAAAACCCTTGAAACTTGCCCTCAATGAAACACTTCAAGTTCGACTGAGCTAACTAGCATCGGAGATACTGGTTCGAAATAGATTCTAAGCGGCACCACGCTGTTATTGTGGCTGTGCATACCACAACCCTGGGCAGAACTTGGACCCCGAGCGATTAAACCACAAATTGTGCCAATGCATTCTGAGAGGGGAGTTGCCTCGCGTAGCACAGACTTGATACTTGCCAGATCGTCCTGGCCTTGCGGCATGCTAACCAAGGGAAGGGTTTGCCGTGCTCGGCAGATGACTGCCTCAGCAGATTATCCTCTTCCGCGCTGGCCCAGCAGGGCAACTACCCCTCCTTCGTCTCGCGGTACATCAACGACATAATATGCCGAATTGGGGACTTTCGGGGACACTGTCGACCAGGTCGTCGGTACAAGTGAGGAGGGTGCATGTCTTGCAGGGCTTTACTCGCTCGCGGCGCGGCTATGCTGGATGGTAATAATAGCCTGGGAGACCTTTCCAGCTCTCAACGAGTTTGCTGCAAGATGATAAGCGCTCACAATATTGTTGGTGAAAAGGCTCATTACTTGGTGGATGAATCGTGCTGATACCGCAAACTCATATTGCAAATCGGTCTACTCAAATTTATGATCAGGCTGCTTGGATGCTTGAGACTCTACCGGAAATGATGACCACATCCGTGGGCAGCACCGTATTAAGATGTTGGATGGTACAACGGCGGATCCAGGGCCCAGAACCTCTACTGGTGCATGAACCCCACGAGTGAGACACGATGTATCGCTCCAGTCGACGTGTTCCTGCGGCGGCCTCGCACGCAAGCAGAAAGAAGGGCGCGGCCCTGTTTATGTGCTCGAGAGCAATGAGTAGGCGGATAGATATCGGTGGCATTCTTGGCATGCTTGCCACTTTGTGCAAAAGTGTACCAATGTACGTACAGACGGAGATCCTACTTGGATCTCGTTTCGCGCCTGTAGTACAGATTGGAAGGTAAGCTAATAAGTTATTATTAGTGGTCCGCATTCAATTTAGCATTTCTGTGCTGTGAAGTGAAGAGCGCTTGCACTGCCTTACTCTCCAGTTTTCGGAAACGGGAGCTTGATGAATCTCTCCTGACTCCTGCGTCGGCCGATCGGATTTGAGCCAGCGAAAGTATCTTGACATCGAGATTCTCAGTTTATCATCTTTGGCACTTGGTTGGAAGCACGCACTTCGAATGGTGGTGGGTCAGCCAGTACGAGATGTTGCCGCTTCCAATCTGCGACCCAGTGGGACAGTTATGGCTGTAAACTCATTACGCAACCCCTCCACGGAGTCCGAACACCGAAACCGTCGTACTTTTGGATGCAGTCAGCCAACACTGGCGAGGTTGATCGCGGAGAAGCTGCTACGTACTGTTTGTTGTACACGAATCTGGCGATGTAACCCTTTCGATGACGTGGATCCAGTACGCACTCTCCGAGGACAAGACCCTGCATGACAATAACAACAAGCGTCGTTGAGTCTGTGGATTTCGTCCCGCCTTTGCGTTAGTGAGGCCATAGATTGACATCTCTCTAGCAAGTGGCGAGCTGCCAAGTCGGTCAGATGCCAAGCGCATAATTGAGCACGGATGGAGTCATGACTGGTCGAAACGCCCCCAAATTTGCCATTGGCGTTCGAACTTGACTGACGACGCAGCCTGATCAACGACCGCTGCACCATATTTTCCTAACTACTGAAATGACTTCGAGCCAAGTCGATAGCGGGCTTGTGCAGGCACGTTCTGACCCGGCAATATTGAGATAGGAAAGGCGCAGGAGACGAGGCAGTCGAGCAGTGAATCTTTCGTAGGCCAGCACAGGCGCTCCGTATTGGTCTCTGAAGCGATTACGCAATTGAACTGCCGGGTCGTCCGTCCACGCGCTCGACGTGAGAAGGCTTGGCGGGCTTAGCTCCGCCGTGGCGCACGACGCGACGCCTGGTTCGTCAACTCTGAGCATAGTAGAAGTTTGGGCATGGTAGAAGTTTGGGCATGGTAGAAGTTTGGTAGCGTTGTGTGAGCGTCAGTCAGTCATTTATTAGCCAGCTCTAAACGCGCCATGACGACGACGACAATCCATACTGAGTAATTTGCGGTTAGCGCCCTGCCACACCAAGCCCGTTCGTGGGGAATTGTGATATGCTAGAGGACCGGTCGCTTTACTCTTCAGGAAACCCAATATTGGTAGAAGCAACCCATTCATATACCGGTGGTCAAGGTCGCTCTGTCGACCAAGATCTTTGTACGGGCAATTGGGCGCGATTTCGACAAACCACCTAGACTTCCAGAGAACCGTGGAATTGACCCGTTGGTAACCACGTGGACCTAACGGCTTACAAGTACGCGAGAGCGACGCAATATCAGCTTTTCAGTGCGCGCGAGTCGGGAAATAAAGAGCGTATGCGTTAGACCTTGCTGCAAGGCATGCTTCCCAGATGCTCCTTTGGGCGCAGCAGAATAATTCCCAGGAAATATCGCACCAATTCCAGGCTGAATAATTCAAAAAATGGTTCCGACAGCAAGTCCTTTTGACCTGGAGCTGTAGAACATGCCCGCATTCCGCCTCGGCACCGATGTGGTTAAACAGGCTACTTTGGCCACTAGCCGGGCGCCACGGGTGCCAGGTGGGGAAAGGACACTGAATCGCATTCAGCCCCCGGAAATCGGAAACCAATTGCCAGTTTGTTGGGCGTGCAGAAGACCTGGAAGGACGCCCATCGCCTGCGCGTCTCCTGGAGGGCTCGGGATGTGGCGGGAAAACCCTAATCGATGGAGCGAGTCATAGGAAAGCCAACAAGAAGTTTCATCGCCAGGCCACTGGCACTGAGTTGATGTCATATTGGTAGACAGGTGGATACGTAGGGCGAATTAACTACGCAAATGAGCTGCATATTTTCGGCTGGAGCTCTTCCGGTCATGTACTGCGTGGTAGGGCTGGTGAGCAAGTAAGCCCCGCAGCCAGAAATGTCGAGGCTGAAGAAGCTATATTGAATCGGCGGCTGTGTGCCGTGATCTCGCTCTGACTGGATTGGGCCGAATCAGGAATTAATTTAGACTCGAATACCGTTGCCAGCTGCCAAGCCTCTACTTGCAAGCATCGGCTCAGTCGGGCTACCAGTAACAACTCGGAGGCACCGTCTTAAAGTTCGGTGCCAAGAATCGCGCTATCAGTGACTTGTCCGGGGAACAAGTTCAAAAAGACGGCTGATCTGTGTCCATCCCGTTCGAGGCGACTTGGCCTCCACCGTAGGGTGAAATGATACTCCTGAATCAAGGTAGCAATGCCTTGAATATCTGCGGATAGCCCATTGTTGAAGAAAGAACTCGGTTGCACCGCAGAAACCTCGGGCGATTTCAGACCGAGTGAGATTGACTATTTCATCACTGCGCCCAAACCCTGTATCCATAATAAGCCGAGACAGTTGGATTCGATGCTGCAACGCAAGGAGTACCACAAGATCCGCAGCTTCAGCATTCGCCCGTTGCGAGCTGATAGACCAGTGGCTGTAACGCAGATGGACAATAAATGCGGTCAATATTTCCTCATGGAGCCGATTTCAGGAGGAAGCTCAGCCCTAACGCTGACGTGTTTGTGTTATGGGCCATGTCAACGTTCTGGCGGGGTTCGGATTTCGCAGCATCGTGTCTTGTAACGGGTGTGAATGAAGAGGCTGGGAATGGCAGGATAAAACGAGATGGTGTATGATGTAGAAGAATGGTGTGAGATTGTAGTCGCTGGGCTGACTTGCACTGGCGATGCGGTTTTGGCTCTGCCTTGCACCAGCAAACACGGCCCAAATGCAGTGTGCACTCAACGGTAAGCCATGATCTGTAGGGAGGAGGGGCGTGCCGCATCGTTCGGTACTCGAAGAGACAAGTCAAGAGCATCGAATGGCCATGTCATGGCAATGAGATTGACTACCATGGGCGAGACAATAAGGCGGGAGCGTCTACGTAGTACGGTGAGAGAAGATGATGAGGTGCGTATGCAACATGTCAAGCACACAGAGCGGTTTTGGGGAGCCCCGCAGTTGGCAGTGGAATAGCCCGTAAGGGAAAGGCGGCGGAGATCCCCCAAGTAGAATTTGACGGAAAGACTGAATGAAAGTACGCATCGAAGCCCTTGCACGCCGGGGTGACTGACAGGATCGAATCAGCACTTGCTACTGGTAGTTCCATACTGATATGCAGCGAGACGCGGAATCGCTCGCGTCGCGTGATCCAAGATCCGGTCTAGATGTCCGAAGGGATACAATGGCTTCATTTGTTTGGTGAAGGGCATAGCTGATGGGGTGATGAAGAAACGCTGCAGCAAACCACTAAAGCAGTCGGCAGGGCAAACTGCAGCCTCTCGAGCCATATGAAGTGGGTGGCTTAAGGAAAATTCACTCTATCGAAAGTTGAGGATTGTGTGTGCCGACGAGGCGAATGATGATTAAGCAGCCAGGCTAAAACACCACTGGAAGCCGCGGACCACACAGCGGCCGTGGCATGATCAGGGAGACAAGGTAAGTAGCAGTGGGAGACAGAGCCGCCTCTGATGACAGAGCAATAGCTAAGTAATATCAACAGAGCGGTTCATGCTGATGAGTAAATAGTTCCATCAAGACCATGGTCCAGCTCGAGACTACTGACTCTTGCAGGCGACCGTTGCAGTCCAAGTTACAAGTGCCGATGGTCGAGCCAGGGGTAGCAGAGACACGGCTCAATGGTCCAATGAGGAGGTCGGGGACCGCCGACGACGCCGCCGCCGCTCCCCCAGCAGACGGAAACCCGAACCAGACCTCCTGGCCAGGGCTCGGTCGCAGGGCCACGCAAGCCAGCGTTCAGCCGGTGGAGGTGGCCAAGGCTAGGAGACGAACAACTTTGGTCCGGATTCCGGGCGGTGGATCTCAGCCCAGCCATCGGGGGCTTGAAACTCGCAATTTAGGATGGACCACCAACTGAATGACAAGACTTGGCTCTGATACACAGCCCTTCTCGAGTAATTTCCCGAGCTACGACTGGTATGACCAGCTATTCACCGAAGGGGAGTTGCAGCCCATCACTCAGCACTTGGAGAGTCGAGTTGCGACAAAACAGCCAAGACCCCGAGCCGGACTTTGCTGTGGGCCAGGTGTTTATTTTCGTCCCAGACGGTAATATAGGTACCGATTTACGTGCCGAGGGCCCAACTGCCTAGCGAGGGCAACTATGTATTTATTTAGCTGCCAGCAGGATCGCACCGAGAGACCGGTTTCAAGGAGGATGTCCAAGATGCGCTGCCAACGTATCACCTCGCCGGCGGCTACCGAACAAGAACTGTTTAGTCGACTAGGACGGTAAGCAGCGTGCTCTGTATGGCCGAAGTCATACGACGAGGCCCTACCCCAGTAAGAGACGATTGACAGAGGCTGCAGGCACGACGGGGCCTGACTGCCGTGTGCAGGATCTTGAGTCGGCATAGATTAGTCGCTTGTCGTCTTACTCATACGCTGTTAAAGAGAAATTTGCGGTGTTATAATAGCACCCTTTTTAGCTATGACTCAAGACAACAGGAAGGCCCATTAGGCGAACGGGATGGAGAGTTGGCATAGTACGGCTGATTCGATTGACCGATGTAGCTGGCAGCGATCCAACTCGAATGCGCAGCAGTAATAGAAAAAAAGGGTTCAGATTACGGGTCGCAAGGCAAAGGTCGAGTCGGATCAAGCAACAAGTAGTCCCGATTTAAACAGTCAGGCTGCATGACACATCACACAGAAACGCCGAAGCGGAATACGTGCTACTTAACGAACACACCCTTGGTAGAGACAGGGCCAGAGCTGGCAGCGACTTTGTTTCGCAGGCCCGCGTGGTCTTCCAGATCAGGTTTCCTTCAGCCTTGTGGTGTGCAGCGTCATGGCCAAGATGCACGCCAAGTGACGAGTGGCGGACTGAGGGACAGCCCTGGATAAACGAGGGTGCATGTAGGCAGAGGCAGTGCACCGGATTAATGAGGGGGCAGGGCCTTCTGTTGGCTGGTTAGTTACCAGTACTGCTGAGTCGGGCAGGAAATATCGTCGACGCTGAGGGCAATATCCGGAGATGCTAAAGGCTAACAGAGGAGGCCGACCCGGGCGGCCATCCCAAGACAGACACGGCAGCATGCCGGCACCAACCAGTTCGGTCAGGACTAATCACTCCGCGAGCAAGACACGGCACGGGACGAAGGAGACGTTGTGCTGGCTGCGAATAGTTGCCAGTAACTAGTAAGGCGTTGCAGCATGCGTGCATGTGGAAAGCAATACTTGGTATCAAGCAACGGCAGCGGATTCGGCGAAGAGTGTTGTTGCCCTCTACCCAGGTGACCCACCGCCCACTACGAACATCACGACGAACAGTATGAATTCCTGCACATCTTGGCTGCTGGATGTGCTGACAAGAATCTAGAAGAGAAATCAGCAAAACAAAAATATTGGCCTTGAAAAAGCCTTGCAGTGAGCTTCCACATGCACACTCGGCTGCAATAGCGACATTAGCTTGTATGTACATTGCAGGTTGAGCGCTGTGCGTAGGTAGGTCACTGGTGTGGTTCTCATGAATAAAACTAGCGCATATGAGCTGTAGCCGGGCCCCCACAGAGCCGTCCGGCGCACACCCCTCCCTTCTCTGCCCACAGGAGGTCCATGCAACCACCCCTTTGGCGGCCACTCCCCTACTTCAACCACCATGGTATTGGCAAAATACAGCGGCGGCCCCTGTCATGCCCGCTCATAACGCAACTCCCTCTAGCACCCCGTAGCACCCCTACAACCCTACTGGTACGGTACACCACCCACCGCGCAACCCTACGCTGTGCAGCGCTAGGGGACTCGCTACAGGGCAAGGCTTCTGGTGGATTCCGTGCGGACACTGGGCGGGCACTGGGCTGCGTAAGTGCCTCTACGTATTCTGCGCCTTGGAAAACCTTATTAATACTGCTCTGCTGGGTGCTACCGGCGTGGCTTCAGGCGTGGCTTCAGGCTGGCTGTAGGCTGGCCGAGGCGGGGGCTGCAGTCTACAGGCCCTTCCAAGCAGCATGCTAGTGAAATTTATAGGCGGCCTAGGGTGTCAGGCAGGGCAGGTGGAAAGGTCCCCAGCAAAAACTCGGGTAGCGCCTGCGACTTGCTATATGTACGCAAGCCGCCCACTCCCTCAATTCTTGTCAAACGCCCTCTCCGAATCCTCCGTTTGACTCGACGCCCATTGCCACATTCTCACCATCTACGTCCACCGCCCGGTCAACTGCTTGCTTCTCTTGCATTTCAGCCTTCTTTCGACCCTCCTCCTCGCTCTCGATTTTTTTGTCCGATTAATACACCCTTGAAGCACCCCAATTTCGTCTTGTTGTCGCTTCTCTAGCCGTTTTTCCGCGCTGCCGCAAAAAGTCGTCGTCATCATCTCGCCGCTCCACCGCAGTTCACCCTATCCGCCTCGCCGCGACAGCTTTTGCACTGCCAACCTGCTTGCTGCTTTCAATCGACGCCTCATCACTCCCATTGGAGCCTCTGCTGTTTTTAAAAATAGACTCCTGTCGACTGACCACTTGGATGCGCCATTCAATCGACAATTACTACTCTATGCGGCTTACACACACGTCGTAATCTAACCACTACATAACCACCGCTCGTCTTGATTATTGCCCATCCTGGCGGCACCGCAACGCAACCCTCCCTCCACATCGCAGCAACGCGACGCCGCCATGGCCTATGCTCCTTCATACCGCGAAGTTGCTCCTCCTTTACCGAGCATCAAGATCCACGCCGGCGACCGCTTCTCCTCGCACCACGACATGCCTTTTGGCCGGAGCAGTGCGATGCCCATCCCCGGTATTGAGCCTCGTCAGCACGTTCCTCCGCCCTTGCCTCCGCCTCCAGAGCCCTTTACCGATGCTACTCGTCGTGCTGAGGATCTCAAGAGGGAACGTCGCGGTTACGCCAGCAACTATGGCAGCATCAATTCCTCCTACGCCGACCAACGGCCCAGTCTCAAGCGCCGAGACACCGGCAGCACCACTGGTGATGAAGGGTACGCCAGCTATGCATCTACAGACCGGTATGCCTTGGCGACAAAGCAACTGCTGCCTTCTGCACCTCGAATTCCCCACTGACCAGCTTTAGCTCCCGCGAGTCCTTTCCTACCGAGTTTGTCGCCCTCCAGCATAACAATTTTAGCTTCAAATCCGCCGCCGACAGCCACTGCGACAGCATGAAGGCCAAGCTTGACTGCCTGCGCCCCTTGGATCGATCACCATCTAGCTCCATGCTCAGCGATTTATCTCACGGAAATTCTCGTCTGGCCCCGCCCGTCCATCTGCCTGTGCAGCTTCCCATCCACAGTCGCGACCGTGGCCTCTCAGACTCGCGTGAGTCTCCATTCAATTATCGGCCCTACGACCGGTCACCCAAGGACGCTTCCGATTTCGATTACTCGTCACCTCGAACCCGCTCTCGCCGCAACACGGGCGATGAAACTAACTCTGTCCATGCAAGTTACGACTACCTTGCGGCCGAAGATATGGACATGGAGGAGACTAGCTCTTTGAAGCGTCTGCACATTGACGAATCCCATTCGGCTGCTGGTATCAAGCGCAGAGCCCCCAGCCCGCCCGATGAGTACGCTACTCATGGCCCTCTTGGTCTGGCTGAAGCCATGCGCCGTCGTGAGGGCGCTCTTCGCTCCAACCCCACTCCTCGGCTCGCCACTATTCCCCAGGGCTCTTCGCTATCTGCCACGCCGGCGCTTATTGGCTCTCGGGCCAATTCGTACTTGTCTACACTTTCGATCCCTCCTGTCCAGAGCACTGGCAATGCTTATAGCCACCGTTCTCCTGGCAGCATCTCTTCCAACGGGGTCTCACCTAGCAGCGCCAACTCGCCCTACGTCTCGACCATGTCACTCAATGGTAGTCCGCGTGGCTCCATCTCGCGTGCTTCTCTGCATAGCAGAGGCCCGTCAGGCAGCAGCCCTCGCAAAGTTGCAGAACCTACCAAGGCTGCAGTAACGAAGCTGCAGGGCTTTTTTATGTGCGAATGCTGCCCAAAGAAGCCCAAGAAGTTTGACACGCCCGAGGAGCTAGCGTAAGTTCATCCCCCATAGTCAGACGGCCTGGTACATCAAGCTGACCCAATTCTCTACAGTGCCCATGAAGCTGAGAAGCTGTATGAATGCAACTATTGCGGCAACCGTTTCAAGAATAAGAATGAGGCCGAGCGCCACCAGAACTCCCTCCATGTTCGACGCCACAGCTGGTCTTGCTCTGCTCTGTCGGGCTATGATAGAGCTTTCCATGAGTCGACCAACCGCCCCGGAGAGGCTGACGTCTGCGGCTACTGCGGTGATGAATTCGCTCGCACTGGTGTGATACCTGGCACTGGTGCCCTCAGCGGCGGCGTTGTTCCCAAGCGCCCCACCGACCAAGACTGGGAGGAACGTATCCGCCACTTGCAAGAGGTGCATAAGTTCAGGGAATGCAACTCTTCTAAGAAGTTTTACCGCGCCGACCACTTCCGTCAGCATCTCAAGCACAGCCATGCCGGCACAAGTGGCAAATGGACAAACATGCTCGAGAATGCTTGTCTCATGGACGAGGACCCCGCACAACCCGGAGGCCGATCTTAAGTAGGGAATGGATTTAGGAGGTTCATCAACAATAATCACCAGGGCGAGAGCATCGTGCACATATTGCGCTCTTTTGCAACGAGTTTTACGACACATCTTTGACAAGGCAGTGTTGATCAAAGTCATTACAAGGCGTTTTTTATATTATATATTGGGCAATGGGAACAGGAACTTGTACTTCTTTTGTTTGGGGAGGGGAGGGGGGCAAATTGGCTTGCAAGGCTGACGAGGTAGGATACCACGGCCACCATCTCGATGGAAGCATATGGATACCCAAGTGATTTGCTTTTTCTTCGTTTACTATTAGATGGGCAGGTGTTGATGAGATGGAAAAAGCACCAAATACAGACAGACTATTTCATGGCAGTCTGGTTTCGCATTCAATAATGAATTTGTCGGATGTGACACTTGTTTTTTACAAGAAACGAGCTATGTTCAGGCTGTGCAAATAAAACATGGTCACGCCATTGCCAAGCAATACCCTACCAACTGCCAGGCTCAGCAAGTGGCACTAACGGCCTTGGAAGTGTGGATCGACATATTTGACGGAGCTGAGAGGAGGGTAATGCGACGAGATGGGCACGAAGCCAAGAAGTTGTTGGACCAGTGTGCGAGGCCAGTGTGTGAGGCGCAGTGCTTTGCGTACATTTGATGCTGATCCGATCTGACAGGTTAAACACTGGCCATATTGGCGCCATTACGAGACCAGCGTCAACTCCACGAGCCCTCGGCGATGCTACCACGGACGGAGTTGTTGTCTATTTAGCAACTGTTTCGCAGTTGGAAAACTGCTGCCATTTATTGGCGCTGCGGCATCCCGTCACTTTCTGACGCATCCATCGAGAGAAGAAAAAGAAGAGGCACCGTTTATTAGAAGGGTTAGCAAACAAGGCTGAGATGATGATGGGAATCGCTTCAACGTGATTCGTCCATGTCCGAAAAAAGGATCTCGGACTTTTTCTCCTTTTGAGCGTGGTACTTGCACTAGAAGTCTAGAACCCATGACGATACCCTGATGCTTTCAACAAATGAAACAAGACGCCTTGTCCTAGGGCTGAGCTTATTTCTTCTCCTGGGCTGGCGGCCGGGCTTGCATTCGAAAAAAGGCGACAACACGACACAATACACGCCCACTCTCCCCTAACAATAACAAAAAGTTTGTCTGGTTACTTTGATGCCATTGAGAGCCAAGAGGTTTTGCGAGCCCAGAACTGTCTTGGCCCTTCTCCTCCGTCTCGTCTGACGCCGATGTGGGTGCTTTTTGACGCCTTTGCACGCGGCGAACAAGAGATTTTTCCCAGCATTTTTCCGGGTTTACGCGTATCTTATGTCCAACCATTCCACTTTAAGCCTCCCCCCCTGTTATATGAACTCTTTTTTCCATCTTCGGAGTTGTAGTCTTGTCCGGTAGCTATTCCCTCGTGCCACCCCCCTCCTCCCCTTTCCCCCCTCTGGCTGCTCCTTCGGCAATTGGCCTTGACCAAGAGAGGACATGCAGGCCGCCCGTCTTTTGGGCCCTTGGGCCCCTAGTTCTACCGAATCAGCAGGCCGGAATATGCCGTCATATATTCGCGACTTGAGTAAAGATTTCCCGGCAATGCGGTTCAAGCCTCGTCTACAGAAGGAAAGAGGCGAGCGGGCGACTGCCCAAAAGGAGCATCTACAACAGCATAGTGCCAAGTAATTGTTCAGAAATTTTTTGTTGTTTCAGTCCTTCTCTTTCTCTGACACGCCAAATCTCTTGACCGCCGTCGGACCCCATGAATGAGCTGGTGACTGGGCTTCAGAACTCGCAAGCCATTGAAAGTTTCCGCCGCTGCCGCTGGGATGGGCGGTGCTGAAACTAGTGCGGCGACCGGCGGCGCGCCCATCCTTCTGCTTTGCTCCAAGTCCCGAAGCTCTGGATGCCCAGCCCGCTTGTAGGGCAGGGAAGAAACGAGCGACCAAAACCCCGCCGGCACTACTAATTAGCTGGGGCGGCCATGTCAACATGGTACGATGGTAAGTGGTGCTTTTCGCTGCGGCCTTTTGGTCTTGCTGGGATATTGCCCGTTCCATTTGCTCAATCATAGGCGGCAATGCTTCTCTCCTTAGGTATCGGACCCGAGATAAAGACGGTAGTGGAAACAAGATCCCTCTAGTCATTATCCAGCGTTAGCAGTTGACGTCACCGCCGATTGGGTCAGTTCATTGGCCACGTCCTCGAGAACCATGGTATCGTGACGGCTTGTCGTGTCGTGGGCACTCCGGGCCCAGGGCTGCTGCAAGTTACTGCTGCTGCTGCTGATAGGGGGCTGGAGGGTGCGGATCTTCCAACCAGAATGATGAATGGGATGAAACATGGGGTCGAAAAGCTCTTGCGGGATATAGGCTTTTTTGCGTTTCACTACCGGCTGTCATGGACCACCCTCCTCTAGTTCCGAACAGCTGGCGACTTGCCTTGGCAGAAATGATCTGCTCCGAGGGCTACACTGAATGGGGCAAGCCTATCTGGTAGGGCGGACGCTCGTCAGATGCAGTTGCCATTTGGCTTTTCGCTATGCAAAGGCTTATTTGAGGAGCTGAAAAGGCGAGTCAGCTTTCAACACAGTTGCAGCGCTCAGCTGTTACTCGCGAGTCGTCAGCGCTCGCCTTTATTCCGTATATGGCAAAGAAGAAGAGAAAACTCTCCGGAGGCGTAAGCCCATCTACTCTCATCTCTGCTGCCCTGAAAAGCCACCAGAAAAAGACATGTTGTGTCTTCAGGGACAGAAGCCGGGCATAATGGAAAATGGAGCGCGAGGCATCACTGTCTACGAATAATAAGAGGTTGACCCAACAGCCCGTGGCCGGTGCCGTTTCGGCCGGCAAGCCCGTTGCAAACTCCACCTGGATAAATGTTTAAGAGGGAAACAAAAAGAACAAGCGAGCTTTCCAAGCGAGTCTTGAAAAGGAAAGGAGGGGCCCGGTTGCACGGACAGCTGAGCTGGACAATCACAGAAAACTACGATAAAAAAGAGGCTCCGGCCCAGCCTTGGAGGCCCCAACTCTAGGCCCTCTGGCGCATCATACCCAACCCGCTCGGCTCCGTCGGTGGGATAGCACAGATAGCACAACGTCCGGGTCCGCTCAATTCCAGAAGAGGGGTGTACGGATATATCGAGTCGAATGAACTCTCTGCTAGGCCTAGTGGAGAAGCCGCGAGGAAGAGGAACGGAAACGCTGCATGTTTTTTCCTCTTCCCCCCATTTCCGAGACTGGATTGATGTACCAGTAGCGATGTTCCGCTCAGCCCGCAATACTTGTTTTTGACAAAAGAAAACGAGGCCGGGAAGGACGGAGGGGGGACCCTATGTCTCTGCCCACGCCACCGGCGCCGCATGTCGGCGGAGCAGCGTCGCATTGTGAGCGGCGCGCGGATCTTGGCAGGGCTTGGTTGGCGTGGTTGGGACCTATCTCTCGCGCGAGGTGCGACTTGGAACTCGGCCGGTGGATGTGACTTGTCGCATTTGCAGATCGGTATGGTTTTCTGGTTGGTTGTGTGTGGATGAGTGCTGGTCGCATCGAGAAGTCGCAGAAACAACCGCGCGGCGCGCCCATCTCCCTTGCGAGAGAGGACAAGACTTTGGGGGCTAGGGGGTGTCCGTCGCTTGATGCCCGTCGCTCAGTGTAAGCCTCGAAATAGTCTTTTGGCATTGGCATGACTTCGGGAGAACGCCGTCTCGCGTGGCTCATTCAGCCACTGGCATAAATTGCTGTTGGTGGCGCTCAGCCCTGAGCAACATTGTGGAATGACAAACAGGGCTGCTAGGGTTGGCTTTACAAGTGAGCAAGATGACAAACCTTTGCGGGGCATCAATGCATCGCGCAAGCTGAGAAGCATCTATGTAGGTGCCCGAGAGAGGATCTATCCAGGCGGGAGGGTGCAGGACGCGCTGGCCTACCGGCCGCGGGAGCGCCGGGTTGGCAGATGGGCAATCGCTGGCATCCGACTGACAAGTGCTCGTGCAGGTGGCGTCGTGGCCTGTGTGGCAATCCCGATGCCCTCTGTAAAGGATTGCGCTCTCCTTCATAATACCTCTTTGATAGTCTCTTTTCGTATGCGCTTTGTTCTGCCGTAAGCTGGCTGGCGCCGGACTCAAAGGCCGAGCCAATGTTGAGTTCTCGGTGTGAATTCAAGTTTGGCTATCATCTCGAACGCTCGTTTATTAGGGAAAAAGCAAAGCATGGAACAATCGTTTGTCACTGTATTGTCGTGTCTTGTTCAAACGTTTGGCTGGCGACGTCTTACACACCTGAGCAAAGTAGTGTCCAAGGTTATACAGAACTTTCAGAGAACTTTCCAGTTCTTGAAATTGACAATGCGTCTAGGTTTGCAAGATCCAGCGGCGTACACGGAAGGCTCATGTGTGCTGCCTCGATCGAGCGGGATGTGATTACAACCTCTGTGAAATGGGGCGTTTCGCCGGCGGCCTTGCAAGACTCTTGCCTACACACCATACATCTGCCCACCCCTTCCTTGTAATATCTTGACACGCATCGAACATGGAAGGTGAATAGACGTTTTCTCTGTGGAACAGTCTGACAATTGGGCTGGCATGCCGTGCGTTGCGATGACCGATTGCCAGCCGGTGGCGGCGCCAAAAGCCTCGCCTTTTGTTGTTCAGCCCTTTACTGCGAGTCAAGCCACGAGGCTCGTGGGAAGTCCAGGGGCGTCTTTTCTTATACTCTGCAGCTGATCATCTGCCTCCATACTGGTTGGTTGGCTGGTCAGAGAACCTTTGCAGATGAGTTAACGACTTTCTGGTTCATTGTATTGAACGATTGGATCCTTCGTCTACTACCACACCTCCATTACCACACCTCCGAATCCCCGATATTGGTTCATTCGGCTTATTCAGATTTATTTTTCCGTCTCATGTACTTCATAAACGGGATTCGGCATTCCGATACCCAGCGTCTTTTGACTTACACCGGCTCCTTACTGGCAAGGATTATTTTGACACCAAGTTTGATAAGTCTTTTCACCTTTTGCATGCACGTTATTACGAGATGTAAATTGAGGAATTACTAGTTATGAGATTTTCTAACCTATCACAGCGGCGCTGCTTTTGCAAACGAAAAGAAGCTACAAGTGATTCTAGCTTCGAAACGCAAGGGAATCGCACAGAGTAGAATCCTCGAATGCCGCATGTCCCTATTTTCGGCCACTTCTATTCTCGGAAAAACTTTATTGAGCATTCTGCACCCTAGTTAATCAGCTCATTCTAGCACTTCGTCGAAACGCGTACTCATGCGAGGCGTACGCCAGGGGGACGGCGCTGCTCGAAAAAGGAAAAGCCCGTGTCATGTCGCATTGTCGCGTACACACCCCCTCCGTCATTCTTATGTTCATTTTGAATAATTGATCGAAAAAAGCCACTCTGCCCTAGCTCTTGTCGCTGAGATCTTAAAGTCCTATGGCTGGCTTTTGATCTGTCGCGAGCCCGAGCGGGGTTGAGCCTCACAGCCTGATGCTCTGGGCGTGCTTTATCCAGTGGTCAGCTTAGCAGCATAGCGCTTCCCGCTTGCGTGTCCACGCTTTGCGTGTGTAGTTGGGCTTGTATGCATGCAGCCGGTCATGCGCCGTTGCGAGGTCGATGAGTTATCGACAGAGAAATTGACAGCCTAGTAAGATGGTGGCGCTTTTCTGTACGTCTCCTCGGAGCCATCTGTGAGCATGGCTGTGAGACAGATGTACAAGCCATTGGCCGACGAACAAAGGACTGTTCAGTGATGGGATCTGAGAAAGCCTGAGTTTCCACTGCTACAGTAGGCAATAAATTCGCCTTACTTACTCTACTGTAGGGTTGTCATCAAGGAGAAAGGCAGCAATGGCCTCTTCCCTGCTCTACTGCACTTGAAACGCGATGTTCATCTGATCAGAATAACCAGGAGTGTTTGAATGAACTCTTTAACCCCGAGCATAAGCTCTTGACCATATTCGTATCGATCTATTCCCAGGAAAACCAGTTTTTTTCCCAGCATATAAAACTGTGTTCGCGTTGCCCAGGCTTTTCACGAGAAGTACATTCTCAATAGATACATTGTTAATTACTATGATCAATTATCCCCTAGGCGAATGTTTGAACCACTACTTTGATGCCAGTTCATAGATACTCACTGCTACAACATCAGGATTTCTGATGGTTCTGCAGGAGCAGGGCCAAGTGTAGTAGCAGGACTAAATCCGTCTCAGCATCTCGAGCTAAGAGCTTTCAAGAGGCTCTATGAAATTAATTATGATGAGTTTCTTAGCTCTTCCTAGTTCTCACGATATCTTTTTGCTTCTAAATGGCATCTGGATACACAGTTTCGCGGCGTCCGCTGGTTGTCGTCAAAAGAGAACCAACAAACGGCTTCTCATATTGGCTAATAATACCCACCGCCGAAATCAGGTCAGTCTATACTGGCTTTTGAGAAGTCTTTTGCACAGAATATGAGTGATGGTTCACAAGCTCCAACGCCGCGCTGCCCGAATTTGACTTTCTTGTACCGGTTTTAAGGTAACTGTGACAAGGTCGCCGAAGCCGTTTCGCGCGAGCTGGCGAATTGTGTTGCATGGTCAAAATAGTCGACTTGAATCCAAGTGGACTTGTTGTGTAGTTCTTCGGCCCGGCCACCTTTCAGAACAGCGGCGGGCCAAGACGGGAGCACTGGAATAGAGAACGGATAGGACGAAAACCGGTGCGTTGAAAGCCAAGAAATAGGTTATGTCGTCCTTCAGAATTTATACCTCAAGTATACATTCCTACATGCAGACATCTCCTGTGAGATACTAGTCGTCTAGGTCAGAATCCTGTCGCCGACTTGGACACTGATCGCTGCCTCGCAACAGCCGCGATGATATCGGCATATTGGCGTCGCTGATGTACCGAGAGTCAAGATGATACATCACGTCGACTTTTGGATTGCCTATGCATATCTAATGAGAGCTCTAGCAGTCAATAAGAGAGTTGATCGGGGATAATCAAGTACGAGTGTAGGCGCATCGTGACAAGTTTACTCACGTTCGAGCCCACGATCTTCGACCAAAGCCGCCGCTTAAGCACCAGACTCAATATGACCTCTTGATCAGAGCGAAATACTCTCCAGTCTTCTACGCTTTCACCAAAATTTGATCCACAATGACGAGTCAAAAAGCAATTGTACGATGAAGAGATATTCGTGGTTCGCTACTGGAGTTGGGGCTCGCAGCGTGGTGCTGATGAAGCAACAATCTCAATTGCCATTTGTATTCGAGTCTATCTTATCCTTGTATCCGCTTTCGTATAACTCCTACGCCTGAAAAAGTCCCGCAATATATTCTTTGACTACTCCATTGTGGCTTTCGACGTCTCATTCCTCAATTACTGAGCTTCACTGCTGTGAACGGATCGCGCTCATAGCTTAGCATTTCAGTTGCCAACGGATGATAGTCAAGATCTCATTTCTTATTATTTGGTATAATCTTCTCTGTTGATAAGTTTCATGTATTGGACTTGCTTCCTTGACATCTCTGATATAACCAACGACGAGTTGCTCCCTCATCGTTGTCAATCACACCTCGTGGCTGAACTACCTGACAAGCAAAAGAAAACTTGTGACCAAGGCGACATAAGGCACAGATCCCCCTGAATAAAGTTCCACACTCAATATCTTACATTTTGTAGCTTGAATTTTGCTCGTTAGTGCAATCGCCATCGATGTTCTGAGTTCTAACTCTCAAGTAGAGCAGCGCCTCTGCCAGCATCCATCGCCACTCTCTTCCACGCAACTATGAGGTCTCTGCCAAGTTGACAAGCAGAATCATCATCTTCAAAATCACTTAGAAAGGGCAACGAGTAATGCTACATGTGCTAGGTCGAATAGGAGTGCAGCTCAGGTCAGCAGAGCAGCCAAGCTCTGGCGTTCCGTTGCAACAGCAGCATTCTGCTAGTGTAGGAACCTTGCGCGCCTCAAGAGGAGATGAGATAGCGAGTGTGGCGAGAGTAATAGTGAGAAAATTTTGAATGTGCATTTTGATAGGTGGCAAGATGTGTGGTGCGGGAAATGGAGATGAGGATGGCTGGTAGGTTGAGGCAAAAGGACAGAGCAGCAGCTTTATATAGGTACGACAACGCTTACCAAAACTATCAGCGGCTACCATCCGTCTAGAATCCAAGTCAAGTCTGACGATCTACTGAGTCTATTCTAGATACAGGCAAGAAATTGAAGCCTCTGTTGTGACCTCGCGATGGCCCCGGGACCCTGACGCCACGGCACTTCTTAGGGTGCTGCTTGACGGCCATTACCTATTCGAGCCAAGTCAAATCTCTTCCCCTCGTATGCGCTCGTCAATTGGTCACGCATAGCTCTATGTGCAGTACAGGATTTCGCCGAGACCAGCCAAGCAAAGGAACGAGCGCACGTATCTGCACCGCATCGCCAAAGGGGTTGAAAGCAAGTACATTTCGAGGCCCACGATATTATCTCATGGCTCTTTACCACCAGTTCCTGGTAATGAAGTATAACTGATCCCTTTGCACTGCCTCGACTCCGCCGCTGATAGACCTCTTGGCAGTCAGCTTACAGGTGCCCAGGCTTGGTGCATCCGTCCCAACATGTCCCAACAAGGAAGGCATCACACAATGAAAGGACACAATCCTCTCTTGTATGTATATCAAATGCGGCGATCTTATCTGCAGAGCACTCTGAGTTATTAACTTGTGCGCATGGCACCTGCTTTATGCGGTTCTCACCGATATCATGTACGAATTCTGGCTACGCACTAGGTCTTGCTGCGCCACCAAGCAAGACCTGATCCAATAAAGTATAAGCTTGTCGGTCGAGAAAACGCATCAGACTACTATGATTTTCTGTGTAGATTCTATTTTCTATCCTCGAGATGAGATTGTGTAGGACTGTGGCCGTGGGGCGACGGCATATGACAAAGAACAATAGTAGAAGACAACCAAAGTTGTCTCAAACGCAGCTCATGACAATATAACAGCTTCTGACGATGTTCTCGTCTACAACGGCCATACTCCGCGGTCATGGTATCTCTTCATTCTTCTGCTGGTGGGAGGAGAGAAACGCGGATGGGGAAAGTTTTTGGCTGGCCGGAGCGGCTGAGGCCTGTGCCGGCGCCGGCGCTGGCGGCGTACCGCAAGTCAGACAAAATGTGCTGCCTGCCAGTTTGGTACCTACTATGGTATGATGCCTCCCTGTGAGTTTTTGTATGTATAGATTTTACTTTTTCTGAAAATGCCCTTGGCATCACTTATCAGTCACGAAACCTGTCCAGGGAACTCTCATCAGCTGCGTATGTACACTATGCAACTCATTGGAAGGGCTTCATCATCAGCACACCAACGTGCTCGAATCGCTGTGGCATGGCATCAATAAGATGCCTTCAAAAAAATCCTTTGCCAAAAAGAATAATGTCTTTTCTTGCGCGCACAACCACATCAGCCAATCTGTGTAAGTGCCAAGTTGGAAGGTTGCACGTGATGCAGCACGTGATCCTAAATCGATCATCTTGAACTAGCATGAAGCGCAAGGAGCTTCTTGCGAAAATCGGACGACGAGGTACAATTCTCATATCTTGCCCATTGCGAAGCCCGAATACGACAGTACAGGAGTCTCACGCTCTCGCTCTCTTCAATTGGCATTCGACCGCCCATCATGCCGCAAAAACCTATCCGTCTGCCGCCTCTCGAGGTTCTGCGCGTCAAAAACCCCAAGCGCAATCCCAAGAACCCCTGCACCATTGTCATGTCCAGCGTTCTCGGTACGTTTTCTTGATCACCTCGGCGCATTCCCAATTCCGCACCATATACCTGGCCTCTTCATAATAAACTACTATCCGCAATCTCTGCGTGCGTGTCTGTCTTCTTTTTACTGATAGTGGTCGTTTCATAGCTTGCTGGGCCTCGGCCGGATACAATGCCGCCGGATGCGCCGCCATCGAGACACAGCTACGCCAGTGCATGGACGGCCCCAAGCCGCCGCCGGCGCCGCCCAACACCATCAATCACCACATGGGCCGCCTGGGCAAGTACATCACCTATGACGGAAAGCCGACGTAACGTTGCCGGAGCAAGGATGCTCCTCCGTACGAGGGAGATCGAGGTCGAGGCGCGAAGACGGGCAACGACCACCTACAAGCCGAAACTTGGTACCCTCCATTATGCAAGAGGCGAATGCTTCAGGGCTGTCAAGGCAGCGCTTGTGACGGCAAATACCTTTATGATCCTTGCAACGAATACCGAAAGGCAAAGTTGATTAGGAGGCGGGGCGTCAGTAGATCGATGACCAAAATAACGGCGTTTGTCGAGATAGAAAGGGATGGCGGAGATTAACATCATGTACAAAACTTACAGCAGGGGAGGAAATGGCATGGACCAACATATATCATAGTCTAGCAAGTCTTTACGGCGTTTTATCATGTAGAAAATTTCTGTACAATAACAAACATCTACACCCTCTCGTCAAAGAAAGTCAACTAGCCAGCCAATCGCTATTATTCCAGGCGCACATGCACAAAGCAAAATTCACGATGCAAACTCATGGACGATATATTGAAGAGCGTTGTTTGAATTCAGCTTCCTTGCATCCATGTCAAAGCTGCCAAGACATGCAGACCACCAGCGGTATCAACCAAAAAATCTAGCTGCGTCAAAAAAAAAAGAGGAGAGAAGAGAACAAAAAAGACTGTCTATCCAGCATTGAATATGAAGCCGCGCCCCTCCTTTCCTACTGGTGTATCTTTTGTCCAGCATCTTGGACCACCAGCCCGCGGGTGACCACAAAGCATCTAGATTGCGTTTTATTCTCCATGTTCGCCCAACGCAAATACGGTGCCTGCGGTGGTGACATGCGTAGAAATAAAAAAGAAACGGACCACGAAATCAAAAGAAACCACGATGCAGATTCTTCATGGGCGAAAAGGTAAGAAGAAACCTGACAGGTGGCAAGAGCAATAAAAGAGGAAATGCACCCATCTCCATACCCACGCCTGAAGTAACTGTGGTCGCTTGCGCCGAAATGTATCCCATATGTGAAAAAGAGAAGTTAACGAATGTTGTAAGTAGGATAATGCTCGAAATGCAAAAGGCCCCAAACAATGTGCAAAATCTGAACATAAGAACTGTAAGAGAAGGCTTGTATGTGTTGGAGAGAGGGATCTAGTGTGAACAGGCCAATGAAGGGCCTGGCTATAGTCGAGTTTGTTTGTCGATTTTCAGGATAATCGCTCGTGTGCTGACCAATGCGACGATGTATATATACGCATTGTTCATTCTAGGAAACGTCGCCCACGCAAAACAGTTCAATCTCGCCGACGCCGCCAGAGTACATGTTGCGCACACCTTCACGCCATTCCATAAAGGCGATTTGAATGTCGTCGTCACTTTCGATGGTGACAAAGTCGCCATCCTCGTCGCGGTAGCGTAGCTTCAGATTTCCCTTGCCAACGCTGCTGTTCATGAAGCGTGCAAGCTTTGCGTCGATGCGATCAATCAAAGATTGGTAGCTAATGTTAAAGGCTACAACGAGCGTGATATAGTTGCCGCTGTCGCAATTGACGCGAACCTTGAGCTGTGTCGGCAAAGGCATGTCGCTGGAAAAGGAGTCACTGGAGGGCGGCTCAAGCGGTGCAGTCGGCAGGGCGGGGGAGCCATTTCGCGAGTTGGCAGCCACAGAATCAACGCGCAACATCGCTGAGCCCTGGCTGCTCGGGGTGTTTTGGCGTGAGTAAATGGGCTGGACTGGAAAATGTGACATGGTGCCACCCAGACTACCGGAATGTTTGTGCATGGGCTGTCTTGCGGCACCGGGGCTGCTGCTGTTCGTTCGTATGGGCAGGTCGTTTCGCGGAGAACCGTTCTGCGATCGCGCGATTTGACTGTCATGCAGGTGCTGAGGAATGCCAGGCACTGCTGGAATGTTACCTTGGCTGGGTTGTCGTTGTCGCGGAAGACCGGGAATACCG
The DNA here is from genome assembly GCA_030780425.1 of Beauveria varroae. Taxonomy (NCBI): domain Eukaryota; kingdom Fungi; phylum Ascomycota; class Sordariomycetes; order Hypocreales; family Cordycipitaceae; genus Beauveria; species Beauveria varroae. The sequence continues at coordinate 22,981 of JAPFUP010000178.1, forward strand.
GCATCGGGGGTGCTATAGGAGCGACTGCGTTGCTGCTGAGCCGAGCCAGAGGTTGATGCCATGACTGGTAGTGATGGACCGCGGGAAGGCTTGTTGTAGGATGAGGGAGGCCCATCCCGAGACGGAGCGCGAGGCATCGCGGGCGCTGTGTACCGGGCATTCTCATCCCAGCCGGAGCCGGAGGAACCGCCATTTTTATTAGGAAACTGGTATAGCGAACCTGGAAAGATACCGCTCGTGGTGCTGGCGCGAGAAGAGACAGGCGAGTCAGCAACAGGTGAGAAGTAAGAGTCGCCACCTCGATTACCGGGAGATGGCGCGCCATTGCTTCCTATTTGAAGGCTGAGGGGCGCAGGAGGCAGTGGCAACGGGAATCTAGGCGGCGGTGCCCTAGCAATAGAGGCCAGAGACTGTGTGCTATCTCCGGTCATGGATCGTTGACGAACATTTGAGCTGGATGATGTGCGAGGCATAGATGAGCCTGGTGGGACCGGAAACTGTGCAGGTGCCGTGGCAGGGCCATATTCGTCTTCCTCATCCTCATCTTGCTGAAGGTAAGGGTTTGCGATGCCATGATCTCGCGTCCAGGCAAAGTCTGGAGCCGCAGACTCGCTGTTCACCGACAAGCGCGGGGCGTTCATCTTCCGCTGTGTCTCGAGACCGTCGGCCCACGTCTTCATCATGTCCTCGTGCACGAACTTGATGGTAAAGTTTTCCACACCAGGGTCGCCCTTCCACCAAATTTGAACAGAGTGCGAGCCAGGCTTGGAAAGAGACACGACATCTGTCACGTTAGTCATGAAAATTCTGCCTTTTAGCTGTAGCCTGGCGTTCTTGTTCTTAATCTTGGGGCCCTGGGAGCGAGTCTTTTCTTTCTTGTCTTTGCTCTTGGTGCCAGAAACCTCCTTGCAGCATAGCAAGATGTTTTCGAAGAGGTAGATCTCATAATCCTTCTCTTGTTCGGTCTTGCCTGTAATGACGCCGTAAATGCCATGCAGAAGTAGGCGCCCGAATTGTTCCACCTTATGAGATTTCCAGTCGTCAACTCTGACGATGAGATCGTCGAGGGCTTCGTCGAGCAGGGCGCGGTTAACAGCATCATTGGCCTTGTGGACGACTCGTTGCGCAGCCTCGTAGCCTATTTGCAGGTCTTGCTTGACTTGTTCATCTTCCGTCTTTTTGCAGAGGTCCTTGAGAAGCAGAGGATACTTGCCAAGACGCTGCATTGGCTTGAGCAAGAAGCCGCCCAAGGTATTGAAATCGGCCGCGACAGGGTGTTCTGATAGTTGAATCTTGTCAAAAACCAGATTCGCAATTTGGCCCGCTTTTCGTTGATTGGCAATGAAGGGTTGGTAAATGTCAAAGGCGCCTTCGTAAAAGCAGAATGGTGCACCCCACCGCTGCTGTTCCTTGGGCATGGAATTGGTGGTTTCCACGCGAATAAGAAATCGACGTTGGAAATCGAGAATAGCGTTGATGTTTAGGAAAATTTGATGCACAATATCGCCGGGGACGTCGCCTTTCTGCTCTAATCTCTTCTTGAGATCATGCAAGTTTTCCAAATCTTGGACATATTTACGCTCGGTATCGACAAGTTCCTTCACAATGTGATCCCTGTAGCTCATATGGGTGCCAGCAACAGGCGCAGTCGACTGTTGCTCGGGTAATAATTGCGGTTGCAGCAAGTGTCCACTTTGTTCGGCGAGGTCGAGCACACAGTTGACAACTTGCGTTACCTGCGGAAGGTTAGCAAACGTGAGAGGGGACGTACGAGCGCCACGAACCTTGACAAAGCCACTTGTGTCGTTTCCCATCAAGTCGGTAATGACAAAGGTATCAGCAGGAGGCAATTGCAGCTCCTTGAGGCAGGCTTGAACGAATTTGAAAATAGCAATCTTTGACTTCTTGGCCTCGGAGGCATTTGGGTCCTCAACCTTCAGGGGCTCGCCCTGAAGACAGTTATAGATGATGAGGAGAGGGTGTCCGGAACGGAAGAGGTTCCATAGTGAGTCGACGGGTTCATCGGGATCTAGCTGGTCGAGAAAAGGCTGAAAGTCGGGGACCTGGGCCAGACGCTGTTTGAGAGCTACGCAAATTTGGTAGAGAGATCGAGAGGCATCGGCCTTTTGGTTGATGATGTTTGTAGTGGCGATGACGGGGCCGCCATTTTGAGGGACAATAGTAGTGTTGCTGTTGAGGGAACTGAGAGAAGCAGAGGAACCTGCTAGGGTGGCGGCGCTGGACAGCTGGCTACTTCGAGGGGCGCTCTTCATCTTGGTCAAGCCTCCGACGCCGTTGGTGGTTTGCAGGGCCGGAGCTGTGTTGGTTCTCATCAGAATAGCATGTGCCATATCCTAGGGCCCATTCGCCGCGCGTGCTAGAAAGCACGTTGCGAAGAAGTCAGGCAGGCGTTGGAAGCGGACGATGCCTGGTGCGGGCGCCTGGCGGCTGCAACAGCGACAGGCGGTTCGATCTGGCTTGTACAGAGCGCGGTGGATTGCAAAAGCGGCGTAGGTGCGGAGCGAGGTCGAGAAATTAATGCGGCAGAGGCAGTATCCTTTTGTATATAGGATAACTCGGGAAGACGGACGTGATGCAGGAGCAGGAACCGCCGTGTGCGTCGGTCGAGCGACTGGTGCAAGGAGCCGGTGGGGTGTGTCAGTGCAATGCTGACACGCCGAGGTCAGCTGGCAGGGCAGTGATGCGAATGTGTGCAGCCGCGATGATGTCTCCAACTCGGTGTCGATGAGGAGGGGCGTGCCGCGGAAAGGAGTTGCGGCAGAGGATAGGAGAGGAGCCGAGCGTAAGCCAGCAAAGTGGAAGAGGTCGAGGATGAGATGGTAATGTTGGAGCGGCGGCGGCGGCGTGCAGGTGATTTGGGGGGGAAAGACAAGGAAGAGCAGCAGTTGGCGGTCTCCAGTTTGCAAAGTGACAGGGGGGGTAAGGGGGGTAATGTACCTTGGTGCCGACTGGCCAACCTAGTTACTTGTCTAAATAGGTACTCAATCTGAACCGCCCGCATCAGTGCAGCCCCTTTGGACCCATTGGAGTGTGGCGGCAGAAACTTTTTGGGTGCTTTTTTATTTCTATGGGGCACTGTTAGAAGTGGAATTTGGTGCATCTATTCAAATAGTTGCATCTAGTACAATAAGTGTGTTGAAGCAGGCAATGCAGCAATGCAGATGGTGTACCTCCATTCCTCGGTAGGTACAAAGTCGACAGTGCAGTAGCGGCAGATGTTAGCGGATACCTGGCTAATAGGTGCAAGGGACCAGCACCAGCAAGTACCAAGGTACCAACGGCGGTTTCCACCTCGCAGTGTCACCCCCTAACTGAATAAATGCTGGTCCTTGCTGCTTGGCCCTCGGGGGACAAAACAGACCGCGCATCGAGCCCGGGGGCTCACTGCGTCTAGCAGCAATCATCTTAGTAGAGAATCCGTGATTTAATTTTCAGACTGATGTATCTACACTTTAGTAGCTAAGGAATTTATTAGTATTTATCTTAGAATTTTAAATCCCTATTCTAGGGAGGTGAGTGATGGTCCCCGTGGCAGGTGTTGAGGCTCATCGGCGGTCTGTTTTGTCCCCCAGGTGCTTGGATACCTTCAGGATGGCACGTGGACCCGGCAGAATGCGCAGGAAACAAACAAGCAAGCAACTCTAGTCGTCCGAAACATGAGATGCCGGGGTTCTGCTTCTCGAAACCGAACAGAGGCCACAACGGGGTTTAGCAACGACGGACGGTGGTTAAACCGCCGTAGAGGAGTGAGGACGAAACAACAGCCTAACTTATTAAGTGCCTAGGTGCAGGAGGGCGAGCCAAATTGTACTGGTACCGACCTAGCTATGATGATGATGGTGGCCTTAAAATAGGTAGGTAGGTACCTACAACAGAAGTGTAACTGGTAAAGGCATGCTAGACTTGCTTGTGAATCGGAGTGTATCATTGCCAGAACATGTGTCATTATTCGCTGTCGCAACTTTTCAGGAATTTGCTGGTGTGCTATCTTTGTACCCTTACCTAACGTTGCATCCACACCAACGGATACATGTATCGCAACTTCTGGATCTCGCCACTGTAAGCCTGCCTTGCGGGGCATGCAGGGCGGAGCGTTGGTTGCAGATGTACCGATACTTCACTCTACTGGTGCAGGTAAGAAACTGCGTCAGCAGAAACTGTTGCCATACTGTCTGCCGCTTTGTAGAGGTAGGTAGGCAGGCGGTCCATATTCCAGCAGCGTGGCAATAGACGGTTACGGACAGCTCAAAAACAACGTAGTAGCGCCGCCTGGTCGGCAGAGCTCTCCAAACTCCCAACCGTTCAAACCCTTGATGACGTGCCGCCTTCAAGCCGTGCCGGTTTCATGGTAGTGAGGCGGGCCACACAAATCTGCGACCTTTTGACATGCACTAGGCCTGGGTGGTAGGGTATCGTTAAAAGCCTGGGCCCAAGCTGGAGTACAGAATACAGCATCGAAAAGGAGGGGGCCAAGGGTGGCGCTTTTTGACTCTTCATGGGCACTGTTTTTCTCGGACCCTTTGTACTTGATCACCCAACCAGGGCCACCACCAACAAATTGCTGTTCAAGCCCAGCTGGATTATTCTTATGGGAGCACAGCAGTTGGCGAGACCATGCGGGTCGCTTGTACAACGACTCACCAACCTCTGAAGCACTGGCCTACGGCTTCCAGCCACCTTGAACTCACATACGAAGTAATGATGCACTACCTACGGCAAGCAGTTATCAACAGGCCTGCTCCGTACCGAGATCAGACTCAAAGTCTACACCGCTCGCGCTCGGCGATCTGTGTTCCCAGTTACCAATTTAAAAAAAGAAATTTGACAACCTTTCTCCTCGTCGATACTTTCTTTTCTTGTTTACCCACCTTGGCAAGACCAGAGAAACCCTCCCTGCGTCTTATAGAATCATAGCTCAACGACGCCAAGTCATGCGTCAGTCGCCCATTACTCATGGCACTCATGACCAAGGTCTACATGCGCCAAAATCACCAGATGTGTGCATAATATGTAAAGGCCAACGCGAGTTTTGCGGGGAGGTGACGGAGATCGCTCATATGTGTCTCTTTCAATCGCATACTTTGCTCTAGTATCTCGCTCTATCAAGCACATATTAAGCACGCTCCTCCGCAAGTCCATTTACCTCCTGACCACGGTATACAAGCAGGCAGTCTGAGCCCGCTGATTGGCACATATATATCCGTCCGCATCGCCTAGCCGGCCCAATTGATTGGGTTTTAATAATTCGTCACTGGCCTCCTGTTTGCCACCGCTACGATTTGATGTTACCCGGGAACAACATCTCGTATTGTAGCCTGCCTCTTTAATATCCGGGGGCGGCCTGCATCCAATCATGCACATATTCCAGCGATTGGTGTCGTGCTCACCTGAAGCTGAGTCTGGGATCACTGATTTGTCGACGTCATGGCTGGCTGAAAGCGCTGGCGATTGTGTTTGTGAAGATATCGCAGCGCCAGCTGAAATGCGCATCAGGGGCCAAAGATGGATGCCAGCAGCGCTTAAAGAGCTGCAGTATACCACCCACCAGCTCTCGCCGACCAACTACTTTATGCATGCCATAGCATGATGTGAATCGGAACAAGTCTCTCCCTTCTTTGTCACAAATATATGCTGTTGCTGCATTTTCAAACGAGTTGGATCGTGGAATCATAGCGCAATAATAGTTTACACCCGGGATGTTCCTGCCTTAGACGGAAAAACAACTTTTGTTTTGCAGCGACCAACAATCGAATCATAGAATATCTTCAAAATTTCGATCCTGTGGTCAACCGTAAAATGAACTTGAAACGTCATGCCAGCTTTGGCTCGCATGCCAGTGACAAATATTTGCTGGAGCAGATGGGGTGAAGCTGCTGCAAAGGCATCTGCTGCTATACATGTTTGAGAACGTAGACATGTAACCTTTTGGCCAGTTGGCTTCGATTTGCTTTGGAATCAATTTACTCGATGTCAAAATTGTACCACTGGTACCTAGGCTAAGCTTGAACGTCCATCATGTCGCTGAGATCTTGGAGGTTGCGATAACGGCCACTAACAAACCCTGCACTCGATCGTCTAAAATGATGCTTTTGGCGTTGTTTAGGTGCCGACCTAGCGAGGGTTACCCCTGCAACGCCCACCTGCAGCGCCCGCAAATCCTCTGCAGAGAAGCCTAACCCAAAGCGCCAGCCTCCAGGGCAGATTGAGTTCTTGTGACCTAACCGTACAGTACGGCTGCAAAGCTGCCAGCAGCCAACCCGCTAGATACGGTAGCTACCCTGATACTGGAGTACTTATTCGCGCAAGAAAAGTCATTTCGGGGCTTGAGAAAGAAACAGTTCTATGCACCTATATTATTTCCAGTATTCATTCGAGGCTATTGAATTCTTTCTAGATGAGACGCAGAGGGGTGGATTACTGCTGTGCCCCGCCACCCGCCGAACGGGCTACGGCGCCATCCCACCTGTCGTCTGTCGCCTGCAAGCAAACAAAACTTGCGGAATTTTGTCGCCAAATCGCCTTTACCCCAGTCTGATACGGAGTCCTGATCTAGCCTCACAACAATCAACCCGTTATCCACACGGACCACCACTCTTCTCCCACACCCCAACTTTGCTGACTGCTCCGCGCTCTCGATGCCATCACGGTTCATACCAACGGCTTGTGCTAATCCTTCTCCCATTCTTTGACCCAGTCAGCCTGCCCGATTCCAAGGCTGCCTTTTGCCTGCTGTTTTGTCTTGTCTCCCTCGCCACGCGATCGGCCGCCGCCGCCACCTCACGTCGGGTAGCCATTGCTGTGCAACCTTCCCGAGTCGCTGACTTGCAGTCGGATACCGTCCTACAACTCACCAGAAACTCACCTATCCGTCTGGTCTTAGTCGCCTTGGTCGCCATGGATCCGTTCTCCCCCGTTCACCAGCCCGACGAAGGCTACTCGGAAGACCCTTTGAATTCCCAGGACAGCTCTGCTCTGCTTGCCTCCCTCTCCAGCTTCCAGTCGCCTTCCGACCTCGCCATGTGGATGGCACGAAATACGTCCATGTTTCCCACATCCGTCAAAGCCGGTATGCCGCTTCCTGCCTTGTCGCAAAAGCTGCTACCCTGCCCATACACTAACGGCGACAGAACTCACCATGGCTTTGTTAGAACAGCTCCCGACCTCGACCATAGCTGGCATTGTTCAGCGTTTACGCCCGCGACTCTACATCGACTTCATTAATCATCTTCCCGCCGAGATTTGTTTGAAAATCCTATCCTATCTCGACCCCGTATCCCTTGTCAGCGTTTTGCAGACATGCCGAGCCTGGTATGATTTAGCTCTGGATAGGAAGCTCTGGGAACACCTTTATCACCTTGAGGGCTGGAAAGTCTTGCATAAAGAAATAGAAGCGGAAGAAAAACGAATCAACGAAAACATCAACAATTCCATCAGCCAGATGCAGTCTGCTGACGGACCTGTCAACAAGGTCCGCGCCATCATGAGCGATGATGACGAAGATATGGAAATGGTGGATAGCGAACGCATACAAGTTCACAAGGATAGCATCCCTGCACAGAGCCTTTTCGGATCGCCGGCCACCTCTTTCTCTTCCAGTCGTCGAGCCATCACACCCCTGGGCGACGTTGACATGTCCAATTACTTTTCCAAAGGAAAAAGTGTAGACAGAAGCTTTGCGGTCAACGATGTTCGAGCAAAGCGAAAGGCTCCCGATAGCAGTCCCGGCCCAGCTAATCCGCCCGTCATGGAGCAAGATCCCACCGCTGTCTTGCGGTCGAAGCTATGGACTTGGGACTCTTCCAGTTCCAAGCATCGTCTCAACTGGAAGTACTTATACAGCATGCGACGCCGCTTAGAGTCTAACTGGGACCTGGGAAAATTTTCAACATTCATGCTCCCCCACCCAGACTACCCCGAAGAGGGCCACCAGGAGTGCGTGTACACTATCCAGTTTGATTCGCGATACCTCGTCAGTGGCAGTCGAGACCGCAGTATGCGAGTCTGGGACGTGCAGACCGGCAGACTTGCCAGGCCGCCACTCGTCGGGCACCATGGCTCTGTTCTTTGCCTGCAGTTTGACGCAGACCCGGAAGAGGATTTGATTGTGTCTGGCAGCAGCGACTCCAATGTCTTCATCTGGAAGTTTTCCACTGGAGAGTTGTTGCAAAGAATAACCAAAGCGCACAGGGAATCTGTTCTCAATGTCCGATTTGACAAGAGGATTCTTGTGACATCATCCAAAGACAAGACGATCAAAATTTTCAACCGAAGGCCGCTGCGCTATGGCGACCTTGGGTACGAACCTGTTAGCTCGGTCGCTCAAACCGTCAAGCTCTACGGATACGAACCTGACCTCGCACAAGAGCTGCCTATCAAGCCTGAATACACCATGATCGGACGGTTGGATGGACATAGTGCTGCAGTCAACGCAATTCAAGTCAAGGGCAGGACCATCGTTTCTGTTTCCGGCGACAGGTCTATCAAAGTTTGGGACTGGCCAGATCAAGTCTGTAAGCAAACGATCCCCGCACATGATAAAGGCATTGCCTGTGTCGAGTTCGACGAAAGACGCATCGTGAGTGGTAGTAGTGACTACGAAGTCTGCATATTCGACGCACCGACAGGTCTCAAAGTTGCCTCCCTTCGAGGACACGCCAATCTAGTCAGAACAGTCCAGGCTGGTTTTGGTGACTTGCCATATAGCAAAATCGAAGACGAAGCTGAGGCACGAATCGTGGATGCCGAATACTTGAAGGCAATTGAGGCTGGGGAACTGGGTTGCGAGGCTGATCGGCGCGCGGCTCGTCGAAGTCGCCGTGCCACCGCAGGTAGCTCCAAACCTGAAGATGTTCAAGTCTTTGGTGCCAAGGTGCCTCCAGGAGGCGGTGGTGGCCGCAAGTACGGCCGCATTGTGTCAGGCTCCTACGACCAGAGCATCATTATCTGGCGACGAGACAAGGAAGGAGTGTGGAGGCCTGCACACCACCTGCGACAAGAAGAAGCGGCAGAACTCGCTCAGAGCCAACACGTCCAAGGCACGTCCGCCATGCAGGTTGCTATGCGAGCTGCGCCGGCAAACCTTCCAAGTCAGGGTGCAGCGGCCGTTGTTCACCAAGGCATAGCCCAACCGCCCCAACAACCGCCTGAATCTACCTCTGGCAACCAGCGTGTTGCGGGCCTCTACATGGCCTATATCGACCAAGTCGTTCCTGCAGGCGTTGCTGCGCTCGAGCATGCTTTGACGACTTATCCGGCCATGCTTGGGTTCCACACGTATCTACAGTCTGCGATAGAAAGAGAAGCGTCGCCACACTTACGAGTTCAGCTGCGCCAAGCCGTGACAACTGCGCTGACCAATATTCAGAATGGTCGCGTTCAACGGCCTAGGCGCGAGCCTTCCACCACTGCCTCAGCAGCTTCATCTACTGGTGCAACTGCCGGATCATCAAGCGGCAGCACTGCTGGTAATCAAAGCCGGAGGGCTGAAGTATCATCCTCGGCCGCAGAGTCATCCGCCGTGGCGCAATCAATACAGCCATCACAGCCACAACAACGAAGCCAGCAAGGTGGGCAGGCGGCCTCCTCGTCTTCAAGTGCAAGTCAGATTCATGCTCCAGTTCCAACTTCAGCTGTGCCATTTCAAGCGGGGCAGGCTGCGACTCCCACCCATCACCATCACCACAGACATCATCACCACCACCCGCATCTTACGCCCGCCGAGAATGCGCCAGCCCGCGTCTTCAAGTTGCAATTTGATGCGCGCAAGATTATTTGCTGTACGCAGTCGCAAATCATTGTAGGATGGGATTTTTGCAATGGTGACAAGGAATTACAAGAGGCTTCACGATTCTTCGCCACCATTGACTGAGCTTTGGGCGGTACACAGTCATTTTTTAGATTTCATTTTGGCATTTGGCATCAGGCGCAACAGGATACAGGAAAACGTATTTCACAACAAGCGTATTTCATGACAAGCGTTATAACGAATTGATCTGCACATTATGACTTCGCAAACGCCAACTCCGGCCACGCTGCACAATATGTATTGGGAAACGGCGTTGGTCCAGTTGTCCGAGATATTGATAGTTGAAGAAAATAGACGAAAGTTGCAGATACAAGGCAAAGACCTCGCTTGAACCAGTATGGCTGATCCATTTGTCAGAATGCAAAACAGTCAAGTTTCGTGATCCAAACAGGCAATCGGTGATTACCATCCGTGACAAATGCGTGACATTATCTACTTATATGCTATGCGGCAGAGTGAAAACTGAAATGTGAGTCGCTAAGGTGAAATAAACCAAACCCCAGAACACCATACAAGGGAGACGCAAGAAATCAAGAAAAACTCAACCAGCGACCTGCTTTACCTTGTCCTCTGTCTGCGGCGGCTCGTCCACAAACTCGGGCACGACCTCGTCCTGCAGGAAGCCCGGCACGCCGCCCGCCATTTCCTGTTCGAGCTCTTGCTCCATGCCGAGGGCCTCGAGCTCGGCGTCTAGCTCGGACTCGTCAACCTCGTCAGGTATATCGTAGCTGCGGGCGAGGCTGTCCTGGATCTCGTTGCCCATGTCGAGCAGGTCCGCCATGTCGTCCTGCATGCGCTCAATCTTGTCCACGTCAATCTTGCCGTACTGCCTGCGCAGCTCCTTGTTGGTCGTCTTCATGGCGTCGACCTGCGTCATGACGTTTTTTAAATTGTCCTGCATGCTCTGCGCCTGCTCCATGTTCCACACCTGGCCCTCGAGCTTGTCCTTTTCCGCCTCGTACGCCTTGCGCTTCTGCAGCACCTTGAGCGCCTTTTGCTTGATGGCTTGCTTGCCGGGACCGTCGCGCATGCGGGACAGTTTCTCCTGGTAAGCAGAGAGCTCGCCGTTGATGGCTTTGAGTTTCGTGTCGACTGAGGCGATGCGCGCGTCGACGTTGGTGATGGCGCCGTTGAGTGTCGGCTTTGGCCCGGCGGGTTTGGCGCCGAATAGACGGTTCATGGTGAGAAGTAAAGGATGTTTGATATATAGGATGCGAAGGCTTGGATGTCGTGATTTCTGGTGACCTGGTTTCGAATTCGTAGAGATTCTGGCGTTCTTCTTGTTGCGAAAAAAAATGGCAGCCTAGGCAGATGACGTTGCTTGTCAGTCCAGTTGCCCGCCGGCGCATGGAGGGGCAAGCTGCCCGCAAAAGCGCTGTAGGCTTGGCCATTTGCTGCAGGGGACACGATGAGTCAGCAAGCTCGCGCCAACACCCAAAAAGAAACAAAGTTCCGAATCGAGATTAGACTGCTTTTGTGCAACCCCAATGGGGCAAATTGTAAACAATAGTTTTGTGCAAGCACAAACAGCTCCACCGAGCTTCGATGTCGTGGAATAGACAACTCACGCGTCGGTGTGCGACAAACACAGATTCTCGTTATTTCAAGGTCTATATAGCTTCTTTCTGCCCCCATTGACGACCACGCGCAACTTCCCCCTTTATTCATACTGGACATGCTTTCATCCTGATACCCAACCGACATTATTCACTTTCATACGACGCGCATCGGTATTCCTCGCATCTTGAATAAAATAGACCTACCGCGTTCTAAACCGCGAAGCTCCCATACTTCACAAGATGGATACCAATGCGCAACGACGCAACGGCTTTGCTGTCGGAACAGAAAGGTAATTCTCCTTGGTATTGTCTTCTGAGACCTGAATTCTGATCGATTTCAGGATATCTTATAGCGTGCCCAAATCGTTCTTCCCGTTGCAAGACGCGACTACGTCTTCGACAACGACAGACGGCTCAAAATCTGCGACACAGTATGCTCTTCTTCACATCCTATTTTGACTTGCACTAATCGATTACAAAGAACATGGTCGAACTACTTGGCCGGCCAACGAGCCCAAACACAATACCGTGCGTGGTCGCGTGTCGAGATCCCATCACACTCGGCTTGCAACTTCGCCCGCACGGTCATGAAGCGCATTGGACTTCCGATACCCTGGGACGCGTCGGCTCAAACAATTCCTCCACCTGTTGCACCGATTCACATAGATTTCTCCTTGCTTGCTGACGATGGCATGCCCACGCGCCGCGTTGTACGCCGCCTGGACTCATACGAAGCGTCTAGCGAGGATTGGCAGGTGGAGGGAAAGCCATTTTCGAGTTTGGCGATGCTTGGCCTACAATTACAGGCCAAGGCTGAAGTCGCCGATTGTCTAAGGACATATCCGACGTCCACTACCCAGGCCGAAGCACGACAGCGCCGGGTTGGTCATTACGTTCAGATTATCCCTCAGAAGCGACGAACGGGGATGGAGTATAGTGCTGGAAACAGACTGGGCACATACATAAAGGCAATGGAGCTGCCAAAGAGCACGCCCCATTTCCGAATGCCTCGCCGACGATTCAGCCCCCTGCCTCGGCCGCAGGCCATCAGCGCAACGCTGTCTCCCATTGCTCTTTTCACACCGAATAAAGAGCCCGTCACCCCGGCTGCAGTTATGGAACCGCCTCGGGACATGTCGGATGCGAAGTCGCCGACAAAGAGAAGCCCACGACACACGAGCCCGCCAATCAAGAACGATGGACCGCGCATCAGCGAGCCTGCAGTCAAGCTGCTACCTGCGACGACGCCCAAGATTGAGCCGTCGCCCACCAAGTCGGTGTCTCCACCTCCTGCGACACCTTTGGGCGAAAAGCGGAGGCTGCGCAGTATTTTGGGGACTCCGTCGACCTTTCCTAAGGCTGCGCCCTTTGGAAACGCGTTTGCTGGCATGCGACGACATTCTGCCATGCGACCTAGCGGCGCAGTGCCATTCTCCTTGTCGCCTATCAAGCTGCTGGGTACACCTTGCCCGAGCCATCGAATTGTGAAGCGTCAGAACTGGCTGTCGCCAACGAAGCGCACGTTTCCTGCTACCGGAACGCCTTCACGATCTGTTGCTGAGGAACCAAAGACCCCTCGCATATTTAGCAACATTTCGTACATGACCGCCGATGTCCCGAGCCCCATTGCTTTCGTGTCGACGCTGTTTCCGGATAGTCCTGTGAAGCGGTCCATTGACTTGCAATCCGCTACACCACAAAAGCCGGCCGACTTTGAGTTCGGCACGGCATCGCCAGCGTTCAATGCGGTCACTTGGCTAAACAACGTCGACACGACTCCGCGACCGGTGGCAAGCTTGAAGAAGAGCTCTAGACGGCTAAGTGAGCCGCTAATCCGTGGCTGCTTGAAAGGGCAGAATCGCAGGCAGACGATGTCGCCGCAGAAACTTGGGTATCAGGCTGAGGATACGTTTGCTGGATTGCAGGGCCGGTCATTGGGTGACCGGTCGTTAAATCGCAGGCAGACAATGTCACCGAAGAAACTGATATTCAACGGATCAGATGGCCTGTTCTCCCCTGCCCAGAAGGCTGGTCAGCCTTTGACGGCTTCTGTAGAATTGAAGTCGTCTCCTTCACCAGGGCTGCACAGGGTGCAAAAGCGCCGCGTAAGCTTCGGCAGCAAAGGTCGAGCTGCCTCGCGACAGGCGAAAGAGGTTGTTAAGATTGATATGCGGCAGAATTCCGATATTTTCGGAAGTAAGCCTGTATTGTTTAGCTCCTCTCCTGGCTTGGCTGCGGCACTTCCCAGCATCACCGAAAGCGGACATGAGGCGGAAAGCTCTGATGAGCCCGCTAAGCCTCGCTTTTTCTCCCCTTCCGTCGAGGCGCAGTCTCGTCAAGATGCCGAGCAGACTGCCTGTCTGCAAACACCGACAAAGCTCAGTCAAGTAGCAGTCCAAAACGCCTCGCCCGTTCCTGTCGTGGGCAGTTCAAAAGGTGCTCTAGGCACCATTGAAAGCCTACCGGACATCGACTCTCCTCAGGCCTCTATTGAAGAGCGCAAAGAAGTCCCCGGTGCTGAGCCTCGTGCTATTTCACAAAGCCCGAGCCCGGTCACTTCTACTCCTGTTTCAATCTTCCCGAGGAAACAGAAGCTTAGCCCTAGCCCGACGCTGAATCTGTCATTCACTCCGGTTAACAGCCGAAGTCCGAGTGCAGTCGAAGCAAGTGTGCTAGCAGAGGAGTCGATCCCGGAGAGCCCCCTGACTACCACAACGGAGATTGTGGAAACTGTCACGGCCAACTCCCACGATTACGACAGCCCTGGACGCGACTACATGAGGGAGTTTATAAGACGCTCGCGTCCAAAGCGTTCTTCGACGACCGAGACTGGCTCTCCAGTTGGCATTACGGTCAAGCGCCAGCCGTTGGGTGCTAAGAGCCCCAACACTGAAAGCCCAAGCAAGAAGAAGCGGAAGCTCGAGAAAGAGCATGACGAGCATGAGTCACCGCTTAAGAGATCATCCGACGCATCACCCAAGAAAGTGCGACGCTATGGCGGCAACATTTCCAGGAAGCGTACGGCAACGGGAGCGGACGGAGATGAGGACGAGCAGATTGAGACCTTGGAAGTCACAACTGCAACTGACGCCGCAACGAACGTCGAGGAGCAGCATGTCAACACTGAGTCAGACAGCAAGTCTAGACGCTCCTCTCGACTGCGAAATCAGACGCGTCTGCCATCTGCCAAGTCGGCTATCCCGACTCCCATCAAGCTTGGGCGGAGCAGCGGTCCGATGCTGAACTCTGCTGTTCGCAGCGAGCAGCAGGACCTGAAGACCCAGACTCGCAGAAACACGCTCAGAAACAAGGGGAGAGCTGAACAGCCTGCCCAATTCCTGGCTAGACAACAGGCAGAGGGACAAGCAGAGCCAGAAACCTTGGAGCGCGATTCCGAGTCGGACAAGGAACGACGCAAATGCGTCAACTGGAACAATCCCTTGGCAATGTACCAAGAGGAAGTTCGGAGGAAGGAGACAGACACGCCCAAGAAGGGCAAGTCTGCAAAGCCAAAGACGGTGCAGATGAGCGGCATCGCAAAGCCCAGCACACGAGCCAAGACGACGGCAGACAAGGAGCGTACTGCGCGCCTGGCCGAGCACTTTGGCATGGTGTCTAATGGGACGCCCGCGAAGCCGCAACGGTCGACACGATCACGCATGAGAATGTGAGCATCATTGATGAATGTTCAGGGCATCATTGATAGAAGCGCGCATTTTCTCATGATACTAGAAATAAATAGCGTTGGACACTGGATTTTGGCAGGGCGACGATGAACAAGGCAGCAGAAGAGGAAACAAGGGTTGCATTGCATCTGTGAGCGACATGGCGTCATTGTTCGAGTCATTTTCGGTCTTCTGTTTACTGGAGGAGTTTTAGTATTCTTTTCTAATAGCGGATTTTCCACTCACATGCTGGAATAATTCTACCCGCCTAGCATCGCATCTGGAGTTTGGGATATGTGGTATATCAAGGGATAGGATAAGGAACATATGACAGAGGAATAGGTCAGACTGATAGTTTAGCGAGCATGGCCTTTGTTTGAAGAATGGACTACCTTTTTGATTGCAAAAGCTGATTTGTCCAACCTGAAGAGTTGAAGCCGGCGCGTGGCTAAATAAGTTGACTGTGACACAAGAAGCCCATTTACCGCCGGCAAATTGGCAGACGATTGTGCAAGAAAGTACTTCAAGGTTTTGTGTACTACTTCTACCTCCCGGCGCCAAAGCGAAGATGTACCGTTTCCTTGCCGGGCCGTAGCACGGCGCGATACGCCGAGAGCACAGCACGAGGCGTTGGCAACGCACCAGTAGGTCACGAGTGTGTTGGCGATTTGTCTTATAACATGGCATCACGCGAGGTCGCCCGCCAACAAGTGTGACGAAGCTGGGTCGCTTTTTCACTCTGAAATACTGCAGACAACGCTGTTGGGCGGGATAAGTGCATAGTCGTGTGCTGGGCTTGAGGGCGACTCCCGGGATACAAAACGTGCCTGTCCCGCCAAGTTCACAGGCACATTGTTTTTATCATTACCATTATCCAATCATTTCTTCCCCGCAAAATATATTCATTATCGTTTCCAACCATGGCCAGGTGCTGCGCAGTCTTGAAAAGAGCCACATACGAAGGAAATCATGCGCTAGTTCTGGACTACGGTACAGAACAAGCATCAAGCGAGAAGCTGGCTGGCAAGATACTTTTTTACAAGTCCGACAAAAAGTCTTCAGAATACACGCTCGTGGTGGTGGACGTCACCGAGTTGAAACATATAAAGAACTTTTCTGGTGGATGTTGCGAAGCTGTTGTCCCACTACATTTGATAGAGGCCAAGAAGGGCCGATGGGGCAAGCTGGGCGATCTGACAAACTGCTTCAATGCCGTGCTCAATGGACCTCCGGGGGCCGGATGGGTGAATAAGGTTATCGAGAATTTGATGGAAAAGGAGCACGCGAAGCTAATGTGTATGGCTTGTGACGTACAAGTTGGTTAGAGCCAGTGAAATCGACGGAAGTTCATCCTATTCATCATATCATTATTACTACCATTGATATTAAAGTATCCTCATAAAGCTAAACGGCTTATCTATTTTTGAAATGGGAAGAAAAAAGTTTGAGAGTGGCTAGAAAAACCTCTGCTCTAAATAGTTGGAGTTCACTACTATTCCGTGATGATCCTTAGGGTAGTTAAAAGCACAACCAGTATCCAGAGATGACAAATTAAAGTAATCCCTAACTTGTTAGAAAATGTTATTACACGGCAAGAACCATTCTTAACGAAGTTGTAGTATGTGTCAAGACCGGCAGCGTTAGATTAACCACTCGGCCACAGAGATCAAAAAGATCCAGCAATGGTAGCCAACGAGGCTAAACATCCCTAACGTCCACTATATATTCTATTAGGTCCGTGACAGTATGATAGAGTTAACAAGCCTTAGCTTCGAGAGTAGGTATACAGATCCTACTAGCCTTAGTGCCTCGTATCTCGTTTCTGGTCAGGCGTGCGTAAGACGATTTTGCTTCTCCTCTTGGCCACCCTGGCGGCAGAAGGAGACGTACCTTTCTTACGTGCCCTACCTAGCACAGAGCGAAGCGCCGGGAGACGGACGCGATACGCTAAATGACGAGCACATGATGGGAGGTGATGTAGGAAGATTTGATCTTGGCGTTGCATGTACAACCCGAGGAAGAAACGATAGGGAATGTGGTGAAAAGACATCACTTGCTGTTCTGCATTATTACCAGGTGCAGAGATGCCGGATGATCTAAAGAGCCTTTCTTGAGGTATAAAATGGATCTACCCACTGAAGGTGACTAGAAATGGTTGATCTTTGAAGTACTTTGATAATTTCTACCAGGAAAAACAATATACTAACAACAACAAGAACAACAAGAACAACAAGAACAACAAGAACAACAAGAACGATAATCGACAATAGAAAGAACTATTCTAGTCGACAAATATGTCAAGCTGCCTGTGGGGGTGCCTGCGACCAAGGGCTAAACCCGAACCCAGACCCCCCGAGGAGTGCAAATGGTACGAAGGAAGTATCTGCGTTCCAAATGGCTCTCGCGGTGGCTTATTGCATAACAATTACGAAGGCTTCTTTATTGAGTTCATTAAACCAAGTGAAGGTCAGCCGATCGGTAAATTCTACTGGATGAATGCGGCTTTGCAGATGCGTGCGGAGGCTTTGTGGCATGAAGGGTCTCTATGTTTAGGTGGAAGATCCGGGTACGTGCAGGATATCGACTTTAAAGATGTCGACAAATATTCGACGGAGGAATTCGGCGACCAAGACAAACTTTGGGGTGAATTCTGGACAAAGAAGCCGAAACTTTGAGCTGAATCCGTTAAAGCGAATCCGGGACTTTGGGCTGTATTTTTCGATTCACATTTGGACCTTTGGGATCAAATTGTGCAGTCACATCCGGAACTTTGTCTTCAATATGAGAAGTTTGGTACGGACTGGTAGCCAGAGTGAAACACATTGAGAATGCAAAGCGCACGGTAAAAAGCCACGACCACAGGAAGAGCAATTCGCACGTGAAAGAGAAAAGCGAGGTCGACCTCAACGATGCGCGCGCGGGGGAGGGGGTTAACCGGTGACGGCAGTGCTTCAGAGAATCAATGGACTGAATTAGAAAGTCTGACTCGAAGTACGATGGAAATCGAAGTACGAGAGAAATCGAAGTGCACGGAAAAGGAGCAGTGACAAGGCCACGGCTTTATCATCGAGGATTCGATGCGTGCATAGCAGTTATATTCAAGGAGAGGATAAATCTTAAGTATCTATGGAGTCGCGAAGGTATTTCTTCTGGTTGGATTCACTACATTCCACCCACTGCTGTCAGCTGGCGAGTCCTGTGTGTGCCTTTTACTTTCCCGGCATGCCGCCTACAAAGAATATCAAACAAGGCCACTCAAAGGTATAAGTTCACGGAAATGTCATCAGATCTAGAAATATAACCTATCTATTGGTTTAGAACTTCAAAGCCTTCCTTAATGCACATGTCACCTTAACTACGGCTCTGGAGAAGACTTCATAGCACGGCGACAACAGCGTTCTCATTCATCTACGTTCAATTCAATGAAATGTCAAATGTTTGTTCTATCTACAGCTCCGTTTCTCACAGAAAAACATGCGTAAGAGCTACGAGTCTGGGCTGAGACTCCCAACGGTGCCGATGGCTGCAGAGGCTTTCCCTCCAGCTCCGAGGAGTATGACGGAGAAGACGGATGGGAATATAGAGTTAGAAAGAAGCGAGAGTTTGTAGACATATGAAATTGCCCAGCCCATGAAGCGCGTGGCAGAGGAGAACTGATACGGATGTTTTCTCGACGCTGGTGGGCTGCTGAAAACAAGCGCATCGATCACGGCGACAAGCTCAAAGCCATCACCTAGCGAATCCAGTCAAGATTCGCCCCCCGAAATGAAGGCAGTTAATGTCGACAGTGACACGAAAAAAAGACTGCGAGATTGGCTTTTTGGTGGCAAAGTCGGCCGCCACCAACGACTGTGCAAAGCAGATGCAGAATTTCGATGAACGTGAGTGTAACAACATCACCAATATGTGTGTACCACTGAATCAACTCCTTTCTGATTGAATTTGGCTCATATTGAGTAATATTGATAGCACGACAGATCGTATTCACAACTTGTGCGCCCTTGACTCGAGCATGTTTGCGTTGCTGTGCTACTCCGTGTCACAAACAAAGATGCACGTAGAGAAAAGTCTTCTGGCCAAAAAACAGTTTATAGGGCGGAAGCCAAACTATAAATTGTGCCTCGACAGCAATGTAATCTTCATCCTTCAACAAAACAGCAATCATGGACGACATTGAGCCATTCGAAGTCCCGTACCAGGCATTATGGCGCATCAAGCACAACGGCAGAGATGGGCTGGCTTTCGAGTGGCCAGAGGCGCCAATACTCTTGCTTCTCTACTGCTGCGTCTCGGCGACTGAATTCGAACCGGTGCAAGAAATGGCCGTGGCAAAAGCACCCGCAGACCGCTCCCCAGTGGGATGGTTCTTCCACATGGACAGAGAAGAGGTCAAGGCCGTCTGCACGAGCATAATGCCTCCCAAGAACGCTGAAAGAACCAGCGACTGGATATCAAGTGTGACAACGGTGCTCTCAGAAAAGAGCATGATATTCTGGGAGGGCGACAGCGAAGAGGATCTCATTGCGTTTGGGGCCCTTGATCCGATCGCCGTCCCGGCCACTCCTACAGCTAAACAGGAGAGCTGCCCGCTTAAAACGCCCGTCACACTCGACAAAACCGCCAGCCAGTCTGCGCTCGTGGTCGAAAAGGACATTTTCTCGCTCGCTCTGCCCAAAAAACCAGACGTGGTCATGAGTAGGGCTGCTGCTGAGCCCGACAAGGAAAGCTGCTTGTTCGATCCGTTCATCAGCTTTGACCAGGTGGTCGCTGAGCCGGTCGATGCAGGAGGAAAGACAGCGAAACATGACGAAATCACTTACAGATCGACACCAGAGGGCTCACAGGGCTCCGAGGACATGGAAATCGAGTGGTTCTGATTCTGCTCTGGCGATTCACCGGTGAAGGAAGTTCTTGGCCTCTGCCTCTGCCTCTGCCTCTGCCTCTGCCATGTTTACAAAACAATAGGACAAGCAATTTCGCCTAGTCGTCAAACAGGCTGGCTCACCCCCTGGCTGCAACTCAGATTGCAAGTCTATATCACAGGAAGCCCGAAATAGGTGCTCTGCGCGAGTGAAGCCACAACGGCCTCGAGCCTCGGTACAGGAGAGATGCCAGCGCTGAGATCAACACCTCTAGAAGCGCAAAGCCAGGGGTCGCCTCAATCAATGAAGCTAAGATTTCTGTATGTTTCATTCATACGTTGAGTTACAACAACCCTGTTAACAATAACCCAGCAGCGACATGCATTCGACGCTCACTGACACGAGCGGCCGACATCGAGTGCAGCACATTGGGCAGGCTGCTTTTTCCATGGAGTGCCCCCGTTCTAAACAAGACTCAGGTACGTGAATACAAAAGTGCAATAAAACGTGAAATGAGACTGGGAGCCCCGGAAGTGTATCGGACGGCGCTGCCGTGTGCCTGAGCCAACGCCCTGTGGAAGAGTGCGAAGAACGGAAGGAATTTGGCAGACGGATTATGGTATATAGAAGGAGGATTAAATTATGATTCAATTTCGCAAGTGACCGTGAGAACGACAGTAGGAATACAACAGCCGATAACCAATGTTTTGCCCTCATCCGCCCTATTGTCACCACGACTTTTACCTCCACAAACCCTGTCAGCCTTTTTTTTGCTGCCTCGCTACTTGAAGTTGCGGATGTTTAGTTGACCTGGTGAACCGGCAAGCTGGAGACTGTTTAGAATTTCCTCTCTACTCAAGGTATGACTGCCAGGGGTCATCACTTACTCGGCGCCCAAGAGGTGCCGCCACTGGAGCTCGGCCTCTATATTAATGAGCTCTTTTGTGATGAGCTTCACGATAATTTTGTTTACCCAGTCCTTGGGCGCCTTCATTCTCTCTGTGAGCTGGGGAAGGGAGCAAATCTTTGCGACCTTTGATACATCCTGTTCAAATAGCCTCGCAATCATGGTGTAGGTGTCCGGGACTGTCTCGCAGGGCGAGATGGACAGCTGGAGCTTATTGTCCGGGTCGCTCGCAAAGTACTTGTATAGCATCTTGTGGCCGTCTGGGTATTCGAGAACGATGTGGACTGGGCTCATCGATGATTCTTCGCAAATAGTGCACCACATATCGAACAGCATCGTGGGCGCGCTGTCTGCTCTTGTGCTCTGCAAGGGAGTTTTGGTTCGTGCAGGGTAACTAGATCAGAAGTATCACGACTGTGTTCAGCTTCGTATCCCGGAAAAATTTGGAGTTTGATGCAGTCGCGCTTTTTGATAGAGCGAGACAAAAAGAGCTGTAATTCATGGACTGCCACAATGTCGTCTACAATGGCATCTACGCCTGAGTGGCCTTGTGGTCGCGCCTGCCTAGACGACATGATGCTACCATGGCTGCGAGACGCTGCCCATCACTGTTGTTTTGGGGTTTGCTATTCGAGAGTCCTCACGAGAATATAACACCTACGACACATGTCCTACAATCACAACTAGAGTCTGTGTGTCGCTGTCCTGAGTTCCATTTTCGGGTGGCGGGCACACCCGTTGTTTATGGATGCGCCGAGCACCCCCTTACTAGTGCCCCCGGGGTTTGTCTATAGGTGCCATAACTAAATAAACTATGTTTCTACTTCTATACTAAAAATATTTATAAATATTAGTCAATATAAAGATGAATAATACTAAAAAGTATAGTAAATACATATCTATAACTATATCAATAGACTACTATTACGTAATATAATTGGCCATGATAAAGTTCTGATTCCACTGGCCACGTCGCGTTTGGTGGTTTTACTTGTTGTACAATAAATTGATATTGTGAATTAGCACTCAGGACCTGACTTTTCAAGATGCAGCTGCTATATGATGTGAGAAAATGGATCTCACAAACGCTATCGCAACAGACAGAACAGGCAGGCATGTCCGCGTCAATTTAGACCCGCGGCCTCGGACTAAGTGTTCTTTCAGGTCGTGCCTAGCCACAGAGATGCGATATGCGCTTCACATGCCGAGTACCAATCGAGATTTCCACTCACAGACAATTTTCCTCCGACTTTAGATGCAGCCGATTGATACCTCATTTCCAAGCTGATAACATCTGCAATATCATACTACGTTACTGAAAGCGTGTTGATCAAGCGACAGCCAAACCCAAGCGAGCTCGGCAAGGACTTACATGGTGATCCCGTGATCAACTCCTACATTGCCGATAGGCTACGGAATGAAGCTGCTGTACTGCAGTATCTGCGTGCCACAACCACGATACCAGTTCCAGAAGTTCTAGATCTGCAAACAGCAAATGGACTTGTTTACCTCAAAATGTCTTGGGTTGAGGGCGCTATTGAGCTTAGTAGAGTCCCTGCTCAGAGAATGGAAGTTGCTATGACTGTAGTTTCATCGCAGCTCGAATCCGAAATCCTACCTCAGTTACGCAATCCACGCTCACATCGCATGGGCAGCCCGGATGCCGATCTGCCTATTATTCCGCCTAAGCGGTTCTGGGAGTGGAAAGAAAACCGCAGGTGGCCAGAAATTGCGGGTGACTACGCGTTTTGCCACCTAGATCTTGATCGTCAAAATATTCTGGTTGACCCGGACACTTACAAGATGGTTGCAATTGTAGACTGGGAGACGGCCGGCTTTTTCCCACAAGAGTGGGAACTACCATTCTGGAAACAAAGTACCATGCAAGAGAAGTTTGGTTTGATTAAACTAGCCAAAGATAAAGAGAAGGGTTTTTTCTCCAGCTAAATAACATGATTCTATGGCAAATCATAATAGTAGTGTCTAATATACTTCTAGTAAGTTAGGCTAGGTACCTACAGTGGGTAGTAGGTAATTCTGCTCACGACCCCAAATCCCACTAACATACGCACTTTTAAACCACTAATACTATAAGAGCTAGTACCTAAAATTGTTTTTCTAAATTTACAATTAAATCATTCAATAGTTAAAGTTTAAAAATATATTTTGTATACAAGGTTGGCTAGGGTGGCCGCTGTTAGGAGTGGCTAGCCTATGTGACGGGGTGGGAGGGCGAATCAGGAAGCGGATGCGCGCAGAGCGACACAGGGAATACAGGCCGTATCTGAATCATCAGCGGATGTTGTATGTGTCTCGTCATTTCGAGCAACTGTACTACCAACCCCCTACCTGATGAGTTCCAAAAAACGAGAGGATAAGTGAGTATAGCTTGTGGGACTTTGCAAGACACGGGTTCATGCATAGTAATATTGTGCACCCGCGTGAACATAAGAGTTTGTCTGTGCTGCCATGGTGAATCACCGTGTAAGAATAGGCCTACCCGGCACCTTTTTGTACCTTTGAGAGTCAAGTCTGCCTATTCTTTCCCCCATCAACGGGCCTCGACTTGGCCTATTATTGTTGCTGCCCAAGGCAAATTTTGAGATGGGCGGCTTGTTTCCCTTTCGCCGTATGTAGACAGTTCCGCGCTGAGAATACACGATCAATTTGGTCCAACCTCAAAGTGAAGTGTGTGCTTTACTACATTTAATCTTCTTAGCCAAAATATCACTGGCTCTTATGCGCGCGCACCAAAACACGTCTGTAGCTTCTTCGTGTATAGAAAAAGGGTGTGTCACGGTGTACAATGGCGCGAAGAGGCGGCGTGACAAAGAGTGAGGAACACACAGCTACACAAAGACATTCTTTCACAGAGGAGAAAGAGTAACGGAAAAAGGGATAATCAAAAGAAGCAAAAAAGCAGCTCGGATTAGAATTTATCGTTTTCTGAGAGTGAAAAGTTGACTGCAGTCTAAGCCCTAGTTCGCAACGGGACCAAGATTCCCTTCTTCTGGAGAGTCTTGATTGTATCCTCTGCGTAGTTTTTAAAGTAGTTGTTGAACCACCCAATCTCATTATCCTCCTCAATCTCTGTCCTGAGCGTCGCAATAGAGACTTCCCTCTCCGCAGCAGCCCTCTTTCCCTCCTCGACCGCGTCTTCCAACCACTTGAGCCACGCACTCCGCGCGGCCTGTTGGTCCTTGTCCGGCACCGCAATGAGCGTGCGCAGCTCCGACTCTGAGTCTTCGACACACCTGTGGTCCACCATGCCGTACACGGCAGATTCGATGCCGTCGAGAAGCAGCGGGTTGTCGACCTCGTCCTCCCAGTGGCTGTGGAAGAGGCCGTTGCCAAACGACCATTTTTGCACCAGGGCTTTGGGATCGGTGCGTTTCCCGCAAAAAATGAAGAGAATCTTGCTGGACAGCCTGTCAGTGACTCCAGACCTTCTTCGCAGATAGAGCTTCAGGTATATTGTGTTGGATCGCGAAGAGGACGCCATCGAAGCTGGTCTGACTGAGATGAGGCAGCGGGTGGTGAGGTGAAGACTGAGGCTCTGACTTTTCTTCCGAATGCGAGAATAATGGCGCAGTATATATAACACCTGACTGAATAGAAGGGTGTTTGTCACAGCCGATCGAACCTATCGTCGGTAATACACGCGCCGTGTATTACTTTTGCCCCGTCCGACACCGGTCAAGAATGTAGCGAACGTGTTTTACTCGTGGCGATCACCTTCTTTGTTGACGGGAAGTTCGAACCGGAAAAGGAAGGAAGAAGAGCCGGCTTGAGGCAGTCGAGATCGGGAATGTCAAATAAAGGTCGATTTGAGGATCGAGGTCTTTTTATGAAGAATGAGGGAAACTGGTATAGAACCCAATGACCTTGAGAATCTCTCTGTTCGCCCTCAAGTTTCACCTGTTTTACAGGTTCGACTGATCTCGTTCTATCGAATCACCCGACCATTGTGATACATTTCGATAGATTGCGTATATAAAGGCGCTGCCAGACCCAATTCCTCGGACGGATTCATCATCAACATTTGCAATCTGCAGACACCCAAACCCCAACAACCAAAAAAAAACACTTGCATCAAAACACACTTGAATTCGAAATCATGCCTGCAACTTCAAACTACCGCAAATTCTGGTCGCATCCCTACATTGGTCATCCAAACGGGAGCCTGACCATCACTCTGGAGCACTCGTCCAATGGTGCCGGCGACGGTCGTCACTACATTCTCCAAGAGCAAGGTGTGCTCGAGATTCGTGACGTGGAAGCCGGCTTCAGGCCAGTCATTGGGCCGTTCTACTGTTTCCTCGAAAAGGACCGTGCAAAGGTTGAGGACGTTCTCAACACCGTCCCTCCTCCAAGGGACGGGAGCGTGGGGCTCTGGGCAGGAGCAATCCTGCTGGCCTTGGAGACTAAGGGTCTGGTCAAGAAGCCTTAGAAGTTGGGAGCGTAGTCGGAGATGCTGCCTCGATGCCTGCATATACGGAAGCCATCGAACGGGCAGAGGCTCTCCATAGAATTAGTTTCAAGAGATGATTGATAGAAACCCAATCTGCAACTCCTGTTCAAACGACCATCATCCTGCGACTTTGGCCAATACCCAACTTGGAAAGCTTCGAGACGGCGTCTTGCATAAGTCACCTGCCGCTAGAAGACGGAGCTGCTTGGGCATTGACATGGTGGAATGATTCCGCATTATCCTAGGCCGCGTCAGCACTCCCAACGTGAAGGTCTCGTGCTCACCACGGGCAGCCATCACCTGCAATATTGCCCAACACAACGAAAACTCATGATGAAGGTCCCTAGAATCAGAGAACTGACTGGCGACGCATGCTGAGTAGCACAAGCCTGCACAAACTTGCCTTTCATCACTACCCAGCCCAAGGCTACGCAAAGTGATGCGGTGGAACAGCACGGCCACCGCAGCAAAGCCTAACTGATAGCCAAGGCGATTGCAGGAAACCTCGCTGCCATGAGGGATCTCGCACCTGGCTCAGCCGCCATGCCCAATACCCATACATTCGGGGAACGGACCTTGTCCACGACGCAAAAACACTCGCCTCTAGAACAAAGCCTAGGCTAGAAACAGTCCAACGAGCGACAAATGGCAGAGTGTCTAGTCTTTCAAGTCATTCTCATACGGGAGGGCCTCGCCATCTTCATCCAGTACGAGCCCGTCGGCAGCGGCAGCGGCGGCTCCATGTTTCTCTTTGCCGGGACGGGCCAGGAGCCGCGCTGCGCCGTCGGCGACGTCGCGACGAGCCTGATGCGGCACCCAAAGTATGCCGGGTGCAAGCTGCTCGGCTCGATGCGCCGGGATAGAGTCCACGAGGCGTGGGCGCTGTGCCGCGCGTACGTCGAGGACGAGAGGCACAAGCACGCGTGCGTCACGGACTGGTGCGTCGCGGCGGCCGCGATGCTCGAGGAGCGGAGGGTCGTGGTGGCCAAGAAGTGGTGGCTTCTGCCGCAGCAGCGCGCGGAAAGCTCCTAGACGGCACGCCGAGGGATGTGTTGTGAGATGGAGAGGTTAGAGAGGTTTTTGTATCCTGGGAAAAAGATTTTCCATCATCATGTTTGTTTCTTTGTTCTTGGTCTTTATTGATGCGATTATGATGAGCCGCGCGGAAACGCGGCGCGGACGGGAGTGGCATGGATAGTTCACGGGTCAAAGCTGGAGAGACAAAATTGATACTAGTAGGGAATTCGATTTCGAGCGAAAAGATAGTTATGAGCATGCTTCTCAAAGAAAATGTATTGCTATCAATATAGCTTCCATCATCGAAACGCTAGCGTTGTAGATCTACAATCAGATACATAGGGCCTCCACAACCTAGCCAAGCAAAAATTGTCTTGGCTTGCTTTACAAAGTAAAAGAACCCCGAACCCGCACAGGACCCGTCGCTATTTTCGTGATTAGCTTTTGCGAAATCCCCGGGTCTGCTTCGTCCTTGCTGATTTGCTCGCATGAGTCACCCGGGCGCCGTGGCTCTCGGCCGGGTAAAGTACCCTCCTCCCTAGTATATAGCGTGTCATGACTCAAGCGAACAAGAGAAACTACAACAAGATAATATCGCAAGAGAGAAAAGGTTCAAAAGATCGAGTCGAGTTTGTGCATGCTTCGACGTGGAAATAGCTACGCGCCAGCCAGGCTGAGCAGTGATGGGAATGCATATCGCGACCAGGCTGGGCGATATTACATCAAGGCTGAGTTAGAGCCAAGCTCATCTTGCCCCCGCATGGAACGGCAACCGGACGTTCCGTATTAGCTAGGCCAGTTAGACCTTGGAGGTTATGCGGTCTTGCATTGTCTCTCACGTTCACGCTTCTTACCAACGCCCAACGAGGCTGCAAAGGTCTCGGCCGATTAGAGGCCTAGAATCCGCCATCCGCCCGTGGCGCACATTTGTAGTGACAATATAAGAAGGCGAAACTGCAAAATAGTCATCTGCCGCAACGCTGCAACCAACTCAACTACGGAGTAGTTCAGCCAAGAAACCGGTTGCGCCCCATCCCACCACCATCACAGATGTTCACTCTGCAAGTGACTCCCTGAGAATAGACACCCATTTTTTAACCCTTGATACTTTTTTTTTACGCCATCATGACTTCTCTGTGTCTAATCTGAATATACCCTTGGATCATTTATAGCCCAGCAAGGTTCTTTTCACCGACTGGGTCAGAAAACACGCAAGACTTCAACTTACACCATCTCAGTATGGCTGTCGCTGTCGCCCACGCCCTCATGCGCACCATACGCGGACGTCCAACCGATACACCGTCCTCTTCCTCTCCTTCTCCCTCATCTTCTCCTCCTTCTCTCCCCGACGGTCTCCTCTTCGAAACCCATCAAGACACCGAACTCGCCTCCTCCTCCTCCTCCACCACTGCAGCACTCCCACCGCCTGACACGCCCCTCTCCATCGCCACTGCCCTCGTCGGTCTCGTCGCCGCCTCGCATCACACCCTCCACGATATTCTCGACCTCCCCCTCGCGCCGCGCTCCCGCACCACTTCTTTGCTGACGCTCCGCCGCGCCGTGCAGTCTCTCAAGCTGACGGCGCCCCTCGCCCTCAAGTGGCTGCGCCGCGTCGAGTCCACGCCCGACCTGCTTCCGACCAGCGACAATCGCCCCGCGCTCGTCGACGTCGATGCGCTGATTGTCATTGTCAGCGAGGCCGTCGACGCCGTGTCCGCCGCGGGGCAGGTACTGGTGGCGGTGGTGCGTGAGGCGGCGGCGACGACGACGACGACGATGACGACGACGACGACGGAGGGGGACTTGTCGACGCGAATATCGGACGTGGTGCCCGGGTACGCGCCCGAGATTGTGGCCGTCAGCGAGCGCATCCAACAGGTTGAATATCTACTCTCTAAGCTCCTAACCATTCTGCAAATGTACGTAGCTGTTCCCTTTGTCTTCTTCTTTTGCTTTTGCTTCGTGATGCTGGGGAGATAAGCGCACGACCCCAACGACGACTTACACGCAAACCACTTTCCGTAGAAGATCCTCCGCCGAAGCCACCCGCGCCCGCGCCGCCATCGACGCCTCCCTTCCCCTCATCATGGGCTCCAACCCCGCCCTCGCCTCCTCCATCCGCCTCATGCCCGACTCCTTTGGCGCCCTCGCCGCCTTTCCCGCCTCCCTCCTCGACCGCGCCCCTCCCTCCTACAGCCTGCCCCCACCGCACATCCCCGAAGCGCTCCCCGACTACGCCGCCGCCGCCGCGTCCACTGACGGCTCCATCGCGATCCGCCCCGGCGGCTGGTCCGTCTTTGCGCCACTTACCCTTGCGGACCTCGCCGCGCAGTCGCGCGTCCCGCTGCCGCTACGCGCGGCGGATTTAGTGTACGGACGGTTCTACACGGACGAGTTTGCCGCGGGCGTAGGGGCGCAAGTGTGCGAGCTGATGGAGCGGCCCGGGTGGACGGCCAAGGCAAAGCAATTGGCCGTCATTCTCGGGTCCCGGACAGAGGCCGTGGCGCTGACGCACGAGGAGAATTTCGCCCGGACGGTGGCGCTGGAGTTGGAGCAGAGCACGACGAGGGATGGGCGCCCGAGGTCGCGGCCGCAGATCATTGGAGGATCGTGACTATGGGCATGCAATGGAAATATCAATTGCATTCCTGAAAGGTCTTCGGGGAAAATGAGTTCAGCAAGGTTTTGGGCGTTGGGCTGGTTAGCGTTGTCAAGTTTCATTTGAGCAACTGCATTTAAATAAAAAACATTCGTCAATAATTAGTCTCACCCGTTTCCTGGCATGAGCAAGCGCTAGATTCTCTTTATACAATACGAGGCCTATCGTGTGGGCCATGCTTCTTCCTGCAAATATACTGTTTGTTCGTTCTCCTATGCATCGATGCAGGGTCTATATCAAGCAAGATCTCGCTGATCTGTAAAAAAAAAGGGTGGTTCATCGTGAAAAAAAAAGCCCCGAGGCTGGCTGGCCAACGCCTGCAGCCTCTTATAGACTCATGTGACATCGTCATGAATGGCAGAGCAATGATTTGGACAGATTTTAATATTTGAGCCTGATTGGCGCAGTAGTCTGACTCTGCTTCTTGAGCCACGACTTGAGCACGTAGGTGCTCAGTCTGAGACCAGCACCACAGTACTCAGTCTTGTTGCCAGGGCACAAGAAGCTGCAATCAGAGCCAGTGACATTCTTGCCAGGCTCGCTGGCAGACTGCCCGCCGTCCAGCGACAGCGTACTGCCGCACCAGCACTCTTGTCCGTACTGGACGCCAGCGAAGTTGTAGCCTGATTGGGCCGAGTCACACTTTTGCAGGCACTTTCCGATGGTCATGTCAGTGGCGTTGTTATAGATTTGTGTAGGCAGAAGTCGACCTTGGTTGGGCTCGGAAAAGCAGCCGTAGTATGTGAAGTTGACGTTGCCTTCGCTGATGACCGGGCTAGTCGAGGTAGGCTTTGCAGAAGTTGTGGTACTTGAGCTGGTCTTTGAGGTAGTGGTAGAGGCAGACGGCGTTGAAATTGCGCTCGAGGTGGCAGAGCTCGGAGTGGCAGAGCTGGAAGACGTAATAGTGCTGGTGGCAGAGCTGTCAGTAGCAGAGCTGTCAGTAGCAGAGCTGTCAAGGGCCGAGCCATCAAGGGCAGAGCTGTAAATGGCAGAGCTGTAAATGGCAGAGCTGTAAATGGCAGAGCTGTAAATGGTAGAGTCGGTAGTGGAAACGGTGCTCGCGGTGATGTTTCCAGATGACGTGCTCGAGCCACTGGTTTCAGAAGTAGCGGTAGCTGTGCTGGCAGAGGCTGAGCTTGTCGTGGGTGTGGTAAGGCTTGATACACTGGAGGAAGTGGTGCTATCCTGGGACTTCATGTACAGTTCAAGTCGGTTACCAGCGCCGCAATATTCGGAATCGTCGCCTGGGCAGGTAAAGGAGCAGTCTTCCTGTTCGGCTTTGACAGAGCCTTCGTTGAGTTTCGTGCCGCAGTAGCATTCACGTCCATACTCTACACCAAAGTAAGTGGAGAGTTTACAGAATGCAGCACACGATTCAAGAGTCATATCGTCGTCGGCGTATGTGCTGTCGGAGAGAGCGCGCGCATTGGTGGCCTCTGTCCAGCAGCCCTGAAGCTTCCAAAACTGGCTCACGACAGACTTTCTCGCGGGACCAGTAGGAGTGGGAGTGCTGCTCGAGGCAGTGGTAGCTGTCGTCGTAGCCGTCGTCGTAGCCGTAGTTGTAGCATCAGTCGTGTCCGTGGTCGCCGTGGCGGTCGTAAGGGCGCTCGCGGTACCGTTGCCGTCGGCGCTGGACGCGGCAGTAAACGAGGTGCCAGGCTTGGAACCAGCAGAACTGGCAGAAGAGCTACCACCGCCGAGCTGGTATACATTGACACGCGAACCAGCACCGCAGTACTCGGTACCGTTGTCATTGCACAACATGTTGCAATCGGAAAGAGGCGCCACAACGGCACCGGCGCCCAAAGCGTTGCCACACCAGCATTCGCCTCCATACTCAAGACCGGCGTAGATGTAGCTGCCAGCCTTGCAAGCATCCACACAGCTCTTGACAGTCCTTTTGTCGGTCGCAGCTCCATTGGGGAGGGCACGACCGGCCGTAGCCTCAGTGTAACATCCGATGCTGTTGTAG
Organism: Beauveria varroae; assembly: GCA_030780425.1. Classification (NCBI taxonomy): domain Eukaryota; kingdom Fungi; phylum Ascomycota; class Sordariomycetes; order Hypocreales; family Cordycipitaceae; genus Beauveria; species Beauveria varroae. The sequence goes on from JAPFUP010000178.1 coordinate 53,919, forward strand.
CCGTCGACACCGGGGTTCACGCTAGGGCCGACTGGGGGTCCAGTGTCCTTGCCTTTCGAGTCAACGAAGAGAGAGATGTAGCTAGCGCCACCATCACCATTACCACCGCAAATCTGGTTCAAGTCACCGGAGCAGTCAAAGTTGCAATTGCGGTCATCCACCTGCTTGACAGGGATATAGTTGCCGGCCCAGCATTCACGATGGTATTGGGTACCGCAGTAGGTGTACTTTTTGTCGGCGCAAGCAGCGATACACATGGCATTGGTATTGTTGTCGTCTCCGTAGAGCTGAGTCTGGAGCTGACGGCCAGGGTTGTTCTCGAGGAAACATCCCTTGTAGCGGTATTGGCCGAGGCCATTGTCGAGTAAAGGTGGCGCCTGCTCGGAAACCGCCCTGCAGAAGAATTGAATGAATTGCTTACCCAGCACGGGGTCGTTCGTGTTGAGAGTCCAGCCAGCAGTACCATTCGTGGGCGCAACATTCCACTGGGTCTTGGGAGCGCTGCAAGTAAGGACAGCAGAACCGCTCTCACCGGGAGCCAAGGAGGTTCCTTCAGCAAGATCTACCTGGTTAGCGGCCTTGATGAGGCCATCAACTCCGAATGGAGGCTTGGAGACAGTGAGTGAGAGCTTGACGCCACCAGATGGAGCTCCATTAGTGATGCGGAACTTGAGAGCGCGAGACCGATTCTCGGTAACATTGCCAAAGTCAAAAGGCTTGCCGTCGACATACTTTACCCAGCCCTGTCCGTCGGGGGTCTGGAACTCGAGTACCGCTTTGGCTGCAGGACCAGCCGAGGCAGCGAGAGATAGCGACTTGGTGCCACCGTCGGATACAAACTTGAGGAAACCAGAGTAGGTACCGGCCTTGGATGAATCAAAGACGACTGTGACGGAGGAGGACTGGTGGCCATCAAGGGTAGTTGGAATATTCTTGACAGTGAACTGTCCAACAACCAAGTCGCCGTTGCCATCCCAAGTGGATGTAGGTCCACTGGCGTTGTTGGCTGAATAGAGGACCTGCTTGATGGTGAGCTGGGCATTGCCCAGGTTGTTGATGAGGAATTGCTGTGTGACACCGTTGGGGTCTTCGCCAACGACGACGGCATCAAAAGTGACGGTGTTGGGGGCGACATCGAGAAGGGCAGAGGTGCTTTCACCCGTACCAGTGAGGCGGGCATGGCTGTTGATACTGTAACCACCGACCGAGTTGGTTGTGTTGACGACAATGTCGGCAGACACAAGACCGACCTTGCTGGGGGAAAAGGTGGCAGAAACTTTGAAGTTGCTACCCTTGGCAACATTGAATGGAACAGACGGGGGAGCAGCAAGAGCAAAGTCGGTCGTATCGCTGAGTTCGATACCAGTAACGGACACGTCAATGTTGGCAGTGCAGGTAATGTCTTTGCTAGTGCTGTTGGACTTGAGATCGGCTTTGCCAAAGTCGACGGGAGAGGTACAATTGAGGGGTGCGTTGACAGGCGAGCCATAGGCGTAAACGTAGCCCTGGTTGGTGCCAATATATACAAGTCCGTTTCCGAAAACGGGGCGAGTGAATTTGTTGACACCAGTGATGCTAAAAGAGTTGATCATGGTCATGGTGCCAGCCTGGGGCACGGCGTTGTAGATTCTGAGGCCGAGCCCCTGAACGTCAGTAACCCACAGAAGACCGGTACCAGGCTGGCCATTGAGCGAAGTGGTGGTGCCATGGCTGACGCCGAGGATGTACGCATTTGTTTCAGCCGTGGTGGCAACTTTGGGGAAGGACAGGACGCCGTTGACACAGGAGTACTTGAAGACGTTGGAGGGATGCTGAATGACGTTGATGTAAACGTAGCCTCCTTCTAGAGGGTAGACACCGGCGCCGGCATATACAGAGTTGTCGTTCTGGAACACTTGAATGACAGCATCGCGGTAGTTTGGACCATTGCGATAACCGCCGAGATTATCCATGTTGAGCCAGTATGTCTTGCCGCTCTTGCCAGTGATGACACCAACGCGCTTGATGTCACCGCAAGCGAACTCGGGAGGCAGCAGCTCCAGAGGAGAACAACCAAGGTCCTTATCGGCACCGTCGAGCGCCTGCTTCTCCCAGGGCATGAAGAAATCGACGATTTTGAGGCTACCATCGGGTTGGAGGGTCATGTGAACGGCGGACTCTTCCTGGGCGGTAGGAGGCTCGAAGCCCTTGACGGGAATAGTGGCAAGCTGAGAAGCATATCCGTTACCGGTGGCAAAGAAGATGGATCCGGCATCGTCAGAAGCGAGACCACCACCAGACATCCAGACACCACCACCCTTGGTAGTGATGGGGACATTGGCACCTTCGGTAGCCCAGCTCTCGACAATCTTGCCGGTGGTCTTGTGCCACCCAATGATCCAGCCACTAAAGTCGTATTGGACGCAGTGGGAGGCGAAGCCGGCATATATGTAGTCGCCGAGGTGAAGTAGACCGGGTCGCTGGTGGTGGATGCCGCCGGTGAATATGCGCTCAGGGTTGTTGGTGGCTTTGATATTTTCGAGGTTAACGGGGAAATTGGGACGCTCGGTCAAGTCGTTGACATCTATGGCGTGGACATAGTAGCGGCCGGCAGGACGGCCCTGGGCCGTGTTGAGGACAGTCTGATCGAGATAGGTCTTGGCCGTCAGGTACAGGGTCTCGGTGCTGGGGTCGATGACACCAGTGGCGGTGATGCCAATGTTGGGATTAATGTCGACGCAGCCGTCGAGATCGGCGGTGAGGAAGGGAATGTGAAGATTACGCTTGGCGACAATTTCGCCAGTTTTGGCGTTCATCTTGTAGAGGTTGTTTTGAGTAGTGGCCCAGTAGACGTATTGCGTGGTGCCATTGTTGGGAGTGTAAACGAGAGGCTGAGAAAAGATTTGCTCGGCGGCACCGCCATATTTGCCCGGCAACATAACTTTGAAAATTTGACCAAACTGATTGCTGCCGACGACGGAGGGATCCATGTTGTGGTTACTGGAGGCTTGGAATTAGTAGAGTGCGCCATTGTGTGCGACGCAGGAGGTACGGGTGAGAACGGATGAGATGGGACAATCGCCGTACAAAATGGTAGGCGAAACGAGGGAAACATGAAGACGTACGTCTGGTAACCAGCCCTGGAGTTATCACCACCCCAGGTAATGGTATCCGTGCTGGCAAGACCGCTGGCGAGGCCGGCGAGGCCAGCGGCGCCCGCGAGGAGCCATGCGCCGAATGCCTTCATTGCGATGATTGTGTGTACTGCAGTCTATAAGACGTCAATATCGAAGCGTCAAGACTGGCAGTGCAATCAATAGCAAGAAGCAAAGATCAATCGACCCAGAAACGAGAGAATTAAACGAAAGTATATATTAATGGGAAGCAAGTCGAGCAAAAAGCCCAGACTGCAGCGCAGGGGGGCAGGCCATGGTAATAACTAGTTATGCGATGCGGTCGAGCGTGCAGTGTGGGTGATGGGTGGCCCCATCGGGGAGCGGCGCACCAAGCGCAGGGCCGTGTTGGCAGAGTGCGAGGAAGTGGGGGCCTCGTACAGCAGACAGCAGGGAAGAAAATGGTCGGGCCTAGCAGAAAGCTGAATTCAAAGCTCGATCCCATGTCGGTGGGTGGACTAACAGCCTTGTCTGCGGGTTGTGGTGTCTCTGGGGTCTCTCTATGTGTGCAGCTTGCCGCTGCAAAGTGTCAAACACAGGGTCTGACCCAGCTGGACAGGTTAAATACAGCAGCGCGGAGCGGGGCGCCTGTGTAGTCTCTCGGCGGGCATGCCGGGCGGCCGATGATGGAGGGGAGCATTCGGCTGATGGACTGGAGTCTGGAGACGAATTGCACCCGGAATTCGAATGGGCTGGCAGCTGGTCAGGATGATGGTTGTGATGGCAAGAAGTGGATGATGGTCGATGGACAATGGAGGTGGGCCGAGCGAACAATGGAACAAGGAACACCAAAAATACATATGTACGAATACAGCGTTGCCGCCTGGATCAAGTCTACAAGAGGCTCCACTGAAGCGCATCGACGGCGAATCATCGAGCGTAGGTAGCCATTGTCATCTACGAAAATAGGTAAGCACTTTTTACTCCGTACTGGTACGCCAACTGCTAGCACAGCGCCTAGAATTCCAGGGCAAAACGCTCCAACCGGCCTGGCTTGATGATCAGTGAGGATCACTACTGAGTACCTATATTCAGGCACCTTTTTCCAACGCTACGCACTCCGGCCACGCTAGCACCACACGTGCCTTTTAGCGGCCAACCAAGCAAACCAAGTGGCGGACGGACGGGTTCTGAGACTGCTAGTCAGGCCACTAGAGGCCGAATTTTGCTTTCTTTCTTTGGACAAATCTGTTCCTCACGGGATTGAGACGATGAGCCAGTATAATTAAGAGATGATTGCGGCGGTGGCTGAATGTCGCTAGTTTATGTAGGGCTGTTGGCACAGCAAGTATCTTTCTAGCTAGGTAGGCAGGTAAGCTGAATTCTACGGGCAAAATCCGCTAGAATAAAGTATGAAAAGGAAGAATTAACAGCAGTAAGCGGCTACGGAGAAACGATAAAATAATAATAAACGTGTGTTTACCATAAACAACATGACCCAGCTCCTTGGCATAGGCGCCGCCTCTCGTCAGCCCAGCATTGAGATTATACTTCTCTTGGTACTTGTTAGTGGCCCTATAGCGCCAGTGGCGCAGCCATTGCGGAACAGAGCCCTGTGAATTTTCCATTGCGGCGGCTGGAAGCCTAGAACTAGGCATGCCAGCTGGCAACTCGCAAGACACATGTGCCTTGCCACCTTGGCTCATCAGCTCAACGCCTCGTGTTTTTTCCATCACCAACATCCCCCGTTCCATCCCAATCTCAGCTGCAACCCGAGTCCTACTCACCGCCGGGCCCTTACAGCGAATGCAACCAAACTCAAAGTTGGGTTCCCTGCGACTGTACTCCCGTACGACCGGCCGGCCACAGCCGAGTACAGCAACCATCGCTGCCGCAAAAACCAAAATCCCGTATTCCTGTTATGCATCCTGCATGGCCATCTGCGCCGGCCATAAGTTGCCAGAAAAGATTGCATACGGACATAAACAAGGGCCTGCACCAAAGTTATTAAAAGCAATTCGGTCCAAACGGCAGTCTTGTTTCCACCGCGCTGCACTAGTCCTGCAACCTCACAGCCTCGACACCGAATAGAGACGGCGCGCCAAGGACCCCTGTTGCAGAGATACGAGAAAAATTCCAGATTAGCATGAAGAGTATACAAATTGCGCATCCTCCGGCCCGTGTCCGGCATAGGATGCCGTCTGATTAATCAATGTGCAGTATTATTATTAGCTGGCGCTGCTCCAACTCACTGTCTTTCCGACTGCGACATTTGTATGCCGTGGTTGCGCGGCTTCAAGACATTCACCACCACACCCGCCATCGCCATCGCTTGCACCTTCGGCCAATTTCTGCACGGCTTCTACATGTATGCTGCGTCATTCGGATGCATCCCACAACTAATACTCGCAAAAAGCCACAGCTACCACACCACTGCCGGTGTAACATATGTGCATGCCCTTCCTCATCACCGAGGTCACTGTCCGTCTGTGCGAAAATCAATAACCCCTCGATCAGAAAGATATTAGAGTCTCGATGGAGTTCATGGACCTCTAGAAGCATGGCCTGGTCGATCTGCCGCTCTTAGCCCTGGCCCTGTCCGCCCGCCGACACAAGACTATCGATAGTCACCTCAGCGCGGCGCCGCTACCACTTTTCCATCTCACAACCGAGCTGCTTCCCTGCAACGCCACGGCGCCATGATGCCGTGATCTTAGACTCATTTTCCCTGCTTGTAAGTTGTCGGGCTGGTATCAAATCGTCTTTGACCTGCCCGCGCGCCTTGTCCACGCGACCGCCGGCTCTTTATGTGGCGCGCAAAAAGTCTTCTTCTTTCACGCTCAACAGCTGAAATGCAAGCCATCAGCCGCATGACAAAGAGATGTTTTCTACTTCCGACATTCTCGGTCAGGTCTTCTCGGTCCAGTTCCGTCCCGCCGGCCCTTTTCTCCATCGTCCTTGCGGCTGGCATGCAGGCGAGAGCACCATCTGCCGTGTCCCACTGCCCACCGCCCACACTGCCCCTCCTTGCAACTGCAATTTCGCCTCGTCGTAGCTGGCAAGCTGGGTCTGATGCTTACATCCCAGTGTCAGAGGCTGTGTAGTAACGTCGAGGATTGGCATCCAAAGTCGATTCTGTTGGACTTGGGGGCGATAAGCCGTGGCTTTTTCCCTCTCGGCCCTTTTTACTTTTGCATTCACATTTGGCCAAGAAATTTAGCATCGAAATACTCGAGTGTAAGTAATGCACTGCTAGTAATTACGCCGTGACATCGGTGGAAGCCCAATGGAAATTGCCAAGATTTGCCAGCATTACACTATATACCGACGCCACCTCTCTTTGACTTATCAACGTGTGCGCGGGTGATCTTGCCTTTCGGATAGCATGTACACGCTCACTGCGTCATTCGGAGAATTTTACCAAAGGACAACGGGATTTCTTCCGTTGCACATTTTCGCATTGGCCGAGAATGAGCTTTGTACGCCATCTCAGTGCCGCACCAACCTCGTAAAAGTCTTCACGGGTCAGTAGTCTAATACGGTTCGCAGTCTTTTCGAGTTCTGCACATTGTTTGAGAAAAGACGTGGCGATGTAGTTGATTACCTGATCAATGTCAGGGCCGTTGCCCGCGCACATGTTGATAGCTGAAAGAGACGTGGCGTCGGCAGGATTGTCTTTGCCAACAAAGACGCGGCTCAGTGTTGCAAGTCAGATACCGTGTTACAGCATGTGGCATGTTCTTTCCAATTTGCCGGGTCAATTCCGTCTGTATGCCTTTTACAAGGTCGACCGAGGACCTTCTAACCCTCAACTACACGTCACCAAGTTCCAAAAAGATGCACATGTAGTACGTAGTACCATATTCATTCATTCATGAGCAGATGAGCAGAATAGATAGTCTACCTTGGCATAGCCGGGCGCTCCAGCAGCTGGTCGTCGAGCAGAATGTCCACCTTTTCATTGTAAAAGCAGGCCATGCCCGCCAACGCGCCGCACTCGAGCGCCGGGTAACGATAATACCACACAATGTTGGGGTACTCGACGCCGCCAATGACGACATCATAATAGTCAGCGTCGCCCTTGTACGGACACTTGGTGACGAGCTCGCTGCGCCGCAGCACCGTCTGGTCCAGGCAGCCCATGGGCAGGTAGTACCGCGTCGGCAGCCGCGGCTCGTGCAGGTGCATCGAGAAGCCCGACTTGGCCACCGTCTTGCCGTCGACGCGCACCTCGATGCGGCGGCTTGACGGCAGCACCTCGATGCGCTTCGAGGGATCCTTGGGATGAACGTAAATAGGAACGTCTTCCTCTAACCATTGGTCTACCCAGCGCGCGCGGCAGTCAGCAAAGAAGCAAAGATTGGCTGTCCAACCCTAGAAGCAAGAGCAAGGAATCTAGGGGTTTTAGTATCACACACCCATGGCTTTGAATTCCAGCCGTACGAGACCCGTCAGCGCGCCGAGACCCCGGTCATCGGTGAAGCGCACCACGCGATCGGTTACAGCGGCAGGGATCTTGCGGCTCTCGTCGGCGGCGACGTGCAGCTCCGCCACGCTGGCGCGGATGATGCCATCGCTCTTGATCGGCTGTCTATTCCTGAGCGTGCAGTTGTGAATTTCCGACGCGGGAAAGTACAGAAAAGGGTAGTAGTCGTGCTCCCAGACTAGCGAGCCCTTGGTCGAGTCGACAATGACGGTCCGGTTGTAAATGACCCGGATGCGCCGCGGGGCAGGGATGACCTTGCGAGGGCCGTTTTCCAGTAAATGGCTCCCGAGCTCAGCCAAGCTTGTGAAACCAATGTCGTTAGCTTTTATATATCATTTTTCTTCTTGTTGAAAATTCCTTCCAACCTGGACTGTTGGGCTGCAATTATGACGTAAAAGGGTTGCACGGCTACATACTCTGTGGATCGAGACATGCTGGCAAGTTGATTGTCAAAGTCGCAATGCTGGGTTTCTAGCGCAGACGCGTCGTGGATCCTTGGTAAAGATTAGATTTTGAAAAACCGGGGATGGAGAAAATCGATGATGAGAGTCATGAGAATTTTTAAATTTGGGAATTTTCGCATGAACAAAAAGGCAATGCAATGGGTGAGGCAACCCCGCAGACAAGCAAGCTGTTGGGATCGGGCCAGTGACGCAACTTGTGCCTTAGCGCTCGTTGCTTATTGCATCGCGGCCAAATGTTGCACTTTTCAACGCCCGCACATTAGTTAGGCAGAAACGTGTCTCGTCGTGTCGCACAGCGCAAAAGGGCATTATTCTGACGAAAAGGTTGCTTTGGCGGATTAAAGAGGCGCCGATGCTATTCAGTGACTCCCAGTCTCCCACCAAGTAGCGGTCAAAACATGACGTATATGGCTGTCTTTGGCCGGCCGCTTGTCTAAATATACATTGGCCGTTGATTTATCGAACAAAAGCACGTGCGTCAACATATCAGTCGTCAATCACCCGAATCAAGACACAAGATACGCGACACTATGAGTCAACTATTGCGGAAACTTGACTATACTACTCGGTATAATGTCCGTCTATACCGACCTTCTTGGCCTGGGATGTGAGGGACTAGCCAGAGGGTAGTGAGCTGGACAGAAGATGGTCTAAATAGACCTGCCATACCCCTCACATTGAAATATAACAAGTGCCACGCGTCCAGAATATATTTTGTAGACAGCTGATTGCATCCAATAGCGTATTTTCCATGGGTGTAGGTTGTGTCTTGACTCGCGTCCACCGTACAATGCTCGCCGCGAGAAGCAGCAGTCAAGTAAAAAAAAAGAAAAAACCATAACAATGCCACGAAAGGCAAGGAGAAAATCTACCAGCCCGCACTATTTATAGAGCAACCTGCGGAAAGCACGAAATGCAATTGCGCGAGTAGGACGCTGTGCATTGACAGTTGTTAGTTTCAGCACAGACCGTTGGAGTCTGTACTAACGAACGTTAACATCTAATCAGATGTATGGACAAGCTAGCCAGATCTTGGAACGGCCATCTGTCAACGTTTCTTTCTTCATGTCAGCCCTAGCATCATACTTTTCAGATGGTTCCAGCAAGAGAGCCAATCTCACGGCAACACTCTCTACTAAGAATGACACATCTTATTAGTGCTTTCTAGTCAGACCAACGATAGCAAGGCGCATACAGCCCCAATCTGTGACTGGTAGAGACAGGAGTGGATGCGCGCGCCAACCAAATAGTCCAAAACTGAGCAGTGGGCCGCTTATCAGCCAGGAACCATACCTAGTTATCACTGGCGCAAGATTGGTCACGATATCCGTATTAATTGCAGCTGCCCTGGAGGGCCGAATATAGGCGGCTCAACAAGATACAAACCACTCGACACTGGCAAGGTACCCCTCATGTACCTGTCCAGGTCCCCATCTCAACCCGCCAGTTTCCGCCCAACTGTTGTCCCCTGCAGATTCAACACAGCAGCTGACGCCGACGGAGATTCTGTAGGGCATGATTATGTATTACTGCAAGAGGGTGCGTCATTAAACTACAGGGGCCCGAGGATAATAATATGGGACGCGTTGCGCACGCCTACCAAGCCGAGAAAACAACTGGGCAAAATGGGTTGACGACGAGGGCCCGCCCACGCCAAATCTAGATGAGGGGGAAAGACGAGGTTCTGTGTCCCAGATGGATGGATATTGCCGGACCAACTCCAAGCCTTGTAAATGTAAGCCAAGCGTATAGTACCGAAGCCGCCCCTACACTTCAACGATCGTTTCCAGCAGGCTTCGCCATACACGTCTCTTTTTCTTTTTTTTTTTTTTTTTTTTTCCTATCTGGAGGAAGCCACAATGACCACTCCCGCCATGGCATACCGCACCGTTCGGTCGGCCGGCTTTCGACACGGCGGTGCGGCACTTTTGCGCTGGAACAGCTCCGTCGTCGATGTGTCGCCGCTCAAGTTTGAGCCCCCGGCACCGCCCATGCAGCAGCGCGACAAGCTCTCGGAAGAAGCCAAGAAGAAGATTTTCCTAGACGCCGTCGCTGCGGACCATGTGCGACACAACTGGACAAGACAGGAGATTGCTGCTATTTACTACCAGCCACTGCTGGAGCTGGCACACCAAGCTGTAAGCTCGTGATGGTGTTTCAAAGTTGCCGAGGCACGGCGCCGCACAAAAACCAAAGAAAAAAGACAACTAACGAATTTCTTATTTGCTGTCTAGAGCAATGTTCATCGTAAATTCCACAAGCCCGGCGAGGTGCAGCTGTGCACGCTGATGAACATCAAGACGGGCGGCTGCACCGAGGACTGCTCCTACTGCGCGCAGTCAACCCGGTACCAAAAGGGCACGGGGCTCGAGGCCAAGCGCGTCGAGAGCGTCGAGTCGGTGCTGGCGGCGGCGCGCACGGCGCGCGACAATGGCAGCACGCGGTTCTGCATGGGCGCGGCGTGGCGCGACATGCGCGGGCGCAAAAACAGCCTCAAGAACATCACGGCCATGGTCAAGGGCGTCAAGGCCATGGGCATGGAGGTGTGCGTGACGCTGGGCATGATTGACGGGGAGCAGGCGCGGCAGCTCAAGGACGCGGGGCTGACGGCCTACAACCACAACGTCGACACGAGCCGCGAGTTTTACCCGTCCGTCATCTCGACGCGCTCCTACGACGAGCGTCTGCAGACGCTCGGCCACGTCCGCGACGCCGGCATCAACGTCTGCTCCGGCGGCATCCTCGGCCTCGGCGAGACCTCCGAGGACCGCGTCGGCCTGCTCGAGACCGTCTCCACGCTGCCCGCGCACCCAGAGAGCTTTCCCGTCAACGCGCTCGTGCCCATCAAGGGCACGCCGCTCGGCGACCGCGAGCCCATTGCCTTTACCAGCATGCTGCGCACCATTGCCACGGCCCGCATCATCATGCCGACCACCATTATCCGCATTGCTGCCGGCCGCAAGACCATGTCGGAGGAGAAGCAGGCCATGTGCTTCATGGCGGGCGCAAACGCCATCTTTACCGGCGAGAAGATGCTGACGACCGAATGTAATGGCTGGGACGAGGACAGCGCCATGTTTGGCCGCTGGGGTCTGGAGCCCATGAAGAGCTTTGACAAGTCGCCCGCTGAGGAGGGTGTCAAGGCTGATGTGGCGAAGCAACTGGGTAGCTTCTAAGCAATCAAAATAAAATTCAATATAGTTTCATGTTTCAGCATGCTTTCACTACAGACGACTAATATAACTCTTCATCATACTACTTTGTATTCCTTGGATGCCCTAACCCTTAACCCTTGATGCTTCAATGTCTACTTTATCACACGTAATGAAATCGAGTATCAGTCTTTATCATGCTAGTTTGTACCTCTTGGACGCCCATAGTTTCAATATCCATTTTCTCACACGTAAAAATAATTCGATATGCATCATTTCCCATCATGCTTCATTACAGACGACTGACATGACTCTTCATCATGCTAGTCTGTACCTCTTGCAATCCCGTAGCTTCAATGCCCATTTTATCACACGTCCATTTCTCAATCACCTTGCAGAGCGCATCCACCTCCTCCGCCGTATTGCCTGCATGCAGGCACAGCCGTACTCGATCGGTACCTTTCGGCACCGTCGGCGCTACAATGGCTCTCAGAAGAAAGCCATGCTGCTGGCAGTATGCAGCCAGCTCGCGGGCAGATGCAGTGAATAACGGGAATATCGGAGATTCCGGTACCGACGGGTTCACATGTAATATGCGCGCCGGAACCTGGTGCCGCCCACACAGGCTGCTCAGGTTACCGTGCGCCAGGCGTATCAGCGCCTGCAAGTTTTGGTGCTGGCGGTCGGCGTAGCCGCCCGCGAGATATTCGTACGTCGTTTGGACCGCGGCCAGCGACGGGTAGCCGAGCGCCGTCGTGTATATCAAGCTTCGTGCGTAGTTGATGAGATAGGATCTGGTTGTCGGCGAGCAAAGGACGATGGCTTGTGAATGGCAAGTGTTAGTGCGGCTGGCTACTTGCATGCTAATACAACTAATGCAACTTGGACGTACCACCTGCGCAGCCCATGGCTTTGCCAAACGTGTGGACTCTTGCCCAAACTTGGTCCTCGAGGCCTAGATGGCACACTAGACCACGACCGCGTTGGCCAATGATTCCCGTAGAGTGTGCCTCGTCGACGATGATGTGGCCGTTTCCGCGTGGTAGCCGCTCGCGCACGCAGGCCACGATTTCTCGCAGCGGGGAGACATCGCCGTCCATGCTGTACACGCCCTCCACGGCGACAAATACATTTCGGTCGCCGCTGCGAAACTCCTCGCCTCGCTGGCCCTGACACAAGCGATCCAGTACAGCGCTCAAGCTCCCTGGTCGTCTCGGGTCGGTCGCACCGTCCTCGGCGTCCACCTCGCCGATACCGCCGCCTACCGTGTTGTGCGCAAACGGCATAGTCTGCGCGCGGCCCAGCTTCATGCCATCGTGGACGCTCGCGTGAATCAGCTCATCGTAGACGACAACGTCACGCGGCTGCGGCGCGCACCCAAACAAGCCCGAGTTGGCGTCAAAGCCCGAGTTGAACAACAATCCGGCGGGCGCCCTGTGAAACGCCGCGATGCGGGCTTCGAGCGCCTCGGTAAAGGCAGTGTTGCCGTCGAGCAGCCGCGAGCCCCCGGAGCCGAGCGAAAAAGGCTCGTCGCTGCGTTGAAGCAGCGCCAGGTAGCGTCTCTTGAGCTCCGGATTCTCGGCGAGCGACAGGTACGAGTTGGAGGAGAAGTCGACGGCACCGGGCGGAGGGAGGGTGAGACGCCGGCGGCGGCCTTGGGCCTCGCGCTTGTCGAGCAGCCTGCGAAAGATGCCGTCTATGCGCTGGCTGCCGGACATTGTGATAATGGAGAGTTACATGGTCGGTATTGCAACACCGAGATTTTCTCGAGTCGAAACGGCATTGCTAGTTTTACCGAGTTTTGGCCCTGTTCGGCTTCCCCATTTTCAGGGCCGCCCCGAGGCCTTATTAGTTGGCCCCATGGACTTTGAAGGGCTTGTAGTGGTCCTCAACACATGCTCCCAGCATGGCAATGTCACAGCGGTATGGGGCAACCGGGCTCAATATCCATAAGCAACAAGCAAACAATGTACTGGTTGTGGGAACTGTTGAAAGTCACTCCAAAGTATACGAGATAACATCTCGGCTTAACGCGATAAGGATCGGCACTTCTTGGAGTGAGGGAGTTTCGTAGTAATAATAATAGCTGCCTATTTAGAAAAGGTTGCTCCGCTAAAGAACCACTACCGGCGCGTCGCTGACCCGCCCAACAATTGGGAAAATCAGGGCTCGCGTTGGCTTTAGATTTCGCCGCGGTCATAGTTTGGGAGAGCCAAGGCTTAAGCCGAGGGCCGAACTTGCTCTGCATTGAATCATCGTTCATTATTAGTTATAATCAAAGACCAATAGCTTGATCCCGACATCGCACCTGTTGCCTCTTGGTTGGTGCTAGAGTTTGGTCAAAGACACAAAGACGACAATGGAGTCGCCTTTGGCTGCCTTGCTGTGGCGTTCGCTCCGCGTGTACCAGGTCTTCGGTGCGAATACCGAGGTTGGCAAGACTGTCTTTACAACCTTGCTATGCAAGAGCGCTTTGCGCTCTTGGAAACAGGAAAATGTTTCTTTTCTGAAGCCAGTCTCGACAGGGCCATTGAACGAGGCCGATGATCAGTGTGAGCTTCGCTTTCTCCGAGACTTTGACAACCCCCGCTGATGAGTTCTTAAGAAGCTATATCCTGTTCCAACAGAGTGCTAGCCAATTGACACTTATCTGTACAGCCATATAAAAACATTTACCAATGGAATCGACCATCACACATTAATTCAATATGGCATCCCCGTGAGCCCCCATACTGCAGCTTTGGCTTCTGGCGAGGTATGCTCTCATTGTCTCCCCCAGGACGCCATATAAACTAATCCTCGTAACAGCCAATTCCTCCCGATAGTCTAGTTTTGGCTAGATGCCGCGACCATGCTGCAGAGCGCGCCAAGGCTGGCAAAGGATGGCTCTTTATGGAGACGGCTGGCGGTGTACACTCACCTGGTCCTTCCGGTACCACACAAGCTGACCTGTACACGCCATTGCGACTGCCAGTCGTTCTTGTAGGCGACGCAAAACTTGGCGGAATCTCACAGACGATTGCGTCGTTTGAAGCGCTGCGCATCCGCGGATACGACGTACAATCAGTCATGCTGTTTCAAGACAACAAGTACCAAAATTACCTCTATCTGGCGGAATATTTCTCGCAAAAGTATGACATTCCTGTTCTGAGCTTACAAGAGCCGCCTGCGCGTCTCGAAAATGAAGCTCGTGATGTTGAAGCCATGAAGGAGTACTATGAGCAGCGAACAGACGAGAACACTGTTGGCACTGTACTTGAACACCTGGATTTGAACCACACCAAAAGACTCGCTAGATTGGGAAGCATGGCTGCCAAGGCTCACGATACCATCTGGTATCCTTTTACACAGCATGAGCATCTTCCTGCCAAGGATATTATGACGATTGACTCTGCACACGGCGACTACTTTCAAACATACAACACCAAGTCGCAAGAACACGGCGCGCTTCAAGCTTCTTTCGACGGATCTGCCTCGTGGTGGACGCAGGGCCTCGGCCACGCCAATACGCAACTGACAATGGCCGCCGCGTATGCCGCCGGCCGATACGGGCACGTCATGTTTGCGGGCGCCATTCACGAGCCAGCCTTGACATTGGCAGAGAATCTCTTGCGCGGAACCGGCAACTCTCGACTGACCAGAGTGTTTTATTCCGACAATGGCAGCACGGGTATCGAGGTCGCTATCAAGATGGGACTGCGCGCGGCGCGGGTTCGTTATGGTTGGGGCCCCGACGAGAAGCTTGGTGTCATTGGCCTCAAGGGAGGCTACCACGGCGACACGATTGGCGCCATGGACTGCGCTGAGCCATGCATCTACAATGAAAATATTGAATGGTACGAAGGAAAGGGCTACTGGTTCGACTACCCAACCATTCTCTGCAAAGACGGCAAATGGCAAATCAGTGCGCCCGACGGCATGGAAAAGGAGCTTGGACGGGCCCGAGACTTTGCTTCTCTTGATCAAATCTTTGATGTGGAAGGACGAGAGAAGAACGATGACCATAGGCTTTACGAAAGCTTCATTGTCGAAAAGCTGCAAGCTCTGAGGGCGCAAGGGCGCAAGTTTGGTGCACTCATCATGGAGCCGATTGTTCTCGGCGCTGGCGGCATGGCATTTGTGTAAGCACTGCTAATCTTTAGTATCGTCAGGCAAAGCTGACAAGCGCATAGCGATCCCCTCTTTCAGAGGACTTTGGTCAAGGTGATTCGGAACTCACCTCATCTCTTTACCGACGAGCAGGGCGTGAGCCCACGTACCGAAGCCAGCAAGCAATGGAGCGGCCTCCCCATCCTCTTTGACGAAGTCTTTACCGGCCTCTACCGACTAGGTCGCTTCACGCCCTCTACGTTTCTCGGTGTCGAGCCGGATGTTTCCGTCAACGCCAAGCTGCTGACCGGTGGTCTCATACCACTGAGCACCACAATGGCCTCGGAAGACCTTTTCGACGTCTTTAGAAGCCAGGAAAAGGTCGACGCCCTCTTGCACGGCCACAGCTACACTGCCCACCCCATCGGATGCCAGGTCGGCATCGAGTCTCTCAAGGCCATGCAGCGGATGGACAAGCGCGGCGACTGGGACTGGGCCAAGAGCCAGGGCTGGGTCAATACCTCGCAGTACTCCTCCGCCGCAGCGTCGCTGGCCAACAAGACCTCGAGCCGTGGCAACGAGGTGTGGTCCGTCTGGCCTTTGGATCTGGTTGAGAGCCTCTCTCGCATGAGGACCCGCGTTGTCGGCGTCTGGGCGCTCGGCAGCGTGCTTGCCGTGCATCTCAAGGACGAGGCGGGGACGGGGTACAGCAGCAACGCTGCTCTGGGACTGCGCGACGCTCTGGCGCAGGGCGAGGCCGGGGGTAGTAACGGGCCGTGGAACATTCACTCGCGTGTGCTGGGCAATGTGATTTATTTGATGGCGAGCCAGACGACGACGCGTGAGGGCGTTGAACAGCTTGCCAAGCTACTGGTGAATAATCTGGAATAAACGGATTTGCGGCTATATGCTAGAAGAAATCTAATTGGCGTGGATGCGGGATCATGCATTCAAATGTCCTAGCATACCTACTGGGATTGGCCAACGCTGCGTGTGTCAAGGCCATCGGGCTGCGCGTATATCGTCAAAGTCAATCAAGGCTGCGTTACACTTGCCACTTACTATCGAGATGTGTATAATGAAAGTATTCGCCGCGTTGAAGCTGCAAGCTACTAAGCATGCTCTTGAGCTTCATCGTGCTTCCCCTAGTGATCCGCTCAGACGACAAACATGAAAGGTTCAAAAAGTTGATCGAAGCACCCTTTCCAGAAAATTATACGAGGCGTTACTTATTCATATATATTACTCGTCATAATCCTGCCACAGCGCGCCACAGGGCACCAAAACACAGTATTTTTAAACGCTGATTCCTCAACAAATACATCTTTTTATCAGTCGCAAGGTATACTAGAATAAAGCTTAGTCAATTATCTGCTACTTCGTTTATATAAATAGCTAATTGATGCTGTGCGTGTAGAGGAATAGGCATTTGAAAATGCTGTACTTTAGTGCCTTGTGGCACGCTGTGGTGCCTTATTATATTACTGACCTTTACCTTATAATACTAACGTAGGCGCTACCACAGGGCACTAAAATATAGCATTTTTAAACGCTAATTCCTCTATGAATACGCTTTTTTGCCGGTCATCTAGTATATAAAAATAAAGCTTAGTTAATTATCTACTACTTTATTCATATTAATAGCTGATTGATGCTGTGTGTGTAAAGGAATAGGCGTTTAAAAATGCCGTACTTTAGCGCCCTGTGGCGGCGCCTGCGTTGGTGTTGTGGGGGTAAAGACTAGCAATATAGAAGGCACCACAGCCGTGTTCTGGTGTGATGTGGTGTGATGTGGTGCGAATCACGAAATTCGAAATTCGAAACCAAAAAGCAATAATGCAAAAAGTGGTCCTAATGGTGCACCGTAGTTCAGCCCCCACAGAAGCCGCTCGGCATCTAAATCGGCTCGTGAAAGCCCGCATGCGCGACGTGCTGCTTTGATATTGACATGAGAGCGCTCTACCACCGGCTTCGGTGAGACAGGGCGTATGCTTTCATCGTCCAAACATGTATTTGTCCAGGAGTATACCTAGTTTACCTGCCCCCAATTACCCCACAAAGCTTCGGCCGGAATGGAAAGGGGGCAGAAATTGCCATGGTCCGCGGAATACGCATGATACTCCAGATATATAACCTATACTATGAGCTGCACATCACAACCATGTCTACGACTGCTCGAAAACTAAACGGACAAGGCCTTCTAGACCGTTTACCGAATTCGTAGCCGAGATGGCCACTGAACTCTGTACATGATGATCCCTCCCCGCAAGCAAGACAAAACCATAAAAAATAAAGCCCATGAGTGCTAGTGGCCGGTAAAGTAGTCCTACCAGTGCTATATAATAAACTGATTCTGATTGGGCACATGGCGTCCTAGTTTCGATTCACCCCCGGACTAGAAGAGGATAGGTGCTTCCACTGCCTTTGGCTTGCTTGCCGATACAAGATCCGGCCGCACTTTCGGACACTAGTTGGCAGGCTGGAAGCAAGTGTCTTTGCGGGGTACTCCTCATGGCTGCAGCATTGCAGGTAGATGTAGGTTCACGTGGAATTTGTATATTAACAGCCATTCCGTCTGTCGCTGTCGCCATCTTTGATCCCTATCATTAGTAACCACTTACAACCGCCATCACCCGCAATCTGCTCCTTCAGCAGCCGCAAGCACAGTGATCCACTCGACTAATTAAGCGTCATTCACGTCTGATCTTTTTTCTTTCTCTCTCTCTGCCATTGTCCCGAGTCAAGAAACCCCTTTCGTTTTTCGTTCACCTCTTTCAACGTGTCACGATACATCAATCATGGCCGTGGTTGAGCTCGTCTTTTCCTGGTGGGCCCTAGCAGCTGCTGTAGGCGTCTTGATAGCCTCATACCTCTACAGCTACGCAGTTACGTACAAGGAGCTCAGCGACATTCCCGCACCATGGCCAGCGCAATTTTCAAACCTATGGCTGATGAGTGTTGTTCGGCGCGGCAATCGCTACGAGGTCATGGATGAGATGCATCGCAAGTTGGGACCGCTCGTTCGGATCCAGCCCAACCATGTGAGCGTGGCTGACGAGACTGCAATTGCCAGTATCTATGGCCACGGCAATGGATTTTTAAAGTCGTAAGTTGGTTCCTTAATATTCTTCATCATGATTTTTTTGATTAATAATGAAAGTGACTTTTATGATGCATTTGTATCTATCCGCCGCGGTCTGTTCAACACGCGCGATAGGGCAGAGCACTCTCGCAAGAGAAAGCTTATATCGCACACTTTTTCTCCCAAGTCTGTTGGCCAATTCGAGCCCTACATCAAAAGCTGTCTAGAGCTCTTTGTCCAGCAATTTGACAGATTAATTGATGAAAGCGACAAGTGTGACGAAAACGGCAAAAAAGAAGCTCACCTCGATTGCCTACCCTGGTTCAACTACCTCGCTTTCGATATCATCGGAGATCTTGCCTTTGGGGCCCCATTCGGCATGTTGGCGACTGGTATTGACTTGACAGAAGTCAGGGAATCCCCCACAAGCCCTCCCATATACGCTTCCGCCATTGAAATCCTGAACCGGCGAGGCGAGGTGAGTGCCACGCTGGGCTGCTTCCCGCAGTTGAAGCCGTACGCACGCTGGCTGCCCGATCCCTTCTTCAGCAACGGACTGGCGGCGGTCCAAAATCTGGCTGGCATCGCCATTGCCAGAGTCAAGAGCCGAATCGAGAACCCGCCCGACGTTGACCGCAAAGATCTCCTCGCCCGTCTTCAAGAGGGACGAGACGACAAGGGCGAGCCGCTCGGCCGCGAAGAGCTCACCGCAGAGGCGCTGACGCAGCTAATTGCGGGCAGCGACACGACTTCAAACTCTTCGTGCGCGCTACTCAACTACCTCTGCCGCAACCCGCGCGTCTTTGCAAAGCTCCAGGCGGAGCTGGACGCCGCCATTCCCGAGGATACGCCAGTCCCCTCACACGACATGGTACGAGACTTGCCATACCTGAACAATGTGCTCAACGAGACTCTCCGCCATCATTCCACCTCTGGAATTGGCCTGCCGCGTCAGATTCCACCTGGTTCTCCCGGCGTCACGATTCGCGGACACTTTTTCCCTGCGGGCACCGTCTTGAGCGTGCCGACCTACACCATGCATCACTCCAAAGACATTTGGGGCTCGGATGCAGACGAGTTCCGCCCTGAACGATGGGAAACGCTTACGCAAAGACAAAAGTCTGCCTTTATCCCTTTTAGCCATGGGCCGCGAGCGTGCGTGGGTAGAAATGCGGCGGAAATGGAAATGAAGCTCATTGCCGCGACTTGGGTACGGCGCTACTCGGCAAAGATTAGACAAGGGCCGATGGAAACAAGAGAAGGCTTTTTGAGGAAGCCGCTGGGCTTGGAGATTGCACTGGGTAGGCGATGAAGATTCTGGAATGAAAATGCTACTCAGAGTACTTTATCGTCATCTGGTCGACCCCAACTCTTTTACTTGTACTACTGCATTCATATTCCGCACCATATAGAATGAAATCTCTTTCGTTTCATTTAAAGAGGCTTCCAGATATAGTACATAGATTTTGGTGTTTTATTCCGTACGTCCGTGGGACAGACCATCACACATTCACAGCAATGATCCAGAGGTCAAAGAGCGCGTAAATTGTAACACCGCGTTTCACTTTTTCTTCCCATTTTGCCCGGGACTATAAATATTTTACTTGTATTACTACATTCATATTCCACACTATGTAGAATGAAATCTCTTTCGTTTCATATAAAAAGGCTTCCATATATAGTACATAGCTTTTAAGTGTTTTATTCCGCACGTCCGTGGGACAGGCCATCACACATCCATAGCAATGGTCCAGAGGTCAAAGAGCGCGTAAATTGTAACACCGCGTTTCAATTCTCCGTCCCATTCTGCCCGGAGCTATAAAACGCGGGCAATCAGCTAATATAATGTAAACTTGCCTCATCTATCAGAGTCGGCTTCCAATCAGTCTGCACAAGAACAACGAGGTTTCTCACGTCCGCGCACGATTCGCCCATATATCAACCTTCCCGACAGCACTCTCGAGAAATTCACCATGTGCAAGGCCACTCTCAGCCTCGGTCTTTGCATCCGTTGCCAAAATGTTGACCTTTGGATGACGTCCAGTAAGTACTGCAGCAAGGTCCACCCTGGCGACGTCTGCCGCAACATGAAGATTCGCATGGACGAGTCTGCCTACGTTCGCGACGAGCTTCCCGAGGGCCACTGCCGAGCGTGTCGTGTGGCTCTGACGGGGGATCCTGGAAATCGCCCTAGGACGAGCATCCGTGGACAGCCCGTGGAGCCCATCATCGAGTACTATGTTCTGACTCGCAACAAGAAGGCTGCAGATGCAGCCCTTGGTCCGAAAAATAGCCGTCCTCGTGTTGCCGCTCCATGTGTCAGGCATGAAAAATGCTCCGACAGCAATGCTGAGCATGAGTTTCATTCCGTCTTCTTCGTCCCTCTTGGGGGCGCTCTCATTCCACTCCATGGATACTCTGCCATGTCCTTCTACGGACAGCCTTACATGCCTGGATGTCTTATTTCTGGCGTTCATTTTCCTGGCACTAGCTTTCATCACGACCATCACGGCCCTAGCTGTCATCACGATAGTTGCTGCCCAAACTGTCATGACGATCATCTTGTTCCTAGCCTTCGCCCCAGTCCTAGGAGGCCCGTCTGCCCGCCAAAAAGCTCTAAAAGACGTTGAGAGTGTATTTCTGGTTCAAGAAGATGTATCCGGTACGCCAATATCTTGCTCGCTTGATTTTTGCAGTCAACCTGGTGGCGCTCTGGTTGGTGATTTCAAACTGGACACCGATAGATATTCTTGCTGTTAGTTACAAAATACATAGACAATCTTTATAATTCTTCCTATCGAAAAGTTTCTTCTTTCCTGTCATCATTCACTCGTCTGCGCCCGAGAGTGGCTCATTCGACCTGGAGATCCATCGGGTGCTCAAATCCGGAACGTTTTCGAATGTCTTGTCAAAAGGCCACATTGGACGGCGTATCCTGTGGTGCCCCAGTCTCTCAAGATCTTGATCAACACCACCCGGAGTGAGCCCCAGCATCCAGCCCTTTGCCATGTCGTAAAGCTCAGGCTCGAGATAGCCAATTTTTACTATCACGATATCAGCCGATCGCGGGTCGAGCTTGAGATCTGTAAAGTCCTTTTCTTTGTGATATGGCTTGCGAAGTTTGGTCAAGATGGCATAAACGCAGCCTATGCGTAGCACGATTTCTGTCTCTGCATCTTTGTCGCCGTGCTTGATTGAGTGGACTCTGCCTGTCATTGTCAAAGGAGGAGCATGTAGATTGTCTACTTCAGCGCCAGCGGTGACAGTAACATTGGCGCCGACACCTGCAGCAACAGCAATCTCGATAGCTTTCGGACCGGGAACGCTCGCGTAGATGACAGTGTAGCCGCAATCAAGTGACTTGAACTCTGGGCGGGCGACAAGTTTCGTCAAGCCCCATGTCACATCGCCAGAGCCTCCTGCGGTCGGATTGTCGCCAGAGTCAGAAATGAAAAACGGCCGATCAGAGGCAGGAGACTTGACCGCGGCATCAAGACACTCGGCAAATGAGCCCGTTGGCGCCACAAACTTAAAATCAGCGTGTGCATCCCAGAAAAGATTTGCCAGCTTCTCTGCACCGCGAGACACAGCCAGCTTGTCCCACCCTGTTACCACAACAACAGCGCGGTTGCGCGGCTCATCAGCCCAAGCATAGCCAACCCAGATGGCAGCATCTATAACACCATCCGTCGCCTCGACACCAGGTACAGCGGCATAGATGTGCTTGGCAGGCTCCATACGTGTGGATGTCTGCTCCCCAGGAAGCAAAATCGGGATTGGGATCCAAGCCTTGAGCGGTCGCTTGCCTGGCGAGGAGGGGCGAAGAGCGTTTATGAGATTGCGGCAAGCCCGTTCTTTGGTTTCCATTGTATCTTCATGAGGGGCCATGCGGTAGCAAGTGATCAAATCGCACATGTGCGCAAGATGGCGAGAGACATTTCCGTGTAGGTCCATGGAAGCCGAGACAATAACATCGGGGCCAATGACCTTGCGAATGCGGCGAAGAAGATGCGCCTCGGAGTCGTCGAGGTCCTCGACACACATAGCACCATGGATGTCAAACCATAGACCATCGATTGCCTGCTCTTTGATGATTTCCTCCAGTCGTTGAGCAATTTCCTCTGACAGGGTCTCATAGGCCTCGCGTGTCACCATACCACCAGGTAGAGCATGGCCTATCAAAGCACCTTTCCAGTCGGCACCCCGGCCCACAGGCTGGTCGTTGTGAAGAAAGGCATATCGCTGTACAATCTCTTGTCCTCGTTGGGGGTGAAAGGCCGGAGCCAAAGTTCGGGACGGGCTAAAAGTCGAGGTCTCGCAGGCGAGACCAGCCACCACAATGACTGGCTTGCGAGCCATGGTTTGGTGCCGGGTAGCTTGATGAGTGAGGGAGGTGTTCGCTGGTAGAGTGCAGACTCATCGATAAGTTTTTGCAATCAGTTGGTTGAGGGATTCATTATCCTTTTAATAGACCATAGTTTGGCTTTAGCAGAGTGTTTGGGGCACTAGAGGTAGATGTGTAGTTGACACTTTAGCTTTCTCTGACGTTGGTAGTGCAGGGGCGGTGTTGCTGTGCGGGGAGATTTTGGCAAATTGGGCTTATCGTCATACAATATAGTAAAAGGCAGACTCTGGCCAAAGGTAGCATGGTAGCCACTAAGAGCGGATTTTGAGACAAGCTTACTAAATCGACCAGACTTGAGAATGTATCTTCAATGTACTACAAAGGGATATCGGACAGGGTACCCGATTGCTGCTTGACAAGGTCCATGCCTCCGTGGGGTTTAACAAGCACTACCCCTTCATTTCCCTCCAAAGCGCAGCGAATGACTGGGCTGAATATCCGTCGGGAGATATTTCGGCCCATCTCCAATTCGATGGTATCAATCCGTAAATTTGTCTCGCCCAGAAGTGTACCCCAGCGTGACATCGCTTTCTGGCTGCGGGGGAAGGAGCCTGCTAGCTATCTATAGCTACAGTATCAGCAGCTTTTCCATCCCTCGCCAGCAGTCAAATATTTTGAACGAAATACCTTCATCAGCGACTCTAGAGATGCTGCGATCCGTACCGACTGGAACCTGGATGCCCGCTTGGGCACCCGAGTCGACAGCGCTTTTGTCAGTGCTCCTCCTGCTATGCTCAATCGTCCAGTCGACGACGGGAGGCTACGATGGATCAATGTTAAACGGCCTCAATATTTTACCGTCATACATTGATTACTTCAAGCTCACGCCAGCTACTAAGGGTCTTAATACAGCGTCAACATTCATTGGCGGCTTCATTGGCCCGATTTTTGCTGGAGTCATTGCCGATCGCCTGGGTCGCCGACCAGCTATTTTCTGGGGAACAGTGGTGACGCTCATTGGCATTATTCTACAGGGCGCGGCCCAGAACATTGCCATGTTTGTCGTTGCTCGCATTATTTTGGGTGCAGGAAGCCAAGTTTCTGGAATCGCAGGAATTGTGTACCTGAGTGAAACATTTCCCAGTCGCTGGAGGACATGGGGACTAGGTGTGAGTACCTTTCTCAGGCTGTGACAGGATGAATTCATGCAAGGCTGATGACATCAAGCTTCTTAACAATTGCTACTACATCGGCGCACTCATCGCCGCGGGCGTCACCCTCGGAACCAGCAAATGGCAGTCAACCTGGGCATGGAGAGCCCCTTCCTTGTTCCAAGCCATATTCTCACTCATCTGCTTGCTCTTCTTACCTTTTATTCCCGAGTCCCCTCGCTGGCTCGTTGCAAGAGATCGATACGAGGATGCGCGAGTGGTTGTTGCGCTGACAAATGCGAATGGTGACCTACAGGATCCAGTGGCGATGGCGGTATACAAGCAAATTGTCGATACCCTCGAGTGGGAGAAGAAAGAAGGCCGCACCATGAGCCCCAGGGAAATCTTCAAGACACAGACTGCACGGAAGCGTGTGTTGATAGGAGCATCTGCTGGGCCATTCTCTTGTATTGCCGGCAACATTATTGCAAGCTATTATTTGGGCGACGAACTAAAGACGGCCGGTATTGATAGCTCAAATGACCAGCTCAAGGCAGTGAGTAACGATGCATCCTTGGTCAAATGTAATGCAGAGGCTAATTGAGCAGAATGTCGTCCTCAATTCGTTCTGTCTTGTCGCCTGCCTTTTCGGCACCCAGCTAGCAAATGTTTGGGGTCGCAAACCGACCGCGCTGCTGTCACAATCATTACTCATCGTATGTCTGTTTATCATTGGAGGATTATCCAAAACGTACGCCGACAACAAGATTGGCGCATCTCATGGCCTTGTATATGGCAATGTTGCCGTCATGTTTCTTTTCCAAGGCTTCTACTCTATTGCCTGGACGCCACTTCTCACTTTATACCCGCCCGAGGTCATGCCCTATGCTACCAGAGCTAATGGAAATGCTCTTTCGAGTTTTGTATTGAATGGGCTGGCGTGAGTATTCCAATCTTTGCATCCAAAGCATGTGGCTAACTCGTTTCTACTTTACAGACTGCTGCTTGTTTTCGTCATGCCAATTGGCCTGGATAAGATTGGTTGGAAAATGTACATGATCAATGGTTCTTGGGACATTATAGTCCTTGTACTAATAGTGAGTACGAAGTCTCTCCTGACGACACCGATCTGACTTTTTTTTGGCGGTATACTGGGTTGAGACCAAAGGCAAAACGTTGGAGGAAATCGACGCACTCTTTGATGGTGGAGTGCATTCCACGGTCCAAAATGTTGAAGATGTGCGCAAAGGACGAGAGATTTTGGCCATTGGAAAAGTCGAAACAGACTTGCAAGAGAAAGTTGGTTTGAGGAAGAGACTTGAGTAGATCAAACGCTCAAGCTACTGGATGTGCCTACGCCTAATAAGCCCGCCTAGTTGAGTGTTTCTCCCTCTTTTGTCAAGACTGCTCTGTTACATGCCCTCGTCTGCTGCTCGTCAAGCATGGCCCAGCTTGAGCAGTACATCTGAGAGCATTTCATCGCAATCATCATCAGGGGGTTTCAGAGCATCTATGTCTTGTGACGCATATGGTCATAGCCCGAAAATACAGACTGGGCTCCGTGTAAACGTAGAAAGCGCTATGTAGCCAGCGTTGAATGAGTGGGACGAAGGAAAGTCTGAGGCAATTTGAGCCTATAATCCGTGACACTATTCTAAAGAATTCATCCAGATATCGACCCATCAACAGCTCCAGTGTGAGTTGACTGGCCGGCCTCAACAGTGGGCTATCTGGCCGATCTCGCAGTGCTTTTATTGGCCTCCAAGATGCACCGTAGTACCCCGCCATTCCTGCCTAACGGGCATTTTGTGCACGAACCTACGCTCTTATTTATACTCTATACTTATACCTAATCACTCCCCCGGTCATGAGATCTTTGCGGACATTATCGGTTGTCGGGTGCCACTCAGAGGGAGAAGTTGGAGATGTCATCGTCGGTGGCGTGCTGGATGTGCCGGGTAAGACAATGTACGAGAAGCTCGAGCATTTTCTCACCGACAAGGATGAATTGCGACGACTCCTTCTCAATGAGCCCCGTGGCCGCTCTTCGATGAACACCAATCTTCTTCTGCCGCCCTGCGACCCCCGCGCCGATGCGGGATTCCTGATCATGGAAAGCGACGAGTACGCCCCGATGTCGGGTTCAAACACGATCTGTACTACTACAGTGCTGCTCGAGACGGGCATGCTACCCATGAAGGAGCCAATCACAAAGCTGAATCTCGACACCGCTGCTGGTCTCGTTGGCGTCACGGCTCACTGCAAAGGTGGCAAGTGCAAGTCGGTCGCCTTTGACAATGTCCCGTCATTTGTAGCCGCTTTGGATCTGAATGTCCATGTTTCAGGGCTTGGCGAAGTGGTGGTTGACGTTGCCTGGGGCGGTATGTGGTATGCTCTGGTCGAGGCATCGGCTATTGGTTTGAGAATCAACAACGAAAATGGGCCTCTGCTCGTGGAGCGTGGTGAGCGTGTGAAGCGCGCGGTCCAAGAACAGTTTACACCAGTTCATCCCGAGAATACGTCCATCAAAGGTGTTAGCATCATTGCCATTACAGAGCCGGTTGAAGAGGGGGATGGCTGCAAGATGGCTAAAAATACTGTCGTGGTGTCGCCTGGTCGCTTCGATCGCAGCCCGTGTGGAACTGGAACTTGTGCGAGAATGGCGGTGATGCATGCAAAAGGCCAGCTCAAAATTGACGAAATCTTTCGTCACCGCAGTATTATTGGAACGGAATTCGTCAACCACATTCGCGGCACAACAAAGGTTGGCAAATATGATGCTATTCTGCCGACTGTACGGGGTCGAGCATGGATTACCAGCTACAAGCAAATCGTTCTCGATCCCGAAGATCCATTCCCCACAGGATTCAGGGTGGGAGATCAATGGCATGTATCGAAGGACCCCATGAGTATAAGGGGGGATGCTCCAAGTGAAGAAGTAGATGAGTAGAGCTTAGCATACTAGACAAGGTAGTCATGATCCAAGAATTTCTTGCAAACCATGGCACTTCCCTCGTCTCGTTTGATGCTTTCGATTGTACACTGTTTATAGATCATCTATTGCTACTTTTAATTCTTGCTTCCTGTCAACACTTTTTTGGCATCTTTTGTCAAAGTATGGCTAGTGTCTTTGTGTCGGCTTTGGCCGGATTCCAGTTGTAGGCATCGTATGGCGACCTTTGGCGATACCCGGCTGGGTGGTGTAAGATGACTGCAAAGATTCCCAGCCATGTAAATGGTACCTCTGTACTTGTATGACAGGAAATATGAAGCAAGCTTTGAAAAGGGGGTGGGGGGTGAGGCGACGCACTACAACTCTAGATCCCTCCATACGACTTACACGCGCGATGCTGCGAGCGACTGAGCGCAGCTACTACATAGAATGCTGAATCAAAGTTTATTGACAGTCACATGGTTATTTCGACGATGCATTAGTATGCTTACGACTAGAATCAGTATTGCTTTGTACCCTGTTTATTCTCGCTCGTATTTCCCATGATTTCCACTGACCTTGTGCAGCCGCATGCAATGGAACGTGATGCCGCTTCTCAGACAGCGCTCATAAAGGCATGTGACCCTCACTGCATGGCAATGACTTGGCATCCTTGATAATGGCCCGCTGGCGGCCTACTCGAATGACGGCTGCCGTCAGCCACTCTGCTATTATTAACTTTCGCCACGGTAAAGCCTCCACCAGCCAATCTCATCGACGGGCGCCTCGCTTTCAAGCTACGAGCAGATTTTTTTCTTGCTCTAGTTTTTCTTCTCTCAAGATTCTCGCAACGGCATATTTACTCATCCCTGAAACTTGGTCGGGGGCAACATCAATGCAATTCCTTACGGTCCTAGCGAGCTTCATCCCACTGGTAGTTGCTGCCAGAGGTGATGCGGCTAGTCGTATTTCGGCGCTGACCGGTGATGAGGCATTCTGGATGAATCAAGGCAAGACAGACGGCAGAAAACTCTGCTATGTGCCTCCGAATGGCAACGGAGGCGACGACGCCCATGCCATCATGCGTGCACTCAACCATGACTGCAGAAAAAACAGTCTTGTAGTCTTTCCCGGCCCCGTGTACAATATCAAGAGTAACATGACAACAATGAATATGAACGACGTCCATATTCATCACTTTGGTCGCTTTCTTTGGAGCACTGACATTGAATATTGGCGATCAGTGTCTATGCCAGTGGGTTTTCAGAACCAGAGCACCGTCTGGTATTTCGGTGGTAATAACGTTACCCTTGATGGCCATGGAGTCGGCACACTTGACGGCAATGGCCAAGTCTGGTACGATTGGGCCAAAAATCAGGGAAATCTTCCACGTCGCCCCATGATGATCAACTGGCGCAGGTTGACCAACTCGAGAATTATCGGCGTGCGTTTTGTGCAGAGTCAAATGTGGACAATGGCTGTAACGCACTCCAAGCACCTCGAGTTTACTGAAATTTACGTCAATAACACCTCTTCGAGCAAGTGGAACACATTGAATACTGATGGCATTGACACAATTTACTCGGACGACATCACACTTCGCAGGTGGCGCATTACGAGCGGTGACGATGCAGTCGCCCTCAAGGGCAATTCAAGCAACATTCGGGTTTTCGATACCGAAATCTACGGCGGCCAGGGTCTCGCTATCGGCTCGGTCGGACAATACAAGGATCAGTACGAGCATGTTACAAGCTTCCTCGCCAAAAACATGACTCTTTTTGACACCACTTATGCCATCTATTTGAAGACGTGGGGCGGCAACTCCAAGGGCTATCCCCCCAACGGCGGTGGCGGCGGCTTAGGTCTAATGTCAGACATTGTTCTTGAGGATATCAAGCTACGGGGCGTGCGCAGATACCCTCTTTTTGCCTGGCAGTGCGAAAACTATGAGGGCGGCCTCGGCAAGGATTGCCAGTCATCCAAGTTCCAGATGCACGACTTTGCAGCCAGTTCTGTCAGCGGATGGGGTAGCAAGGATGTGAGCCATGCTGGCTGGTTTCAGTGCAGTGCCTCTGCAGGAGGATGCAATAACTTTACCGTCTCCGATTTTCATGTAACGCAGGGAAAGGGCGGTGATGAGCTGAAGTTGTGGCACTGCAAGAACATGCATGGCCACACTGGCTTTGACTGCAGCGATTGAGCGCAGCTCAAACATGGTGTATACAGCAGTCTAGCGTTCAAAAAAATAAACAGGTTGATACACTCGTCGTGTCTTGCGTACTTGGGCAGCTAATACGTGTTCAACGACAACCTCGAGAGCCTTGGTGGTACGTCATGGCTGTGGTCCAATCAATTTTACCGCCCTATTTTACGTGTATTAACAAAACAAGGCTTCCATGTATGGTTTTGGTGAGCTCACTAGGTGAAACCTGCGTGGCAAGAAGCATGTTGAATCTCCTGCAGCCCAGTGTCCTCGAGTTACACAAGCAGCCACCAAAGCGTTATATATATAGTATCAAGGCGCAGCCTTGCGGGACTTTTACTGCATCAAACCAAGCACCTGAATCTCACTTGAATACCACAGCCATGGGAAACGACTCGCACTGGAAAAGATGCCAAAGCGAAGCACCCCGCCGTTCCCAATTATCGAGCCGCCCAAACGGCGAGAGCTCGGCCGTCAGCTACAGTCGCTCGCCGTATACCCCGTCGCGCTTGTCCCAAGTAACCAATGCGGGAGACATTAGTGATGTGGACGCCCAAACCGAAGCACTCAGCAACCTGTCCTTTTCATCAGGGCAGCAAGCAGTCCCAGTCACCATGGACACGATTTCTGCATGGGTGAAACAGGGTGGGAGTCTCGAGGCATTGGACGACAGAACAATGGAGACTTTATTGTCTCAGTACATTGGGCCGAAAGGTGAGCGCTCGACAAGATGCAGGTACCAAGCGCCCAAGGTGATTCCTCCGCCGGCGCCCATCTTGGAAGAGGAGCAGCAAGTAAAAGGCGGCGCTTTGGACGAGCCACCATCGCTACCGAGTCGGCGAAAGGATAAAGGCAAAGACAGAGTTCGATAGTTGCTTGCGGTTTATGTGCGCTATATTTGGCCCCCCCTGTTCGGTGCCTTTGGTTTTGCGCAAGCATGCAGAATACAATATCAAGGCTATCATGTTCATGCTTTGTTGTCAATATCGTTTTCGTTCAAGTTCTTCAAGTATGCTACGAGCAGAAAAAAAATATAGAAAAGTACACAGGTTGAGCAAATTTCGCAATCCTTGGTTTGAGCGCGGTGCGAAAATTAAAAGTCTCATACAAACGTCTAGAATTTAACTATCTTCACATTGTACAAAGAGCAAGTACCATCCTGGGTATAGAAACAATCACTAAGCAAAGCCACCCATCCTATCAAACGCCAATCGTGCGAGGCTTCTCCTCAATATGCTGGCCTGTCTTTTCGACGTGCTGGCCCATCCCTTGCATCTCGTGGGCAGTTTGCGATTTTTCATTGTACGCTTCGTCCTGAAGCTCGGCATCCTTATTACCATACAGACCAATTCTGTACCAGGGAAGGTCAAACAGACGATCCATGCTTTCGAGAGAACGACCGCTGGTTTCGGGAACAGAGACGAGCACCCACAGCCCACCAATGATGGTAATGGCGGCGAAGCACCAGAAAGTGCCCTTGGGGGAGATTCCACCGTCGTCAAGGGGGAGTAGCATGTTGGGGAGAGCTCGGGTATTGCCGTACTGGTTGGCAAAGTGCAAGGTCATTGCCCAAGAAGTCGCCAGCGCTCGAATACGAAGAGGGAATAGTTCTGCCGTCAAGAGGTATTGCATCGAGTTCCATCCCAACGCCCAGCCGAAGCCACTGATGAAAATCTATAATAGTCAATATTCAGTACACTTTTTTAACTCGTGGTGTTGTAGCATCGTGATGGTTGGGTGTGGGGAACATACCATGGCAATGGCACCGCGACTGCTGGCGACATGCTTGTCGGGGAGCTTGAAGCCGTTGACAACGCCTAGTTGAGGGACGCTGGTGAGGAAGCTGGCAACGTAGATCATGGAGATGGACTGCAGGGTAATTCCAAGGAGAAGCGACAATTTGCGACCAATGACATCAACGAGAAAGAGGGCGCAGGCCAATGCGGCAATTAATTTCACGATGCCGAAGACGGCGGTGACAAGGAGACCTTCCTGCTTTCCAGTGATACCAATGAGCTTGAAGAGATCTACCGCATAAAGTGTGATGGAGCCGGCACCTGACCACTGAGAAAGCAGCTGCACCATGGTGGCAAGATAGACGCGGTAGAGGTTGCTCTTGTCGAGAAACATTTCCTTGACCATGCCAAAGAAGCCGACACCACGTGTAGCCTCGAGCTCATGATCCAGAGCAGCCTGAATCATGCAAGTTTCGCGAACAACGTAGTCACTGTCGGGGCTTTGCTGGCGGATGTAGGCAAGAACCTGGGCAGCCTTGTCCGGTTTGCCTTGTTTGACAAGGAAGCGAGGCGATTCATATTGGAAAAACATGAGGATAAAAATCAGACCAGCCATGATGACGTGCAGGCTGGTAGGTACCAGCCACTGGTTATGGCTGTGGTTTGAAATGTGGATTGAGGCGCCAAAGTTGGTAAAGTAGGCGAGGACGATTCCAATGTAGACGGCACCGGTAAAGAAGCATGTGCATAAACCGCGAATGGACGCCGGTGCAACTTCAGCAATGTAGACGGGACTGTTTTCATCGTGTCAGAAACGCAATGGTTGAGAATGGGAGGGCAAGACGGCATTTGATGCAACATACCCAACAACAGGCGTCTGTCCAACGCCTAGACCGGCAATAAAGCGACCAGCGTAAATGGCACCGAGATTGCCATTGACACCGCCAATCATAAAGATGATGATGCCGACAATCCAGAGCATGCAGAGAAATCGGGTGGCTTGGATACGTCCGATTCGGTCGCATACAATAAAGGCACTGGAAACAAAAAAGGCACACTAATTAGCATTTCGTCGCATTTGACACGGGGAAATGTAGCGTAGCATGATCGCCTTTTAGCGGCGCGGCATGCATGATGGTGGGATGACGCGGGTAGGCCGTCCTTGGCAGAATGGCGGGGGAAGCCACCTAACTAGAGATGGGACGATGCCAATGCTGCCCAGGCGATTCACGTCCGCCATCAAGCCGCTATCAAGCCGCCATCAAGCCGCCATCAATTTTCAGCATTTGACCGCGCGTGGCTTTCTTGCAGGCAACTCAACAAAGCCACAAGGTAAAAGAGATGTAGCGCTGTCATGTGCAAAGAAAAAAAATACTTACATCATGGCGCCTGCCACAGAGCCGAGCTGAACCATGGAGGAAACATTGGCCTTGATGTTGGCCTTTTGGACAGTCGTGTAATCCTTGATGTGAATCGCTCGCTGAAAGTCATCCGAGTTGAAGGCGCCGGAAATGAGACCCTCATCAATGCCTCGCGCGGCGCCCAGGAGACCAAAGGAAACCACGGCGAACCAGAGACGCCAATTGAAGACGCCAGCGGGTTCGCCAAGGTTCTTGAGGCGAAAGATGTTGACGGGTTTCTTGACGCCGCCTGCCATGATGCCCGGATTCTAGCGTTGCGTGTCCTGCTATGAGATGGGATTTTGGTGCCGTACTATTCAGCTTGGCTGCGCGCCTCTGATAGTTTACAGAGTGGTGATAATGGCAACAGCTTCACGACTTTGCAAAGAGCGTTTGTGGGCGTGGGGGGATGCGGGCGGAAAAGGCTGGGCAACGACGTCTTATACACATTTTTTTTTTTTCCATCACGCCACACCAAAAAAGCCATGGCACGTATTTTTATGGGTTCGACAGCCTCCTTGGCGTAGCTCGTGAGCATTCTACTTAAAAAAATGAGCCGCCGGATGAAGAGCAGAATCTGACCCTAGAGGGAGGGGGAGAATCCTCGCTAACCACGCAACCACGCAACCACGCAACCCACGTCTCCCCCAACTTGCTCACTTCGTGTCAACTAGGCCTGGGCCATTGGAAAAAAGTTGGGGAAAGCCACAATCCCCACGTCTCTCCCCTGTAGGTGTGGACGGGGTCATCTCTCTGCATCTTCCGCCCTTTAACTTATTTGGCAAGCCTGCAAGTTGGCAGTAGACTGGCACAGAAAGACGGAGACAAGGCGGCTTGCAAATGTCGGTTCTTTTCACAAGTTTTGGTCCCTCTCGTAGCCGCGTTATAATTGCTGCAGGATAACCGACGACATCTTCATGCTAGACCCATTAGCCAAGCTGACTTGCGTCCAAGTCAAAGAAAAGCAAGCTCTATACTCGGTACGGAGTAAGTGGAAAAGAGGGAACACGCACTCGTACAGCGCTAAGCGGTGTGTCGTTGTTACAACCGCCTTTTGAAGCTCGCAAGCTCGGACCTCTTCACCCAGACTGTTCCGACGGCTCATGCTCCAGGCAAAGCATCAGAGACGCTCATCTCCAACTCGCCGCCCACAGTGGGTTCGTCGTTAAGCACCCCCTGTCCCAGCTGAGCTCAATTGTGTGGGGGATATTGTTGCTTCCCCACGGAGGGGATGGCCGGCGGGAGGAAATGCGACTCAGTCGTAATTTACATAATTATGCGAGCCCTCAGTGGACGGGGCCCAGTCGCTCTGTAATAGACAGCAACTCAGTTAGTTCCATTACCGCGCCGAGTACGGTGGCCTTGCAGTCACCCGTGACGCTTGGTAAAACACAATACTTACTTTCTGTGTTGACGGCCAACTTGTTCCTCCTCCCCAGATAACAGTTACGTACCCCAACTGGCGCAGAAGATGGCGTCAGCCAGCGTCCGGGATCGTCTCCGCCACCACGCACCAAAATCCCGGCTGTAGCCTCACAAGTATTGGCAAAAGCCGAAGCCATATCTACAACGTTAACTTGGGAAGCAAAAAGAAAAAAAAGGGTTCGGCTATTGAAAGCTCACCCTCACCTCCTGGACTAGCGAGCATGCTTTCGCGGCCAAGTCTGATGATTTTGCCGCGCTACCTAACCCAGCAGTCAGCCACAACGGGTGAATTAGGATAATTGCGCAACCATTTCAATCACAAAACGCACCTTGGCAGCAGTAAAAGCGCTCTCTAGCTCCGCCTTGTTTCCCCAGCTTGAAGTTACGGGCAGATCATTACCCATTTGCCGTGCCCCCCTCCCCCCGCGTCAGGGTCGGTCCTTTTCGACGAAAACTCTCGAGGTTGGTAGTTGACCACGAAAAAAGGACGTCAGACGAAACAGAATTCATGCAAAAGAAAAATCATCCAACGCCTTTTAGCGTGGATATGGGGGAAAGGGCAAACCAGAAAACAAACCGGAGCAGCGTCACTCCAACCCATGTTGTCACCCCCATTCTTCCCCAGACCGTTTGTCAATGCTACGTCTCGGCGCTGCTCGAACATAACGGCTGTGCAGACAACATTTCAGAACGCGGGGTAAAACAGGCAACCAACAAATCAGTCTACGTGCACTTGTTCCTTATTCTCGAGTGCAAGTTAGAGTCGCGCAGGAACAGGTGTTGTTTTCGGCCTAGAAATTTTCCAAGAGATGGGCGCCAGCCTCTATCGGCAATGCCCAGCAGCCAAGAGACGCCTCACAGCCCCCAAGCTGGGCCATCTGCTCGGCGCCGGGCGCAGAGAAAGCCGCTGATGAAAGGGGTGTATCTACTGGATAGAGGTCGGAAAATGCTGGTAATTGTCCGACGAATTTTGAGAAAATAATCAAGATGAATTGATGGGAAACTAGATAAACTGGGGTACGAAAGTCAACAACCATGGAATATTTTTAAAAGACCACAGTGGCCAGTCTCTTGTGCTATTTACCACAGCGGCATGTCTTGTCCTCACCCTCACGGTGCCTCACCCTCAAGGAGGAGGGTGGAGGGGCGAGGGGCAGACACCCATACACATTCTCCACGCCTCACGCCCTACCGTATTTTGCCCCCACGGTCTCGCACGGGGAATCCATGCGAGAAAATGAGAGACGCGGGGTCCTGTATTGAATGCGGTGGCCCTAGGCAAGGAAAAGTCAGCACACCACGACATGACCACTTCAGCAACTCCGCATCTCCCTACCAGGCAGACAGCTGTTTCTGCATTCATCACTGTCCGGGAGACACACTTTGCCAAGAGGCTAAATGTAAAAGGCGTCATGCTCCTGCGCCTCTTGTCATTATTACTTGCCTCCGTAGCCCTGCTTACGAGCATCACCACACTGGACATCAACAGGGTTGGCACACGCTACCAGCATTATATTCGTTGCGAGTCCCCAAATTGTTTAAAGCACCCCACCGACTCAGCTCAGTATCGGCTGCCCTATTTGCCGTATGACACCATTTTCATGAGCCTCTCCCACAAACAAGGCTCACATGGCGCGGCAGATTTCTCACAGCCAGTACCGTCCCCAGATTTTGTAATCCTCCTCCGTGCCCCGAAACCTAAATTCAACCTCTGTAATGTCTTGAAATCCCTCGCTCTCTTGTGGTGCCTTGTACCGGCTCTGGAACCCGGTGAAAGCGACATCTGGCAGCACTTCTCTGTTCTCTGGGTTCAGCGGCTTGTTTAGCGATCGCACGGCGTCATTGTGCCGGCAAACGGCGGCTGGCGTTGTGAATGATACACAGCGGATAGGCACCTTGAATACTCTCGCCAGATCGATCCAGATTTTACGTGTTGCTGGGTCGGCATTCGTATTATCTGTCATCTTTGGTCAGAACCTGCTCGCTGTCACAATGGTGGCGAGAGCATTGTGCAGATACTCACCCACTGCTACTGATGATCCCTCGTCAAGAAATTCCTTTGCCGCTTGCACGCACTTCTCCCTCGTCTTTAGCGTGTCCTGATTTACACGCTCGTAACCCAGCGGCTCCAGATGCTTCCAATAAAACGTGCTCTTCCCAGCCCCAGGCCACCCACAAAAGAGGACAATATCCTTGTCGTTCTTCTTTTCAAAGAGCGGCGTCTGGCCCTCTGCGCTCTCGAGAGGGTAGTGCACTAAATCTAATTCGCGCTCCCACTTGCGCGGCTCATGCTCCAGGAAATATTCCTCTGGTGTCTTGAAGGCAACTCCAACATTGTGTGCGAGATTCCGATCCGAGCAACTAAAATCTTTGACTATCACTTTACCATTGTAGACAGTAGCTAGGCGACCTCCTGCATCGCCCACAAAGACACTCTTCTCCAGATCAATGTCTTTGGCTTCCACGCCCATGTCCTTGACAACTTCATCCCACATCCCTCTTCGAGGCTTTCTGAAATTGTCCTTCCCTGTAGCCGCGTAGATCGTAACTGGCAAGTCGAGGTTTCGCAATATGGCCGACCCTTTCTCTTTGAATTCGTCCAGTCGCTTTGCCGTGTACTTTTGGGGCGCTTTACTCTTTGGATCAACGTGAAGAGTAATTCCGCCTTGGTTGGATAGAATAGCTATTTGATAGTCGTCCTCATAGAGCGCCTTTAATTTTCCTGGTACTCGCGCGTCCCACCACCGCCAGTCTGAAGCGTCCTTCGCATGCTTTCTTCCTGAGCTCGTGTCGATCAAGGTCGAGTCCAAGTCAAACGCCGCAATTTTTCGGCGTTTTTCCGGTTTCTTGCTCTCTTTTTCTGGTGTATATTTGCCTACAAGCAGTGTTGCTGGCTTGTTGGGGTCGTCTTTTCGCTCAGACCATGACGTTCGATCTTTCGGTATTTGTGACGTCGGGGTAAAGAAGCTAGATACAGCACTCTCTAAAAAGCTCATTCATCAGACGGATTCTCTTGCCGTCTGGACTGGTTCTTACTGGTTGTTCCGCTAGTGAGAGAACGCTTCGTAGGTGGTGGTGATATGGATGCTCTAGCTTTGCGCTTCTCGGCTGTTGCCGGCTTCGACGCCATTGTGCGTCGAGTAATTCCAGAGCTGAGATATGTTTTACGCGTAGTGTAGAACAGGGGGCGCCAATTTGCTGGACGCATCATATGCATTTGAATTGTGCAATCTTCGCGTGTGGAAACACGTCGCTCTTTGACACGAGATCACGTGCGGCTTTGATGAAGCTCTTGGGATGGGTCCCACGTCAGTGGCATCTCTTTCATATGCGAAGCAGATGATCAACGTCGTTCAGAACAGAGATCTCTTATTACGAACCGGTTTCAAATTTTTGCACAAAGTTAAACCGCATTCTCTTCGACTGGTGTGCAACAGATCGCTGAAGTGGGATATCGCCAAGTTAGGCCGACGCTTGAGCGCACTTGAATCACAATGTACGAAGTCTTCTTAACAAGCGTCGTGGAAGATGCCGATTTCACGTCGGCATGCTCTGTTTTCGAGGGCCTATGCTCCATGAAAGCGTGGGAATCAGTCGTACGCGTCATCTACTACCAAGGTCCCCAAAGGCCGGCTGGCCTCTCAAATCAAACGTCAATCGAGAAGCCCATACGCAAAAACGTCGCACCGCTCTGGCGAGAGCTGCACCAAAATCTCAGTCGCCAATCATTTATCATTCAGGCCCGCTACGAGGTTCTCAAGGACAGGGATTTCGGGGCGACTGCGAAGCCCATGGAGCTGGATGCGACGCCAGGCATCCTCCGCTGGGCCGACTTTCCCGATCCTGCCCACGGAAAGCCGCTTCTGACGCAGCGCAAGATGGTGGAACTATGGGACCAGCGTGCCCTTCCTTCATTATTAAGAGAAAACCAGCACAGGTATGATGGCGCGTCTGTCGGAAAGAATACGCTCTGGCTTACCAAAGACGGCGCAGATTCAAAGGAGAGATGATAGAAGAGACGTATCGATTCTTCAGAGATGAAGTCGAGTTCTCCCTTACCAAGCAGTATTTCTTACACCCCATCGAAGGGCAAGGCGTGGTCGCCCCGGCCGCGCAGCTGCCAGCTTGGGACAAGCTTACGCCTGTGGACATGCAAAGGCGCTGGATCATGCAAGTCCGGACGCATGTGCTGCAAGACAATAAGCCCGATGAGATTCGAAAAGCACAAGACAAGCTCATGGCGTTGCGCAACGAGTTGGATGGGGTGTTTGACTTTCGCACCATCGACAGGAAGGTGCACGATACGCGGATAGCGATGCGCCAACAAGGCGTACAAGCGCTGCCACAGAAGGTTATGATCGGGAAGAACTAATCTAGCTTGATAATGTGAGATTTATATACTGGTGCAACCTTGAGCTTATGATACCCTCGATGAATAAAATCTATTTGTTCAACTGGACGAAAGCTAAGTAACTAATAATACCCATGATCAGAAATGAAATGGTCAAAGCCCAGTGCCAAAGTATTGCAGAAGGTTTACATCAGTATGCGCTTGAGCAGCATGCAAACAAACGAACAAAACTCATTTGTTTTCTACAAGCACACAATTGTCTCGATATTCATATTCCAGATACCGTTTAATCGTACAGGGCAGTACTTCACTCGCAACGCAAACGAACCCGCCGAATCTCGAAGCCTGGAGCCGGGTGCCCTCTGTTTCCAGGGGAGAAAACATAGCTCAGATCTGTAGGACTTTTTGGATATTGTCCATGCCGAGAGCCTTGTCGAGAGAGGTGACGGCACCATCAGTCACGCCCTTGACGTAGGCGTCGACTGTCTGAATGGCGACGCCCTGCTCAACAAGGGCGATACCCTGAGCGACGGCGTGGACGACCTGCGGAGAAAGGCCGCCCTGGACTAGTGCGAGGAGCTTCTGTGCGAGGGGCTGGCCAATGGCAGACTCAACCTTGGGTTTTCAGCTATCAGCCTTTCCCGTCTTCTGCATGCCAATGAGACCATGGGGGGAGGGACATACCTTGACAAGGGAAGAGCCGAGGAGGGCGTTAAGCTTCTTTTCGAGATCTTGAGCACCAAGGCCGGCCTCGACCTGGTCAACGACACCAGTCAGCTCACCGACGAGGTCGTTGCTGCCGAGGAGGCTGGTGACGGGGGAGTCGGTGACGTGGAGAGTTGGAGCGGCAATGGCGACGCCGACGAGGGCAAGGAAGACGGAGAGAGAGAAGCGCATTTTGATTGATTTGGCTGAGTAGATTGATAAAAAGGAGTGTGGTGTCCTGTAAGAGGATAATAAGGAGTGGCTGGGCGAGCTGAAAGAAGATGGACTGAATTCTGGGTATTGATGATGGGAGCGAAATTCAAGAAGCAGTGAAAAGTGCAGATACTGTTCTTATACTTGAATGTCAGATCCCCCTGCACAAACTTTCATTCTGCCAATGTTTGCAAATCACAGGTAGATTCCCCAAGATGGCCCTTGAGCCCGCTCTTGCTTGCAGTCCGTTTGATACAAGATTGGGCCGTCAACCAAGGCTCAACCCTGTCATAAGAAGCCTTCAATTTGAAAAGATCAGCATCAAGCATTCACTACATATTTTGACTGCCATTTTGACTTGGCTCATTCTGCTCTATTCGCGTCATTTGCTGTGCACAGCACACATGCTTTAAAATACTTCAACTTGAATAGCTCGTAAAAGACCTCGCAACGGACCAACAGGCCTCGAGAAACGGACTGTTGCGAAGCGAGCGGCGGTTCTCCTTGAGGACTCACAACGACTTCCAGCCTTTGACCAAGCGGTAAGATCGTTTTGCGGACCCCAGGAACAAAGACGTTGTCGCCCGCGCGACACTTGGTACGGGACAATGATCATCAGCGATGCGAAATGAAATATGACGTCTGATCGGCGCGCTCTGAAAAGACGGCCGCTCATCTCGGGCCCTCCCCCGGGCGCTGGACAAGGGGTCTGGCTGTAGCGAGCGAAGATACCGTCAGGGCTGACAACCAACAAGATACTGTATAAGGCATTGATAGCAAAATCTTGTTTTTTTTTCTTGCAGAACTCGGCTTGTTGCTTTTGAGGTCGTTGTCAGGGAATATGAAGTCCTACCTACAAAGCGCTGTCGTTCAAAAGAGCGGAGTGAATACCCTGCTGAGTCTCTTATATACGCCATTTTTTTTATTTCTGTGTTTTGTGTGCATCTTCTGGTATTATGTCATAATCTTTTTCTAATCTTTCGGTGTTTCTATCTTCCTTTCTACTCACAATATGGAACCCTCTGTTTTTACTGATCTTCGTCGTTCCCAATTCTGCCTTGGTTGGATCGAGAGTCCAAGGTTATCTCGATCTAAGTTACAGTCAGATTGCTAATATCTTAATCGCTCACTTGTATCTCGTCCTAAGCCGTGAGGAAGAATTGAGCGGCGGGTTTCATTACCGCCCGCTCGGTAGCATACTTCACCTGTTGCCTGGCAGTCAACTGCCCGGCGACTGGTAGGGCTGGTCTATTACCATGTCATCATTACTGATAAGCAAACTCTATCAGAAGAACCAACCCGGTTTCACCAGCGAATGGATTGTTCACCAACCCGATGCCGGTCCCCGAACACAGTTTACACAGCTACCAGTGACATGTTCCCCTTATTCACCCTCAAAGCGTGCTGGCCACCATCTTCCCTCGGTCTTCTCTTTCAACCTAGCAGAGCGTCAGAAGCGGTGAAAAACATGAAAGCCACGTTCTGCCGATCCTCCCGAGATGCGTGAGTCGGAGAGGTGGCACGAGAATAGCGCTGTCGACACGTTGTTGCCGCAGAAAGAAGTGTGCTTACTCTGTAAAATAGAATTCTCAAAGAGATTTGATAGTAAATTGTTTCAAAAACTTTCGTTAGTCTAGCATCGGAAGAAAGGCATTCTCGTGTAGAAAAGGCATATGGTGATGCAATGAACTGCTGTTTGCCAATCAAAAGTTGGGACGAGGCCTAGCAGGGATGCTACTTGCGATGACGTCGTGTTTTGTTTCAATTGGGGCCCGGTATCAACAGTAGCTACATATCATCTGAAGATTTGACAGAACGTCATCCGAGTCGTGATACCTTCAAATGAGGTCTGTGCCAGAACTTCGGTTGATCTACACCCACCTAACTGGATCTCTCTGGCGTTGTTTATGTATACAAACACAGATACAAATACAGCCTTCTCCTCACCAGCGCAAGCCAAAATTATGTTGCCCTAGCTCGTGGTGGCAAGGGCAGACCAACAAGCCAAAGCTGGTTCGTGGAGGCTACGAATTATGCGGATTTATCTAATTCAGGTTTTGCTACTCACCATCCGCGAGATACCCTCGCTTTCTACATGTGTTGAGATGACCTCTATGACACGCCGAGGTCCTTCATCCTCATTTCAGTTCAGCTTCCCAGACTTCCAAAGTATCTCTCCGGGTCTGCACCTCGCCAATCTCGCAACGCAAACCAGAGGTGAAGTGCGTCTTTCTTTGCTTGGATTGCACGCTCGTAGTCGGGCGCTTGATTGAAGAGAGCCTGAGTACAGAAAGACAGTCAATACTGTGCTTGTGTGCTGAGCGACCCGAAAGGACGCGCCTCGAAGTAATGCTTTGTGTTTCCATCATATTGCACGCCGTCACCTGGATTGGCGTTGCTGGGCACTCGGGTTATTGACGGCCTGGCATTCTCGTCAGCCACAAGGTGCATTTGTGGCTGACTGAGCAGAATTAGGTCCGGAATCGCCCTCTCTGTTGGGCTCAAGAACATGCCCATGCTAATGCCCTGATCTTGAGTCCTTCAAGTACAAGACGGTCGTGGCTCGGGGTAGATTTGAAGAAGAATCCAACGCGGCGGGCCAGGCGGGCCAGGCGGGCCACTACCTACACTAGCGAGCCAAACGACGTAGTCTAAAGAGGATTATATCCTCCTAATTCCAAAATTAAAGAATGTGCATGTAGGAAAAAGGTGTCGTTTGAATAAAGAATCGATTCACACCTGCTACACACTCACATTTCTAGATAGGTACTGTATCACTATTAAAAGATTCAAATGTTACCGTAGGGGTGTTGCCTTTTCGTCAGCGGTACTGACAGGCAGACGTCACTGTTGAGCGTAACACGAGAAAGTTGATGCCTTCTTTGTTCCAAGAAAAAAAAAAAAAAAAAAAAAAGGCCATCCTTGCATGTCGTACAAGTCAAATAAATTAGAAAAGTAGTCTCTAGTGGAGATGCCCAGCTCGGTACTTGCTCGCTGTTCCCCTCCCCGAATCAGGCGTCACCTTGAGCGGCGCATTCTATTTACGTGAAAAAATCAAGCCAGCCAGCACGCCTCGAGTCGGGTGTCTTTTCAGCCTCATTTGCCTGCATTGTCAGCTCGCGATCGTATTCTTTTTCACCCATGTCTCGGAACGAGTTCCCCTACAAAATAGCCTGCATATCTATTACGAGCTCAGGTGGACAAGTGGTGAGTGGTGAGTGGTGAATGGTTGTAATGGTGGGTGGTAGCCTGGCAGGTGGCCAAGCAAGGTAAAAGAGTTGAGATGGCAGACGCACAGAGCTCGGCGGAGACGCGGGGTCACATCTACCTTTATTTGTAGATTGCCAGGCTTATTGACTGGGGGCGTTGGGGATTCGCTGCAGCGAATCTGGGTCCCTTTGCCTTCAGTAGGTACCCATATTGCCGTCTCAGTCTTGTACTCATCACATCCGCCTTGCCATCACCGCTGCACAAGTTTTTTTTTCCCCTTCAAAATAATAATGATAATAATTGTAATCCGTAGCGAAAAACGAATACACACTCCTCAGCGTACGGATAAAATCTCGGCCATCGCAACGCCTCATCTGCCGAGTTCCTCGGCTCCCCTCACCTGCCTGGAATGTACCCTAGAACTGAAAAGGCAAGGCTGCGGCACCAACGAGTCAACATGGCCTTCTGTTCCCAAAGTTTGTTACAAGCGGCTAGCTAACGAACTAACCTACTTGCTCACACGTGGCGTAGCAAACAATGTGTCAAGAACAATAAGGAGGCTATTCATCGGAATGCGCGAGAGCACGCCACCATTGAAGCAGTCCCCATCTTGGCCTAGCTCGTCAATTACACCGTAGACCAGACCAGGCATACTATATGGCCTGAACCAACATCTATCACAGAACATATTCACTAATGCTACATCAGAGAGACCTTGTTTCAAATTTTACTGTTTTGTATTGATAGCAGAAAGCCTTGCAACACCAATTGCAAGAAGCTGTCTGTATCTGCTTGTTCGCTGCTCGCTGCCAGTTTCAGCCAGATTTCAAGCTCAATCTTCCTCTGCTCCATTCCAAGTCATGATAACATTGTCTTCGGACCATTACCACGATTCTCAGGTCTCAAAAAATATGAAAAAAACAATTTTTCTCTCTGGCTCTTCCTTGCGCTGAGCAGCAAAGTTCCGTTCGGTCTATGTAACGCCTTCCATATAGGATTTTATTCACATACAGTCTAGTAAAATCCCAAACGCAAAAGAAATGTCGAATGCAAGTCGTGAACCATTGCCTACTACCTTTGACGAGGTATAATAAGCAACGGCCGACCAAGGCTGAAGGAGTGACTAGAGTCGGGGTATCTCGAGGGGTGTCCGTAGGCAGCCCGACGTAAAACAAAACAAATGATAAATGGTTGATGGTAATTCGTGAACAGTAACTGTGTAAGGATCGTAAGTCGCTGACATGATAATGCCAGGGTCGGATAATGATGCAATATGCAAGTGAGAATTTCAAATTCGCTCGCTGTGGTATGCAGGTAAAATAATCATCGATGAATGCCCACTTTAGCTCCGAGGCTCTTCCAGAAGCGAGAGCGAGTGTCTTCGTACGCGCCAGCCATAGAAACTTCGCGGTGCATGGGGCCGACAATGTCTTCGTCGCCGCGGCTGGGAAACTTGCCTGGAGCAGCATCGAGTGCCTCGATCATCTGAGGCACAGCGCTGGGCAAGCTATCTTCGAGACGTTTCCATTCCATGCCAGCAAAAGCGTCACCATGAGGACTGTGTTGCACAGAACTAGGGTGGGCGCTAAGAGAACGGCCCCGAACGCGCCCGCGACTGCGGCTGCGAGAGTTGGTCTTTTGCATGGGCACAGCTGGAAGTGTCTGCTTGATAACATCTTGGTAAATGCTTCTCCAGCGACGCTCCGTCTCGGCCCACTTGGCTTCAGTGAGGCCGTAAATCTTGCTCGTCTGGCCATAGTTTTCGCCAGTACGCACCAAGTGCTTGGTGTAGTTGCAGCGCGCCGTATCCCAGTCGTTTTGAAACTTGGCAATAGTCTCGGGGTTGACAGCGGGAGGGTCATAGGGAGTAGGGGAGATGGTAAAGTTGGCATGACCAAGGCGATCAGACCAGTCATCGTACTCTTGCAGAATCGAGGGCAGCGGAGCAGGCACCGGGAACGGCAGCTCGGTGCTGCTCGAGATGTTGCGAAGCGATTG
This sequence comes from Beauveria varroae, assembly GCA_030780425.1. NCBI lineage: Eukaryota > Fungi > Ascomycota > Sordariomycetes > Hypocreales > Cordycipitaceae > Beauveria > Beauveria varroae. The sequence goes on from JAPFUP010000178.1 coordinate 97,953, forward strand.
AACTGATGGACGAGAGCTCAGTGACGGCCGCGCGAATGACGATGCGGACGTAAGTGGCGGTGACTGAGCAGCAAAAGAAAGCCGTGGCGGCGTGGGCGCCGACTCGACACTGGGCGATTGGAGCGGAGACTCGGCCGGTGGCTTGCCGAGAGGGCCAGTCATGAGCGGAGGCAGAAGTGGCGTAGTGGCCAGGGCACGATCCCTCTGAATGTCGAATCTGTCGTCGTCGGTCAAGACGGGGGTCAAGGACGGGACGTTGACACTTTCGGTGCTACCAAATGGCAGTGCAGGGGTAGGAGGGATGGAATGCTCGTGGGTTGCCTCTGTGTTCTGACGGGCACGGGCGGAGATGGACGATGAGCGACTCGAGGGAGCACGAGATAAGACGTTGTCAAGGTTGTACTCCATTGGAGGAGCACTTGCCATACGTGAGCGATGACCGGATCTCCATCGTGTAATGTTAGGAAAGCGAGATTCGAGGCGGGCCGTGAGTCCAGATAATTCAATGCCAGAACGTTTCTTCTTTCCGTAGGAGGCGCTGACGTTGATGTCGCCGTCACTGAGGAAGCCAGCGTCGTAATCGTCAATATCGAAATCGCCGACGAGGCCGGCATCGAAGAGGTCCTCGGAGCTGTTGCCGCGAGCGCAAGCATCGTTGCCTGAAATCTGCTTGTTAGCTGTGATAGGTCTGCCTGCCCGTGCGCCACTTAACTCACGTAAATAGTTATACAGTCCGAAGCTATCCTCATCGTCAGAGAGGTCGTCGTCGATGTGTTGGTATTGTTCCTTTTCCAAAGGCTCCTCCTCAACATCGGGCAGCTGGCGCATGGAAGCCTTGGTCAAGGTGCTGGACAGCAGCGACGGGGAGACGTAGCCATCCTGGGGTGGCGGGGGCAGGTCGAGCGAGGACGAGGAACTCGACATGCGGACATGCCCACGAGTTGAGAAGGTTGGCGTGACGGGAGAAGTAATGTCGGAGCAAGAAGAATCGGGGGCGGCAACGACGTAGGGCCAAGTACCAATTACGTTGAAATCGGGACTCGAAAACTGAGAGGCGGAATCGGATCGTTTGCGCTCCTCGACCAACTGAGGCAGAAGGAGCGGCTTCAGTTTAGGCGACATGCCTCCCAGCATTGGTGCTGCGAGGGACGCGGCCTGGAATGATTGCAACGGCGTTTTGCAGTCAAGATGAACTCGTCTCGATAATATGCATGTAAGAAAGGGGACGTCGAGCAAAGAAGGAGAGAAGGCCAGGCAAAAGCAGGCAGAGCAGTTGCGAGAGTGAAGAGGTGATGAGTCGCTGTAGATGTGTATGTGTAGGTGAGGCGAGGCGAGGCAAGGCTAAGCGGAGCGTGAAAGTGTGTGTGTGTGTAGTTTTTTTTTTTTTCCGGGGCGAGGCCAGAAGAGGTCAGAGAAAGCTGGAGAAGAAGAACAGAAGAGGAATTCAAGAGGTAAAAAGGCAAAGAGGTTGACAGGACAAGACAAGGCCAAAAGGCTTGTGGATTGCGGCGAGGCGGGAAGGTTCCACCTCCAACGTGTAGAGAGACGATGGGCCAGTAGAGGAGGAGATTGTACCGTCAGGTACCAGCGGAGAGGAGTGTGTTGAGCGGGACCGGCAAAGACGGGTGAACAGGGCGCTGCCAGAAGTGGGGGAGTGACTTCGGAGGGACAAGGCGAGAAAAAGAGGAAGAAAGGGAACCCAAAAATCAATAAAAATAAAAAAATAAACAAAAATCGGTGGGTCGCAGAAAAGAGGTGGGGCCCGCCGAGCGCGCACTGCAGTTTCGGTGGTAGGACGGTACTTGGGTACCTAAAGGCTAGTGGCCAGCAAGTAGCACAAAGGCAAAAAAAATGAATACACTGCTCTCTGGGAAAAAGCGATCGAGGCAGAGAAAAGCCAAAGAATATTAATAAACAAAGTACACGAAGCTTCTTAGGGGGGACCTAAACGGACCGCCGGACCCCAAACTTGGGTACTTTGGTAGGTAAGCGGCACGGTTTAGTGCAGAACTGGCCTGTGCTGGCGGATGACCCGGGCTGGTGGCAGGTTCCAGCGCTGTGAGAGCCCTGGTCCGTCGCCTGGCAAGAAAGCAAAGGGAAGGTACCGACTCGTGCCAGCAAAAGCGCTGCACAAAGGAGGTACTCCAAGCGAGGTAAGCCCAAGCAAGTCTGTCCAGTGGGCAGACGAGTAAGCGGCCCAGAAAACAATGGCTCGTTGACCTGAACGAGGCAAACAGCGTCGGGAAGCTGCCTCTGAGAGTCTGAGGCTGCCCCGTGGTCTCGGGCTCGGTAGGGTATTTTTTTTTTTTTTTTTGATTTTGATTCTCTGCTGTCTTGTTGGTGGCCCGTTGCTCCCGTCCTGAAGAGGGCTAGCCTTGTCAGGTTGGGCTGTTTCGGCTGTTGGCAATGTTTAGCCCTGTAACCACGTCGGGCCTTGTGCAAGTCGTGGCCGCAGGGGTTGAGCTGGAGAGCCAATGATGAGAAAATAAAAAGACCAAATAAATGGGAAGAAACAAAGTCGGCGTACGAGCATGTGCCAATAAGCTCTTGACAGATGGCAAGCCTTACCAGACAAAGACTGTTTGCAAGGCGAGGCAAGAAATAAGCGATGCCAGCTCTTCCAAAAAAAGCTCCATGATAGGGCGGGCAACAATTCCCATTTTATAACCAATTCCTCCTTCTACAACATGCCAGCATTGATTGTCTGCAGACTCATGACCCCGACTGTCTTGGATCCTGGGCCCGTTGGACGTGTCTCTGCATGTATGGATGGAGGGATGGACTGATGAGGGACGGCGTGGGATGACGCATGGCTCTCCGTGCTCTCAGCGCTGGCTGCAGCAGCAGCAGCACACACAACTGCACAGCGAGAAGGCCGAGCAGTTCGAGAATCCCGTTATAGCTCCTCGGGTAACTATCATATCTGCCGCACCGCTCCCGTCCCCTGCTGCATCGCACAAGTTGGGCTCTCGCCTCAGCCCGCATACATGGCGAAGCGACATTGGTACGTTGTACCTGCGCAGTCCGCAGCAACTCCCGTGTGCGGCCAGAGGCCGCCCCTCCCAGCACCGCGTCTGTGTGCTCACCGGCGAAACATGATGATACCGCATCGAATATTTATGAATGAATGACTTGAAGAAACGTAAGACGAACGAAACACTGAAAAAAACTAGCACAGGCGGACCACGTGTCGGCGACGCCATGAAGATTACGTTAAAAGTTGGAGGCCAAGCTTCAGCCGTGTCGGCGATGATAGACCCTAGGCGTACTGATGGCTAGTAGAAGCTTTGACAGAATGGCCCAAAAAAGCAAAGCTCCCTTGCTCTCCCCAAAGCCACAGTGACCCCTGCGTCGCCCTTTTCGACAACTACATGCTACTGATCCTCCTGGCGACCCAGCCGGCCGGCTCTCCTCCCCCGGTCCGGCATCATGACTTGTCCAGGGCCCGCCGGCCCCCTTCTTACCACGGCCCAACAGAGAAGGAGGGAGAAGAAAGTAGAGCAAGGGCTCGTCCTGTAACCGCTAATTAGGAAGAAGAAACGGCCCACGGCCCCGGGTTCACTGCATCGTACTTCCGGCTGCTACCCAGCGCAACCTTTTTTCTTTTTCTTCTGCACTTTGATAGGTGATAAGGCATAAGGCTCATGAAGCAGGGTTCAAGCTGGCGCAGGTCACCTTCACATTGTGTCTGCCCAAAGGAAGTACCGGAGAAGGCAGAGTATAGCCGTTGACGCTCCCATCTTCGCTAGGCAGATATGCGCGCTTTCTCTCGCTTCTGCTCAAAAAGAAAGGGCAAAAAAGTAGACTCGTCACAATGCCGCGCCATTCTCCTTCTGCACACCTTACATCACCAAGCGCAACCCCCAAGAACGGCAATTAGAAGAGGCCGGCCGCATCAGAGACAAACTATCCAACTATCACGCCGGCTCGTCCACTGCCGTGATTAGATCTCTCTCTCTCGTGGTTACTGGAGGGTGGGAAGGGCGGCGACATCCCGTCCATGCACATGTCCGTACCCAACCGCTTCATATTCAGCGTCGTCTTTGCCCTCCTCCTCGATACGGTGTGCATGGCGGGAACGACTGGGGGCCAAGTCATACACGTCGTCTCTCCAACGATGCCGCGTGTGGCCGTGAGGGACGCCTGGACCCCTCAAGTCTGATAATGATATCAATCAACAGCCACACATACCGCTCTCCAAGCTGCTGCATGCGAGGCTGGGGGGCCGGGACCGTGGTTGGGGGTCTCAAGTCCTTGCCGCCCACCGCTCTCCCTTTTTTAAGGTTAGGCAGCCAACATCACGTCAAACAAAAAGGTGAAGAGGGAACACGGGGAAAAGCGGTGTCGATTTTTAACTTGCATTTTTTATGAATTTTCTTATTTACTCTCTTTTATCTTTGGTTTCGCTAAATACTTTGTGGATGCTTTGTGAACACTTCTTCACAGATGAGTGCGTGCAGCAGGACAATATATGCAGGCTTGACGCTGTGCTAGGGCTAGGAATCGGCGTCTGCCAGCGAAGCATACCGACGTTGACAGACAAGACAGAGTACACGTCAGCTAGCAATGGCTTTCTTCAAGACAAAGCGGCTGACATGGGAAAAAAAAGGAAGAAAAAAATTTCTGCAATGAGAAACCATAGATCTCAATATGGAAAGGCTGGATGACTCTTAGAGCCCAGGAAGGGACATATATGGCATACAGTTGCCATGCACATAAAAACTCAATTGATAGGCAGGCCAGTACCCTAGCACCGTTTGTCCAAGCAGCCAGCCTCGTCTGTCGTGGCACAGCTCGCTGAGTTTGGCCCATAGACGGTCTTTGCACCTCTGTATGCAGCTCCCACCACACGGACGGCGAGAGCCTAGCCGGGAAGACCCCCCCAGCGTATCAAGATTCAACCACCACGGGCCGGGAACCAAGAGGCGGGATCGCGGGCGGCCGAGACGCGACCAGAATCGTCCGAGCGAAAATAAGAGTTTAAAAGCCTTGTGTCAAGACCGGAACCTGGGGTTCGAAACCGTCTGAGCGTCGACGCGTCGCGAGCAAAGCCGTGCGACGCAAAGTCTAGAAGCACACGCAAACCTAGCATGCGACGACTCGACACGGGCACGGTAGAATGGCAGTAGAGCAAGCTTGGTATTCATGGAGCTACTAACAATTGACTCGAATGCCGTGTACATTTTCGTTAACGTTGTGCTATTTTATGCGCTTCAAGTACCAAGACACGGGGGAGGTAGTGAGACCCTTTGCCACTTGCTGCCAGCAACGTGGTTTGGCTGTTGTGCTTGGGCTGCGGCATCTGCCGTGCACCAAACCTTTCTGGCGCTAATGTATTATTACTTTCTCTTCTCCACGATACGAAAATTTGAAATCATTGTCCACCTATCGCTGGCTGTTTCAAGTTTTCTTCTATTACTCTGAAAACTTGTATAGGCGTTTTTCTGTGTACCAGCAGCAGCACCGAGGTATGCGTTTGTGACCGAGCGAGGGCCCACTATTCCCACAGGGTCCGGAACCACTGGAAGCCATTGGAGTTGTCCACTGAAGCACTGGTTGAAGCCCACCGAGTCCACTAAATTTCAGGCCAAACCCGCTAAAGTCGCTCTGCCATCAGCGAGTCAACTGCGCTATTTTGCTTGCCACTTTCGCCAAGTTGGCGTACTTCGCCGTCACGTCTAGTGCTCTACCACTGTGCTTCCAGGCAATTCGAACAATTACGTAGCAATGATACATAGGTGATAGAAGAGTTTGGTAGTGTTTTGCTTTTGAATCATCTTAACCCACTTTACCAGCAAGTAGTCCGGTGCTTAGTCGAGGGAGGTCGTGTAAGTACTGTTAGTCAACTGTCCAAGAAAATGATCACGACCAGGATGGTAATACTCTTACGGAATATCAAGTAATCAAGCCTAGCTGGTTCCGGTCAATCTATAGATAACCAACTCGCCCAACAACAGACGACGTGGGCCATCGCCTCCAACATAGCCTCCTACTGATATTCTACTGGCTGACAAGCTGGCACCTGGGTACTTGGCCCGAGGAGCTGTTGAGAAGCCCGTGGATACTCAAATTCATAGACTCCCTCATTCATGCGAAGAAAATCCCCTTTACATGGGGACCCCGGTTTATGGTGCTGTCATTTTGATGTTATAAATTTGTGGTGCAATAGCACCAACCAAGTCTGAGCGCCAAAGGATGTTGTGTTTCAAAACTCTCGATAACATTGACCCAGAGGAAACAGGAAACGCGGAAACAGCACAGAGAAAGAGTCATGACCCATGCAAGTCGTTTTGCTGATCACAGTTCCCGAAACACATCTTCTAAGCCGCATTATGTCCGCGATGCTGCTGCCCACGCATGAAGCAGACTTTTCAATCAAGCTCCAGACAGCTCAATGCCAAGCTCAATGCGCATTGCTTTCCCCGCGCCCATTCACAAAACGATCAGAGAGGCATTTTTTCTCAAGTGTGCGCCATAGTTCAGTAGCCCTCCTCAATGCGCGTTGCAAGCTTCTCAATCGCCGTATCGCATTGCTTGGCTTTTGATCCATCAGCTCTAACCCCGCGACCACAAGAGCATTGTGCTGTTTACGTTTGCAGCCCGCCGTCGCAATCCACGTGTATGCTTGGTATAATGGGGAACATACCAAAGCCACCATGTCGACGATTCTGAACGTTCCAGACACGCATCGCACCATGGCTGTAAGCCAGGAACCGAATGATGGAAACACACAAACAGAACCCACAAAGAAGCCACCGCGGATCCCACGTTGAGAAATGTGGCGGCAGCTCCATCTCACCAGCTTCTGCTTCCGGACAGTGGCTCTCAATCAAAGAAATCTCTGACAGTCCTGCCACCTGATCACACCATTCTGAGCGAAAGGCTCATCTCTGCATCTCTATCAAGGACCCTGACAAGAAAATATAATTAAGGGTTCTTTTGTCAAAAATGAGGCCCCGCTGAGGCGGTTACTTTGGCGCTATTGATGGCCGAATCTGGCTGCCCAGCATGGTTCCCCTCCCCCCTCCACGATTCAGGGCACAGCCCATCGCATGGTCCCCTGGACTTGCAAGAGAAACAGCCCACACTCGCAAACAGTCGTTCAATAATTACATCAATACGTTGAATATCGGCATCGGATCTCGTACTCTGTCGCTGCAATCTCCCGTATGTCGTCGATCAGTATCGTATAAAGAGCAGCATGCACTCCAGTAAAACTCGGCCTCTAATGAAGCTAGCCGCGCCAATGTACTACCAGATTCTCATCCAGTCACGCATGTTTTGCAGTAGCTTTAGGTGTGGTGGGCAACCGAGGGGAAGATCACTTCCATTCTTCTACCAAGAGCCCTACATAGTCGGCCTATTGTTGTACACACCACCACGCAAACTGGCTCATGGCTGCATATTAATCCTTCTCTTATCATGCCTCTTTTCAGAGCAATCTTTCGATTTACTTGGACAGATGTTCTATACAACACATGAAACAAGATCGGCAGCATAGTTGGCATTCTGCAGACACTTGTCTATGTATATATCAGGTGCTACGCGCAATTTCAAAGATGATATGGAACAAACACCGACGCATGCAATAAATAGATGCAATAGAAAGAATGACGCAAATCGACTCGGTACGTACCAGACTGCTTTTGGGGGACCTTTTGCTACTCTGCCTCGTGGCGGCCTTGTCCCATGCAGCTCAGCGCAACGGCGGTGCAGCGAGCCGCCTCATTCGGTCAGCGCCGCTCGGCGTAAGCATTTAATAAGTAAGAAAAAGAAAGCAGAATTATTAGGAAATCATCACTTGCACCAACGAGAAGACGGTTTCCTCATGTGTTCTTCGGCTTTGATAATGCCGCTTTGAGCGGCGGCCGCCAGGCCGTACTGGAGACGCTTCAGTCTTGAGCTCCATATTCTCCAGTCTGGCCCGTTCTTTGTGCGAACAGGTGCAGCCACAACGTCACGAAAAGGGCTCCATTATTGTGCATCTTGGCCGCGATGCAGGGTTGGAGCAGAACAAGGACCGACATCCCCCAAAGTGACAGTCCCAAAGTGCGCCGGCCGGCCTACGTTTGGTGCTCTGCTTGGTGTTGAGCGCCCTGTTTACCTGCCAACCTCCGCAGCTGTGCTCGAGATGCCTGCGCAAGGATAGGAGCAGAGGTGTCTTGACAGGTCGGTTGATGACTTCCCCACCGGTACCGCTGCGACGGGTCACTTTGAAGCTCGTGGTCTTGTCCGGAGACGTCGGGAGAGGGGGTTGCATCGTGAGTGAGCTTGGCAGATGGCTCAAGGAGGGTGGCAGTTGCCTGCCACGAGTAGGTAGGCATGAGTCTCGCCGCAATCTCTGGTTGATTGTGGTCATGTTCAACAGCGACCTACCTACCATTGCATATGCAAGAAGTGGTTGAAGAAGATACATCTCCCAGATTGAACTGTCGCTGCAAGCTGCACGCCCAATGCACAGAGGACTTGCACACCAGCTATGGCCAATTTCACATGCTTGGTCTTGAGCTACAAGCCTTCGACATCTACACGGAAAGCGTCTTATCTCGGTGCTCTTTCGAAGAATTGGACCAAAAAAAGACGCAAACTTAGCCAACCATCACAGCCCGAGGCGGGCTCATTTCTCGGTGAACCAGTGTTAGTCCACACATTTTTGTGCACCACTGCCACAGAAGCCCAAAGAAGGTTTTCCCCGCCTAGAGCTGGAGATGCAGTCATCAATCAGCCTCTATCTCGCTCTCAGCTCGGCGGGCTGGCGGAAGAGTCGGCGGCGCGGCGACGGCGGCGGAGTGCTGCGCTGCGCCGCGCCGCGTCCGCTGCCGTCGTCATGGCCATGACCACCACCACTACGGAAATCTAGGCACAGCTAGCTGGGGTGAAGAAAAAGGAAAAAGGCCAAGCCTTATTAGCTGAACTCATGATTTCCATCGTGGTGTGGTGACAGTACCTTGCAGTAGAGGGCGGGCCAACGATATTGGAGGGTCGAGAATCGCCGCCATTAGTCGAGCTTGACGGAGGGCTGCATCATGGGCACGGAAATGGCTGCCAGAACGGGAAGCGAGGAAGAAGTCCGGACCAAGATGCAGGCAGCTTTGGTGTGGCTTGCTTATTTCCAATATCGGTTCATATAGTCCGGGGCTTACTCCGAGCAGTTCATCGGCCGGTTCTTGCGGGCTCTCCGTCGCTCTTTGCTCGTTTCTGGTTTCGTTGCGTCTTTTTGGGGCGACGGCGGCGCGATTATCAGCCGCCGCCTACCTATACGTGGGAAATGTCTCATTTCTTTTGATGCACCGAAAGCTGGGCGAGGTCGGAAAATTCGCACATTTGTCAACGTCTTTCATCATCCACTCTTGCAGATCCCCGAGGTGGGCTCCGGATGGCCTGGCCTTGCTTGGCTCCTTGTGGAAGCGACTCACATGTCACATCGTCATGGATTTAGGTTTTTCTCTTTGAAGAACCGGAGGCCTTGCAAACCAGGAAGCAAGAAGAAAACCGAACGAGGTACAATGATGTACCAGGAGACTCAACACGCTAGGAGATGGGCCGCTCCGGTGCCACCAAGCACCATGCCAAAAACGCAGATGCTTTCGCTCTAAACCTTTGCTTGCTGGACCCTGCCTGCTCAATCATCACGGCGTCGGGGTTAATCCGGCGTCCGCTCAGAGTTTTCCAAAAGGCATTAGTGGTCGTGAGCCCAAAACTCCCCAAAACTCCACTGTGAAAAGGTCATCAATCCTTCTAGACCGCGGTCGGTGGAACCGTCCAACGACACACTAGCAGAGGCCGTCAGTGGATAATGTACCCTTTCGCTGGCGGGCGCAATAATTGGGTACTCTAAGGACGGTGGCCAACTGTTACTGCTTTGTTACTGGCTACCGTCTGCTCCATCGGCTTACAAGCAACAAGGCTCACTCGGTTTTACAGCGGATCTTGTGTGCGGAAAGAGTCACACAACGCTGATACACTGCCGTTCTCGCACCTCTGCAGTTTCTTGTCACAATGTCCTCAGGCAGAAATCATGGATTCTCGGTTATCCAAAGTTTCACCGAACTGCCTGATTGGGACGGGCCTTGGCCATGTAAGTCCAGTAGTTTCTACCGAGACACCGCTGGTCCTGTGTAAAGGTCTAAAATGACACTATGCAGGCAAGAAATCACAAGCTAGTAGTGTCAGTAGAGGCTTGAACAATAGTCTGGTGATAGCAATGGTCAGCGTTGGCAACTGCCGGGACTGCAAATTGAACAAACAGTCACTCTTCCCGAGATGTGACGACGGGCAAGGCATCCATACAGGTCGTGTTGCACACGCCGTGTAGTCTGTATCACGGACGAGGCGCGAATCCTCCATTCTCTTGGCGCGGAAATTCCCCTCATATGCGTTGCTAATTATAAGTCTAAAAGGTTGCTCGATTACGAGTAGCTTGCCGGCGGCAGTGTCTTGATATCGATTGTCTGTCATTGCCCGTGGGGTTTTGTGCTAGGTAATAATACATTCCACCATCATGGCCAGGTTTGTGCCCAACGCAAACCAGCATTGGGCTTGCGCAGGTTGTCACTCCTCACTGACCTCAGCTCGACAGGCAATTGCATGAGGAGAAGGAGGTGGTACGAGACAGTCTTGGCCGCCGTCAGTGTAGTGCTTTGGTCTTGTAGTGGTCATTCAAGAGCAGCTGGATAATAAAAAGTATTGCAACGAGGCCAACGAGCCTCTTTCAGCCATCGTGAACGAACACAGGTCGTGCTGAGTTGTTGTCCAGCGCGGTCTGCATCTCAAATACCCGAATAGGTACCCGCGCAAAAGCACTTGGAGTATCTCGGGCAATGCTCTTCTTTCTTTTCTGTTTCTCGGTCTCGATCTACATGTTGAGGGCGTTCAGGTGGTACAATCTGGAACCCCGCGACCATGCGAGGCAAGGTCGCGCTCGCATGCACTTGCACTTCTCCAGACAGCCTCCCACTGTGCTTCCGAGACACGTGCGTCGAGCCACCAGAAAACACTGCACTTGCGGTCAGGAAAGCCGAGTCCTGGGCTCCTACTGCAATACTATGCTGCTGCTGCATGGTGTTCCCGTTGACGTGGCGGACATTAAGATGATGCGGTGCAAGCGTGCAAGAGGTACCCTGGAGCCGAGACAATGGCGGTCATTGCCAACCGACATCACTTGATCTGGGGTCAATGAGGAGTCTACGGACTAGTAGCTCAAAGACAAATTATAGCCATGTCTCATCTTAGTAGATCGGTATGCTTGAGGTTGGTCGTTCTACATTTCCGACCGCTCGGCACAGGTTGGGTCGAGATCAACCAGCAACAGCAAAGGAGCAGGGCCAGATGCAGACATGGGACTGCAGAAGTGACCCGAATGTCGCACTGTAATTGTAGAGATTGCTAATTATCGTAAAACGGCAATCATTGGTGCTTATCTTCGCTAGTAGCAGCCATCATGGCTGTGGTGACTTGCAAACACAAGGTCGATGAATCACATGAAGTCTCATCAGCTCCTCCGAGACCTTGAAAAGATTTAACTGAGACTTTTTGTGATGCCCCGGAAATGAGAATACCCGGCATTATTGAAAGTGAGGCGGCAGCTTGTGCTCGAGCCAAGATGACATACTGCGCCCAGCTCCAAATGCAAGCAGTTCAACTGTACGAATGATGAGAATCAGGCTATTCAGGAAACAAACTTGGAAAATATATGATGAAAGACTACGCAGAACAGCGGCGCAATGTGCCTTGTCACAAAGCCGCCACTTTGAAAATGTAATTGTGACCAGCCTTCCCTGTTTCTGCAGCTGCGCCATCAACTGAACACGAAGTAATGCGCCAAAAGCGCTGATATACGAATGATCCTGCTGTGGCCATTCAGTATTGATGTGCGCGACTGATACGTGAATGCCTGTAGCAGAGGGGAATGTTCTTCGCGACAGAGATGAACTCGCCCGCCCAATGCTGGGCTGTTCAATCATGAGAGATTAGTCAATATTCAGTACGGCACGATGACGGCTAAAAATTGCCAGGCCCCAGTAGCAACCAGAACACATACACGACAATAAAACAACTCGCAAGTGGTTCATCCGAGAATGTTACTTGATCTCGAGACTGCGCAACACGCCCACACCTTATCCAACGTGCCATTCACATTGTTCATTGCCACAATTTGCCCAGGATCTATATTACAATCGCTATCTATTAACGATCTTGACTTATCATGTACATCTCAGCAGAATGAATCTCATCGCGCTTGGGAGCGAGAGAGATATTGGCGACTTAGCCGCCTTACGACATGGGCTAGCTGGAAAAACCACGAGATGTGACCCTGGCCCCAATCACATTAAAGGAGCACATCACTAGTAGAGTATCAAAGGTCTCGATTAACCGCACTTTGAAACCGTAGAAATGCGCCAGCGTAATTAAGGGGCCCGAGACAAACGCGATTTTGATCATTGTGCTGTGCCGCTCATAAGGCACAAAGTCCTCAAGCTCGATGCCTAGGTTTGCGTTAGTAAACGTCATCCATATCCTTCTTGCGCATTTTACATACTCCTAGGAGATTTCAGGGTGCTGAGTTATCTCACGCGAGCTTTCATAGTGTTCCAGCTTCTGCAAGGCTCGACGTGCATTCTGGTTCCGAGCAGCCTCGTGCCGAGTCTGCAGCAGCGACCTGATGTCGCCCCAAGACGGGTCTATGGCTTCACAACTAGCAACATAAGAATCTTTGAGCAGCAGAATAGACGAATGAGTCCCCATTCTGGTCCATCGGTTATACTGGTGTACAATGCTGGTGGCCGTGCCTCCGACAGCATCTGCGTCTCGATCCAGCTCGAGCGAGACCGTATCGGGAATGGCATATGGGAAAAGTATAATGTAAAACAGATTTAACTAACCTATGGTCCTGTATCTGAACTGTATGAAAATTCCCCATCAACTCTTTAGAAAGCATCGCCCAACGCTCTTCACGGAAGGAAGCAGCTCTGTATCACTACGAGCGAGAACTACTGGATTTCGTTGCCACGCATCTTCCAACGGAAAGCCTACACACTTGAAATGGCTTCTCTGGAAGCTGGGGTTAGATTCAAGGTGCAACTCGCAAGTTGCAAGCATAGGGTAGTAGCAGCGGCGCTGTTTGTGGCAATGGTTATGCAGCCTTGCTTGTAGCAAAGAAAGTGTTGCAGCGCACAGCTCCATGTAAATTTCATACTTCCTGCGGTCGACGCTCGAAGCTATCTTGAAAGCCTGGTGTAGGGTCAAAAGGTAGGTCGAAGAGAAAAGAGTAGGAAACAGGAAGCTGACAGAGACGACAGCCTTGCAAGTGTCTTGCTGGATAACTTGATGGCAGCATAGTGCTGAACAGGGATCTACAGGCAAACAGTTCAGAAATATGCGTGAGATGGATCATCAAGCAACCAGGTGTAGTAGATGCTTTCAGTACTGCGTGAAAGGCCAAGATATATTCGTGAAGTTTCGCAGCGTGGTATTGGCAACCTGTGCTTGTTTCTGTAGGCGCAAGTAGAAGCAGACCCTTGGCATCGGCTACAGCGCTGCCTTTGCTCATCGCACTTCTGTCGTTGAGGCCATGAGTATAGAGCAATGCGTGCGGGACCAGAGTTGTATTTAGGCTTTTATGCGATCGCATCTTGTCCATCTTGTCCGCTAAGAGACACACCACCACTTACTCGGCTTTTGATGGCCCTTGAGTAAAGTCCGTTGCCTTCTTGTTAGAAGATATTATATTCGCAATTTTCGAATGATCCCTCAATAATTTCATCACGTAAAAAAACGGTTGTCGAACCCGCTCTTACTATTTCCGTCGGATCTAAGCGATCTGCCGGGACGGCTATAGCCAGCCTAGCGCCAACGGTGCAGACGACGGATCGCTCGATAGCACATGCCTATGCTCCGACGTTTCGACTCCCAACCCTTAGTTTCAGTCGTCTCCCGAACAATTGCTGCTGTTATACTGTGACAAAACAAATAATTCGTTCCGTGGACAATTCATCGTTTTCTGACCGACCAGGCTGGCTGCCTCTGGCGCAACGCGCCTTAGTAAGCCATTCAGTTCCCACGTTCAAGCCCTTTCAACCCCTTTTAATCTTCAAACCAGCGCAAACAGCATCCTAACCCTTCCCCCGGCGTGTTCGCCATGACGACCCGCGACCTCTTGTCCGGCGCTATTACCCTCTCTTCCGCCAAATCAAGAAGTAGTAACGTCCTGCACGCCCTGCGCTTCCCCCCGCAGAAACGCGAATTTTACGCGCGCATCGAGCGTCAACGCCATCTCCTGTCCCACCTCGTGGCACACCATCTCAACACAGACTTGGCCAACGTGTCCATTTCTGGACAAGAGTACTGGCGCCATGGGTCATTCAATCTGTGCGTACCAGTGCATGTTGACAATGCTGCGGACCCGACGGTACCTCAGTACGTTATAGCTCGCTTTCCGCTGCCGTATCGCGTGGGAGAGGCGACGAACCCAGGGAATTCGGATGAAAAGATTCGTACAGAGGCTGCGACATACGCATGGATTCAGCAAAACTGTCCAGATGTGCCCATACCGCGACTGTATGGCTTTGGGCTTTCTACGAGGCAGCAGGTGAGTCTGCACAGTCAACTACGTGTCTATGTCTACAAGCCTAGATGTACTGTCTAGTTTACAACACAGCTTCTAACATTTTGTAGTTTACACACATGAACCATCTACCTTGGTGGTCTCGCTGGCTTCAACACGCCCGCCGCTTTGTGCTGGCCGCTCTCCGTCTCGAGCAGCCCTCGCAGCTCGTGCCACATCACTCAGCCGGCCTCGCCGACCTAGACGTTGGCTACCTGCTCATCCAAACTATAGAAACTGGAAAAATGCTTTCAGAATCGTGGGATGACAAGTATAAGGACACTCGCCTCCAAGAAAATCTACAGAGAGATGTTGCGCGGGTCATGCTTTCCCTCACCAACGCTTCGCTACCGCTATTTTGTGTAGGAACTTTTCGCGTTGACAATCGCGGCTATCTGCGATTAGACAACCGACCCTTGAGTATTCAGTCTACCATACAGGAGAATGAGGGCATTCCTGCCATCGCCCACAGACGCCAAATCTTTACCAGCGTCAAGGATTTCGTCCTACATCATATAGACGCCTTTAGCAACCGCCTGCTTCATCAGCCAAATGGCATCGAGAGCCGCAGCGATGCTTACTATCAAATGTCGAGCCTCGCAGGCGCTGCCGCTCTATTTCCGCAGCTTTTTCGACGCGAGTTCGATAACGGTCCGTTTGTCTTTGCCCTTACCGATCTACACAGGAGCAACATTTTAGTTGACGACGAGTGGAATATCGTGTGCATCATTGACCTCGAGTTTGCCTGTTCATGGCCGCTTGAGTTTGTGCAGCCGCCTTTCTGGCTTGGTGGCGAGGCTATGGACGAGGTGACTATCACGTCCTTTGCGGCATTACATGAGGAATTCATCGGACATGTAGAGTGCGAGGAGGCGCTCTTACCTAATGCGAGAAGGGGCCAGGAGCCACTTTCAGCGATTATGCGGCAAGGGTGGAAGCTAGGAACATTTTGGGTCACCCTGGCTGTCATGCATCCCATTGCCTTTACCGAAATCTTCTACGATCGCATATTGTGTGACTTTATGGGGGTTTCAGGGGAACAAATGAGCAAGGTGGACCACACATATTTTGCCCGGTTCTGGCGCAGAGATGTTGACCAGATCATTGATGAGAAGTTGAAAGACTGTGACGAATATAACGAGCAGCTTAGTCTACTCTTTACTGAAGATACTAACTAGAGAAACATCGGGTTGAGCTTGAGCCCAAGCCCAAAGTAGGGGCCATTTGCCTTACTCTTGGCCAGCAAGACTTAGCTCTTGTTACTCTTTGGGGGAGTTGGGGGGCGCGGCTGAGACTTGTCTTTCTGTCTCTTCCTCTTGGCAGCATGGCCCGATGAAGAAAGCTGCTTCGCCTCGGCTGTGGACATCGAGTAGCCAAAGACGGGCTTTGTTGTGGCCGCGGCTGCTGCCTGGCCATGCGACCTAACTGAAGGCTTGTATAAACACGCCTTTCTACGTGAACAAAGTGGAAAAAGCCACTATCGGTCTGCCGTCTGGTACTCGAATCCTACACCTCTTGATTCGCGTGTTTGATTGGTAAATGAGCATGCGACGACAACTGTGTATACATCAGAGTGGCTCATATGACTCTGCCCTCCCAATCCACTTCTGGCCGTTGCTCCGCACAGAGGATGGGTTTATGGTAAGAACTTTTCCTATAACGCTGCTGCTTAACCGCGTGAATTTTCTCAACTTTTCTCCGTGCTAATCTGTCGTAATATGTCTAGACTTCCTAGAAGCTCCCCATCTTGTCAATGATGCAGGCTACATTCTTGTAAGTCGAGTAAGTCAAGTCTCAATGGTGTGGTGGGGTGTTGCCCCACTAGAACGGCCAAGTAGCTACAGTGGGTTGTGATGCCGTCGCTGACAACTGCACCCAGTACCCAATAATACTACCTACTGGCACGGAAGCCCCAAAGGGCGGGCCTTTTACCGTTTTACTTAGTTACTGGTTGAATTGTTCCTAATAAAGCGGGTTGACCCTCCGATTTATCGGGGATAAATTCTCTAGCCCCATGGCCGGTGGGAACCGGCCATACAAAATGGCGGCTAGCAAGGCGACACCTTCGGCAGCTCTGAATGGCCAGCAAACGTGATCATAGGTACGGATTTTGGCGTTAGAAGTGGCAGCGTGGTAGAGTGTTGTGGTGCGACTAATTCCGCCTGTTCTGGCTCAGTCGCCATACTACAATTAAGAAAGTAGCCACCCCAAGTGCCAGGAATACTCCAAGGCGAAGTAAAATGTACTCTAGGTACGGTATGCGACTTGGAAGCAGCGTGCCCCGCCTGTTGTTGCTATGCATCTGGCTGCAAGACAAGGCGCCAGATCGAAATTAGCACGAGCGCGGCCAGAACACCGCGTTTTTCCTGTACACGGACGGGTAAATGAAGTGCCAACGTAGTAGCTGTTAGCGATTGGTCGAAAAGCTATTGACGACCCCTGGCGGAATGACCGTTAGGCTGGAGAGGCAGGCCAAGCGGTAGGCGTGATAATAACATGCTGCTTGTGGCCTGTACCTGACCCCTAGCGTCTATGATGGGCAGTGCAGGGCGGTGCAACTTTCGCGGTTGCCTTGAGCTGAAGGGCGACCTGTAACTTGTACTGCTATTCCCTTGTCGAGGTGGAGTATGTACATTTTCAAGAAACGCCGATGACAATTTTGAGAACATCAGATCCCATCAAGTTGCGGTCATCTCTTGCATACGACTTACCGAGCTATGATTTATGATACGGAACGGAGTGTGAGATGTGAATATGCGCAAATTCGGTCAAGAACATTATTTTCCTAGTCTTGACACCGGTATGTTCGTCGTCAGCCTTGTCGAGTCGAAAACAGGATACAAGACAACAAAGTTCCTGGCAATCGAACAGATTGTGTTGGTTGGTATCGAGTTGAATTTGCGGCAATGTTGATGAGCCCGCACCCGAGTGAGCACCACTGAACAAGACCAAACTGCAACGCCCATCCGCAACTCAAGTGTGCTTGTGAGAAAAACCTATGATTAGCTGCTAATAGCCCTTTAGACTGGAAGTTATGAAATGGGGCCCGGTCAAAGCTGAGAGAGCTTAGAGGTTCCGTACACAGCAAGCGTCAAACGACCGCGCGGAGACGATCTAGTCACCAAGTCTTTTTTTTTGTCATACTTTCTAAGGGCCTGTTGCTGTTGGCACCAGCAAGCAGACGACACACCGATGTGGATCGGGCTGCTTGCCCAATCCCTGCGCCTTCAGTCGCTTTGTCAGATCTATCGACGGGTATGATCATTTTCGGGGCGTAACCTGGACGGCGATGTTGAATATGATCCTGACATGATAGCCGCCAAATATAGAAATGAGCTGAGGAAGCTTTTCACACTCGTCGTTTTCAGTGTCGTCCTATACCTTGTTCTGTATTTGTGCTAGATCATATATCATATCAGGACACTGTAAACAGTGTCATTACAACTTTGAGCTGCTTGTTTCAAGTGCTTCATATAAGTTGCTAGGGGCCGGTGCGTTAGTTGGTCGGTATGCGAGCAACGGTCAAGTGGACTCGAGAATCTCTTGATTGACAATAAATTAGGTCTTTGGAGATAGCCACAAGACACATGAAGGATCGCTGTGCGTCGCCATGTTGTATGAATACGTATTTGACTCGTGACGTCACATCCTATTTCATCGTTCTTAGCTGCCATGCCGCCACATCTTCAGCGCCTCATGCCCGTTAGTATAAGCAAAGTAGTACTAGCGACAAACGGGCCTTGATCCATCACCGCTGAAGTCAAGGTACGCATTCTTCCCCAATTTCGTAAATTTACATGAATAACCGCAGAATTCCCGGGATTCGGCTTCTTGTCACAAATTCACCAGGCCTCACTCGCCGCGGAGTTTTGGCTCAGCGACATCGGACACTTGGCTTCGTCTGCGCGTTAAGCACCCCGCTGCCGATCATCAGGACTTGGCGTATCGGCAACGATGCAGGAGGGGGCGCAAGCCTCGGGACACATCTTCATCACAAGCTTGGGGGTAGTTTTCACTCCTTTCAAAACGCCCTTTCGGACCAAGACCCAGAGACGCCCGTGAAAAGGAGCATGCGGGGGGGTGATGCACGGACTCTATCTCGGGGCCACACAGTCACTGGCGTTGGGCCAGCGCGCCCACCAATCAAAGCTCGCTTGGCCTTTTTCAAACGGGAAACGGTGAAGAGAATCTGGGGTCGCAGTTGGCTGCGTGCCATGGCATGATCCCTCCGCACAGTCGAATGGACACAGATGACCCTAGGTAGCACGTCTATTTGGCCGGCGACAAGACATGATAGACGAAAGATGCCGTCAAGTCTTTTGGTGGCATTTTTCGAAGCGCCATTTCTCAATAACGGTGTCAAGATGGCCAGGGTCGGCGGGTTCGCCGGCGCCGCTGCGCGATCCTGCGCGATCGACATGGGCGTATCACTGACACATGATGACGCCAGTTGGTGTGATAGCTAGCTGCCCGGCCAATTCGGTAGTGCGCCTCGGTACCTACTACTAAACTCCAGGACGCGCAACTCGCAGCTGGGTAAAGATTTACCTAGTTACTGGAATCCGCTGGTGCCGGATGTAATGGTATGGTAAGAGCGTCGTTGATTATTCGCCATACAGGTTGGTCTCTTCAAATCCTACAACAAGTTTGTCCTGCAGCAGCCTAGTCTTTGCAAGCAGCAATCGCAGCCGTCCTATGTAACTCCAATATCCGTAATGCCCTCCAGAATAAATGCCTAATCCAAACTTTTCCATCGCTTGATACGCTCCAAAGATATAAAGACAATCGAAATATAATGACAAGTAGCTGCTCTGCCGCCATAACGAGCAGAGCCATTGAAACCTTCGTGCATTTGGCACTAGGTCTAAGCCTTGGGCCTGGAATTGCTCTTGAATTTTGGGGTTTTTGTGGCCGTTTGATGGTCCAGACAGCGGTTCAGCTTAGCCCAGCCCTCGGCGGGCAAATCACGGAGCGAGTTGTTGAGCGTGTCCATGATGAATCGGTTAGCTGTAGCGTCTCAGATTAGCAAATCTGGCCAAGCTTGGCACTAGACGCTCCATCGCAGTACTTACGCATGAAATTAATGGCTTGATCGCCTGCGTCGAGTGCAAGGTCGATTCGAGTTGAATTGTAGCAGTCGTAGCGCTCCTGTAGCTGCAGCATGCAGAACCAAAGCTCTTGTGTCTTGTCAACACTCATGTCCTCGCAACTGCGTACAGAAGAGATACTTTTCTGGCGATCTCGAAGCAGAGGGCATTCCGGGGATGGGCATCGGTGGCAGTTGGCAAGTTCGGCAGCAAAAGGACTGCTAATAGAGTTGGCAATGTCGTCGAGATCGCTCCATGAGCTTCCTGCCGACGTAATAGAAGAAGACGACGATGGGCGACGGAGAGCTCCGAGGTTGAGAAACATGATTTGAGCTATCTCGGCGGAGCGCTGTATTATAGAATGGATCTAATAGGTTGCGTAAGATAATGAACTCTTTTGTATTCGACAGCCAATGTAAAGAATGTTGCTAAAAAAACGAAATCATTGCAGAGAGACTCTGCAGGTGCGTGTGGGAGGCAGGGTCTCTGTACTTATACATGATGAACACGAACACGTCGGTCAATGGCGAGGCGAACAACCCTGCTCTGCAGCTAACAAAATCCTCTTTTTAGCTCGCTTGGGCACACACATCACAGTGCCGATCCGATGTCTGACCCAAAGTGGACCGCCACTACTTGTTCGGCTTTCGATGTCGCGAGGGCCAGTGATTGTGGTGATGAAGAAGAGGGGCCCGGAGGCTGGCAAGCTGGATGTGAGCGCAGAGTCGGGCCCGGCTGCGGCCATCGGCGCACCTAAACATACCAGGCCTCTGCACCAAGTGGAGAGAGAGTAACAGAGTCGATGTCGATCGCCTCATTAGTTCAAGCACCGATATCGAACCATGAAGGTAGCCCGTCGGCGTGCGCATGAGCAAACAAGCTTTCGTTTCAGAGGGGCCAGCAGGGTACGACTCTATATAGTGACAAGCTTCTCGTTTATAACAGTACGACGTTGAAAACGCGCACCTTGGGACAAATGGGACTTGCTATAGGTCGCACTGTTGCAGCCGGCTCCGCAATCATCAAGGGCTGGGCGGGCGTGACCTTGCAGGAAGCAAAGAAACAGGCGAGACATGCATTTCGGCAAATAGAATAGGTCGACAAGTTTGACAGGTTGACAGGGCAGTAAAAAGCAAAAACAGAGGCAGCGGGAAGGGAAGAGAGGAAAGAGGCCCCGGGCCGCACTTTCCACCGCTAGCTTGTGTCATTCGCAAACCCTGGGCGGCGTTCTCAGTAGTCATTACACAAACATACCGCATGCTGCAGCAGCCAGGGTCTGGTTGGCTCCATCACGCCAGCACAACACTCTGATGAGCTCAAATGACGCTGATGCATAGCCACTGGTCAGGAGCCAAAGGTTTCTGGTTACGCGGGCCAAATGCCGAAAGGGTGACAAGGATTGCATGCTTCTGGACCTCATACCAGTCAGTGCAGCAACGCAATGGCAGTGTAATAGGCGGTATACTAGCGACGGTCGATGCTTGCCATATTTCACTCTGGCTTTGCAATAACACTGAATAGCAGTTTGTGACAGCAAAACCATTTTGAAAAGTTTATCAAGTTATAGGAAATCAGACTAAAGCCTAGTGTTGGGCTTTTTTGGAGATGGCTTGTCAAACTTTTAACTAGCAAGGGAAAATGCCCAAACGACTGGAATGCTACAAGGGGCGGTCGGTGGTTGGGCGAGACCTCGTCGCAAAACTTTGACAGAGAACCGCCGAAAAGAAAAAGAAGAAGAAAAAGTAAAGGCTGCCGTGAAAAGTTGATGAAGAAAAAACTCACTGAGACAACATGTGTTTGGTTTGTGTGCGATGTGACATGGTAACTAGTTGGCCTTGGCCAGGTTTCCCTGGCCGTCACAAGTCATCCTGTGGCGCGGCAGTTGATGACCGAGTCGCGGGGGCAAACAAAAGAGCAAACCTAATGTATTTTTAAACACCAGTAGTCTTATCGGATGAACAGCCTGCGGCTCGTGGCGTATTTGCCGCATTACGCGTTTTCTAGGCCGCATCTCCGGCGCAGGTACACCATCCATCCATCCACTGGCGATCACTGAACCTACATCTGCTAACAGTACATGGTTTTGTCCGGATCGCGAATCTGGGTCTGCCATCATGGGCTAAATCGGGCACCAAGGTCCAGTCCATCATCCTACGCTGTCAATCAATCTATGTAACGACATGCAGCCCACTTCGAGTGCATGACCTAGTGGTGGGGAATTATTCCTTTCCATTGGATCATGTTGCTGCTTTTCAGTGTGACCGTGATGGTCATGGTTTTGGCGCCATGCCCTTCGCCGGACCCGGCTCGCACTGGGAATTGGTCAAAAAGTTCCCGGCATGTGCAAAGAATCGCGTCGAGGGTAGCATTGGAGACGCAAAGAGGAATGCCGTTTTCACGACCCATCCAGACATGTTCGGTAATCTGTACCCTATTACGCGGGAGATTTCGCCAATGGCACGTAGAAGCAGCGAGAGTACGACCGACTACAACCCAAGACCGTCCAGAGTGGCGTGACAAGGTAGCATATCTGGCCAGCTATTTTTAAACATGACCGGACCAAAGTGTAAAACTGGTCAGCAAAATATCGATTGCCGATATGTGCCTACATCATAGACAATTTCTGATGGCTTCAGTGAGCGATTTTGGGTATGGGTAATATTATAATCCGTACATGCAGGCATATTGCACCTACATCCCAAGCTCCGCCGTAGCTAGCACATATTGCGTATTCATTCAATCGGCGGCAATTATTTATTAAATGACCGCATAATTATAGCTCCAAGTAAAACTTAGTCAGCTCAGTCACTTCACTGCTTATCATCGTCCTGTGCGAGTTCCGACGTACTGATTGCGCGGGCCCCATCCGTCCTGCTTCCCCACCAACTTGATCTTGGACTGCACGGCGATGGCCGAGATTACTGTACTATGAGATGCAATTTGTCAGTATATTATATGGGCATTTGCTCCAAGTGTAGACTGAGGGGTGAAAACAAGGGGGTCGAAATGGCCAATAGGAGCCGGCTGTTTCCATGAAATGAATCGCTTATATTGGGTTGCGCGATCTGGTAGACCTCCAACTGTCCATCAACAGTCATCGCTTCGATCCCTCCGTCTTGGCAGAAATGGATATGCAGTCCAACTCGATCTGAGATTTCTCCCCAAGCTTCTCCGGCAGGTGTTGACCTGTGTCTTTGCATCCCGGACAGCGGCCCCGAACATTCTGCGATTGCACAGATGAGATGAAGCATACATCAACTGGCACAGTATATGTATCGAATATGCTCATTTGAGCTTCTTTTATGCCTCTTCAGCTGGAGCATAGAGTAGAAAGTTGACCCACCAAGTTTAAGCTCGATAGGCGCGCGTGTTGAGCGTCAAACAGAGAAACGCAATCGTTAGAGTAGTTGCTTCTTTTGGCAGACGGCGTTCGAAGAGTTGGCACCCACGACAAAAGGCGCCGCTTGAGCCCGCTATTAACTATGGCGTCTTGAAGGACTGATAAGGCACCACCTCCCTGTGTTTGCGCTACACATTCATCAGCGGCTCTCGGTCGACGCCACCAAGGTCTCTGTGCGTAATCCAGCAAACGCCTCTGTAAAAGCAAACGCGATGGCTCACAGCCACATGCGACAATAATTAGCTTCTAGCATACTCAAAGAATCAGACACCTTTCGCAAACCTAATTTTGGCCTTGAGCACCGTTTGCGAGTCATTCCGCCGCCTCCCGTCACATGCCCCGGACGGAACGCCGGTGTGTGCGGCCCCACACACAGTTAGCTCCGGCGTGCGTGACTCCGAACTCCTCCGTACCTCGGCTTGACTGACTGGCGCCACGATGCGTCGATTCTGCTGTCGATCGAAAGCGATAGAGGCAGGAGTGCACAAACTTTGCGAGTAGCTGATAGATCAAGGGTAGCATGGCTGGGTATCCCCGAGCGGCCCACTGCTACAAGCCGACGACTAGCTGCGCGAACACATTTGATCAAGCATTTCACATGACTTTGGCGGATAAGTAGTTGTCAATAGTTTGAATAAATATATAACAGTTGTGCTATTCTGTTAGCTATCTGTAGCGCTCAATGTGTAGGACCCCGCATTTGCAGACTCGGGGTTCATAAAGGCCATTCTTGCGCGTGACGCTGTAGTCATGGAATCGTGCCGTAATGTTGACAAAAAAAGGAGAAGAAGAAACAATTTGTAACAAAAGTTCCACACCAAAATATATGGACCGTGGAATAAGAATCGCCAGATTCGTAGCTGAAGAAATGTGCAAGTAAAACAAGGTATAACCAAATCAACAGCAATGCATCTAAACGCCGCGAGGCGAAGAGTTGCGCGAGGCAGCTCTTCTATGCTAGCACCGTCTTATAATAACGCGGTGTATCTGCAAAGTAAATAAAAGAAACATGTATCCTTCTAAGAAAAGTGCCAGCAGTGATGCGCTGCGACCGTTGGGTGGGTATGCGGTCGCACCACATCGGTCTAGGGATATAATGATGAGAATGAATCAAGGAGAGCGGGTGCGTATCATGACAAAACAAGAGAAAAATCTCACTTGCGGTGCGACTTGGGCGGGCTGTATTGACGTCGCACTCGCTCGCGACCGCGTCTCTCCTCGTGATTCTCCTCATCGCTGCTGCTGCTGCCGCCCGCGATGCTGCCGCCGCCGCCGCCGGTGCTCTGGCGCCGGCGCTCCTCCTCGTACAGTGTGCTCAACGACTTGCCGCCAAACATGAGATCCTCGTCCTCGATGACAATGGGGCGGACCCATGCGTGCGCGCTGAGGTCGACCTCGCGAGCGCTCGGGTCGATGGCGCGGAGATTAGGCACCATGTAGTAGGTGGTGGTTGCGGTCGCGGTTGCCGCCGCTTCGGCAGAGGTGGACTTGGGCGCCATTTTGTTTGTTGTGATGATGCTATCGTCGACAGTGCGGGGGATGATGCAGGGAGAGGAAGACGGTTGCTTGCGAGGTGTGGTCGCCGTCTGGTGGTGATTATGAGGCTGCTGCTGCGTGCTGCTTTCGGCGGTTGGGTGCGCGGGCGATGCCTCCTTATTGTTATTTCTGGTCACTGCAAAGGCAGGATTCGTGGAACCTTGGCGGCGAGGTTGGCGCTCCACGGTGTGTAAGTGGATGCGGGGTGGGCGCTGGAGAAGGCGGGTGGCGATGTGATACAAAGAAAGGCCTCGGTGTTGCTGCTCGGTTGCGATGTTGTTTCCGCGGACAAGGTCAGGAAAGGACAACGGTTGATGGACTTGGGTTGTGTGATGGTTTAAATGTTTACGCGACAGATGAGTAGATTTTTGTCGCCGTGTCTCGGCGCTTCAAATGGTGTCCTGGAGGGTGTGGCGTGGGACAAGAGGGTGGTGGTGTGGCGGGATGATGTTTGAAGAGAACAACCACATGCAAATTTGTGCTGTTGATGACAAGTCCAGATCCAGCTGGGATATGTAGCCGTGAGATGGAGCGATGGATATAAATTTGAGAATTAAAAGAAGAAGCGAAGAAGAGATACGGTGACCGGGGGCGGGACCAGCCCAGCATAATATATTCAAGTCATGACAGGTTCCGCCCGAGCCAGGTGTCCAAACAGAGAGGCCCGAGTCATACTTGGGTCCTACCTCGGGACCCAACGCGCACACCCCCCTCCAAGATTCCAGATGGTGGGTGGTGTGGCGTCGTGGGAGGACGCCTGGAAAGGGCGACCCATGCCACCCAAAAACCACAGCGTCCGCAATGGTCTTTGAATGGGCCATCATAATGCACTGTGCTATGGGCCATAGCATGGGGTTTCTCCACCGCTGAAAAGGAGGGTGACGGGCTTGAGGCCCTATCGCGTGCGGATATGTGCCTTGCTTGCAGAGGCGCAGCTATCTTTTAAAGTATGTACTTGGTACGGCATCCGCTTGGTTTGTCGTTCTGGTCTGGGCCAAAAAGGCAGCAACGGAGCGGTGACAGAATCTTTTGGGCCATTGCTGCGGCCGTTTTGCATTGATGCCTAGTAGGCAGGCAGGCGGTTGGGCGTTTTCATCACCATCGGAGAAACCAGGCTTCCTTAGAGGAGGTGAACAGGTGTGAACAGGGAGAGCCGGCTTTGTCCGTATTAGGCGAGAGCTGTCAAAGTTCTTAGTCTGAACGATCAAAGCGAGTCAGCTCGGTGTATCGGGACGCACAGAGCCTCCTTGTATCTCTTGTCTAGCCTCCCGTGTACACATACAACGTCACCACATTGCGATAACGAGCACGTCCTGTGTCCCCCTTTCCAGGTTGACGGAAACGCACAGCACGGGACCCGTGTACATGCACATTTTCCCAACGTCAAAAAATGCGACGCCGATCCTTGAGGCTTTGACGGCGACAGCCACCCACCTCGCCGCCTCCGGAGAAGTGACGGCGCAATGAAGACACGGGGCGCCGGGGGGGGAAGAAGGGGGTGTGCATGTAGCAAAAGTACCTTGGGTCTGTGGAGAGAAGGCGGGCGGGCGGCGGGCTTGGCTCACCTTTTTCGTGAGCCATTCATCAAGTAGCAGACAGGTTGTTATTATTCGAAAGAATGGACTTTTGGCTTCCCAATCTGCGTAATAATAGACGACGCGCATGGCCGACGAGTGGCGACCTCATGTAATGCAGTCTTGCAGCAAGCTGTGTTGTTTTGTTGGGCTTGACATGTACATACAAGCACTTTTTTGCCCAGCTGGCAAGGCTGTGAGCCTCCTTCTCAGGCTGGGCTGGGCGTAGGGTTACATTCCAGCCCTTTCAAGTCCAGGCTGAGCAGAGACCAGTACTCAGTTACAGAAGCAACATTTTTTTTCAGCTGCATCTCCGGAGCAAAAAACACTCTTTGTTCCGCACACAAGCTTTTACATTGTTGCAACGAAATGTATACTCATACGTATGATTGGGTCCCGGGGCGATGGGATTGTGCCAGCCTGTCATCAGCTTTTCGACGCAGCGAGGTCCGCGACGAACAACGGGTCGCTGAACGCACACCCCCCAGTTCAAACAAAGAAGAAGAAGAAGAAGAAGAAGGAAAAAAAGTTGCGTATAATATAGTTATTACGCCAACATTATCACTTTGCAACATAATAGACCCTGGGCAAACTACTGTTTCTGCGCACTTTTGTGCCCCTCTTCCCCATATTCTTGGGGCCGAGCCCCATGACATCTGTCGTCATCGCCCAGCCCTGATTACGACCAGGCTCTAGTAATGGCCCCTGCTGACGGCTGGCTTGTCGTGTCAGCATTATGCCTGGAAAAAGTCCCCCAATGATAACAATCGCGGATTATTATACCTTTTGGAAATTTGATTTGGTGATATCCCTCTTAAGCTCGCCATCTCTACACCGATAAGACCGACAGAAAACCTTCAGCTGTTCCTGAGTGAGACCTACAGGTGAACAGCACACAAAATCGATCCCACCATCTTTTAATATACAGAGCTTCCTAAAGTAGCAGTTCATTATTCTCGAATTTCAACCATGTAACGTGCAAGAATGCCTCTTGCTACTTGAGGGAGCTGGTTCTGCCCCCGTGGTGTTGATCTTACAACTACTGATAACTACTCGAGCCACTGTCGGCATCAGCAGGCCAGCTTTCGCAGCATTTGCTTCAGCGGCTTAGCCTACTGTAAGCACGTGGAATTTGTGCACCTCGGCCCGCCATAAGATCCCTTAACACAAACCCTATTACAGGCCACTAAGAATCGCCCACTTCGCCGCTACGAGTTCCCCGCAAAGCTAATTGACGCCCTATAACTTGCTATTATATAGTTGGCTACCAAGTTCAAAGGGTATTACTCCATGCTGGAGACACTTTTTTATTACAGTGTTGATTGCTGTCTGTTGGAGACAAAAGCTGCTTGTCTTTCACCAGAGGCGCCCTGTAGGATACGAGCCGCAAAGAACAAATGTGTATAATTGGATCCTCGAGAGCTCCCTCTGGCATAGAGTGATTCATATCTACAGCCATGTACGACATGCAGCGTAGCTGAACTTTTCTGTATCTTGCATCCCAGTTGCAGCCGGTAACGCCGAGTCCGCAACTTTAACGTCATAAAAGGCATCAGAGATGAAACTACACACAGATACCTAATCCTCTTGCTTATACAACTGCAGTCTTTTTCAGCCACAGTCGCGCCTTTAACCGTTCGTCGCCGCATCACGGCTATTATACCACGGAAACATGGCCCTCAGCTTCTCCCAGAGCAAAGGCCCCGTCGCATCGTCGTTGCACCACGACTCCTCGCCCCCCAAAAACCGACGCATGCCATTGACATAACTCATACAATCCCCCCCCTCCTCCTTTTCAAGCAAATCATTTTTAATGCCGCCCTTTTCCGTCTCCCACTGGCAAATGGGCACGCCAGTCACCTCGCGTCCGTAAAACTTTTCGTACTTGCGGACCGACAGCTTCGCCGCCCGCACCACCGAGCCATCCGAGCCATCCGGGGCGACGCAGCGCTCATCCAGGATCCGCATGGCCTCCATAAACTCGACGAGCGAGCCGGAGCCAATCTCGCCCAGGTTGCATATGTAGGCGACGGTGCCGTTGTACAGGGCGAAGCGCGCCGAGTTGCGCGGGATCCAGTACAGCGGCGTGTAAAAGAGGCGGTTGACGGCCGCGAGCAGGTTGTCGTGGGTCAGCGTGTGGGTTTCGTTGCGGCAATAGGGTCGAAACCCGGGAAAGGGCAGCTTTTCGGTGAGGAATGTGTGGCTGGGATACTTGTCGTCGCATGCTCCCGGGGTGCAGCGGCCGCGCTTGGCCATGGCGGGAGCAATGTCCATTCGCTTGATTTTTGGGTGTTGTTGGGGGTTGATCTGCTTTTCGACTTGGTAGACGCCATCGGGAAGAGTATCAGGTATCGTGACAAAGGCAGATACACAAGTCGCGTATACAAGAACTGACACACTGGTGGAAATCTTCATTGTTGCGGCGATAACTAGCTGACGGCACCAGGCATGCTTTGGGGTTTTGTAACTCTGCAGATGAATAATCCATTGTTTATAAAGTGTTGCTCTTTGAATTAGACTATGAAAATATTTTTCTGCCATTTCGTGGCGTAATTATACGTAAACTCAGATAACAGCCACCACATACACCAAACGCGACACCTCTCACTCTGCCGCCACTTCGATCTCGGTACGCATCTCAATTTCTGTCGAGTATGAAAGTTAATCAAATCTCAGGTGTCAAATTCTACTAGCTTTTGCCAATGCTACATCATCTTTCAAGTGCCAAAACTTTCAGCTATAACCTACCTGCACGTGGGCCCGTCGCCGGCGCTAGACACGGGAATTGATGGTCATCGGGCCGGGCAAGCTAGCACGGCACTCGATGCAGCCCTGTGGGAGGGCTCCCTTTCCCGATTTCGCAGGTTTGACAGCTTATTCAATTAGTCTATCAATTAGTCTATCAAAGATGATGTGTTAAAAAAGACACCCATATCTCCCCCGTCGTTACATGGTGGCGGTGGCCTTGTCGAGCTGAAAAACTTGACAACAAGCAAAAGTCAAAAATGATTTCAGTCACGATGGTGACGAAACCGAGGGAGAAAAATGACAGAACTGATACAAAACGAAGGAAATGAGACACAGAGCCGCACGTCGACGAATCAAAGATCTTGCTTACATCTGCGACAGACTCGATCGCCAGAAACCGTGATTCACAGACTGTGTGCCATGGTAGCAGCACGATTTGCTCAAGGAGGAGGGGTGTACCCAGAATGCCAGAATCGTATTTCGCATTTCGGCATGTTCTTTTTTGCCTTTTTTTCCCTGTTTCTCCATTGCCGATTTCTACTCCGTCACCAGGCAGCCACTAGAACTCGTGTTGGGTACTCGTAGTCGCCACACCAAACCCAAAAGCCGGAAAAACAGAATTGGCACTGTGCTGTGGCTGTGCTACGTTGCTTCGTTGCACACCCATATTTCCGTTACTCTCATCTTTCCTTGATTTCAGACGCTCGAGGTAGATCAGCCGAAATTTTTGCATGGCACCTTCAAGCGTTACATTTGGATGGCAGTTGGGCGGGCAACGGGGGCAACTGGGGTCGGAATTCGCGCGGAATCTGGTTTCGAATGACATGGGCATCTGGCCAGAAGGTAGTGACGCTGCAATGACGATCACAAACATTTGCGCATCAAGTGGCCATCGCACAAGTTGCTACATTTCAATTCGCATTTATCCACGACACATCGTTACCACCATGGCATCGTCACAACTGCGTCACTCAATGCCGAGCTTTGTGTCTTCGTCTCTCAGGGTCAGCACTGATGCAAGTTTCACCCATCTAGCTGTAATAATCCGGCAGCGAACGACACCAATTATAGAATATCTATTATATATCATACCAAATTATTTTTTCCGCCGTCCCCGACGGCTAATTAATTCCGCACATCTACAACTACAGCACTGGACCGGTCCACGTCTCGCGGCGCAACCGAACGTACCAGGATTGTTTGTGCGGGAACGATAACTGCCTTTCTCGACCAAATCCAGACTCGTCCAAGTGTTTGAGGATCCTGGAGCTGCGTTAGCCTCAATTCTGCTCGCGATCTCCATCATATGGTGGGATAGACGAACGTACCTCTCGTTATCGATTCTCGGCTCCAAGCAGACGTTCATGGTTCTCATGTCCGTCGTGAGGCACCAATGTACCAAGCCCGTCATCCACTCCGAAGCCCGCCCGCGCGCCCATTCTTCGCCTACCATTACATGCAGGCCTCTATCAAAATCGCCAGCCTCTCCACCAAGCACCTTGCCCAGGATATCTTCCTTGACCCAATAGATTTCAAAGTATCCAAATGGCACGCCGTCCCAGAGACCGATTGCAGGGAAGGAGTGCTTCAATTTGACAACACTAGGCAAGAATTTAGGTGTAAACTTGCCCCAAAATGCGCTCACGCGGGGCTTGGTGAACCACGACTCGAGCAACTGTGTATCAGAGAGGCATGCTAGTTCTGGGTGATCTGGCGGGTTAGGCCCCATTGGTCCAAAGTATGGCACAGGCTCTGGTGATAAAGAAGCCACGCGGAATGACAGATAGCGTCCGACTGATGGGACGAAGCGTGAATAAAATATCTCGCCCATACGAGGCGGCTTGGGCCGCAGCGGGTGTCGTAAATTGTCCGTGAACGTGTACTGCAACGTGAGCGGTGGATAGTAGGTTGGTAGATGCGACGTCGAAAAGAACGGCGTGATTGGATGTGCAGTCGACACCCCGGCCGAGATGTTGGTCGGAGTCGGGGCTCCCGGTAAGTCATTGTAGAGTCTCGCGACCCCTGGTTGGGGAGACATTGCCCTCACCGCAAGGTGAGTCGCGCCCTGTGCCACTGGGGAGCCGGGACGACTGTCATTGGGTGACCCCGACGAGCCCGGCCAAGGGGACGGTCCTTTGACCGGCTTCAGCGTGAATAGAAACAGGTTTGGCGGCAGCTGCCAAAACATGCGCTGAGAAACAAACATGTTGGACCACGTCTCGTCACTATCATCGAGACTGGTACCGACATCTGTCGACTCCGTAGCTAGCAAGCCCATGCGCTCGAGCTTAGGGATCAAATTGCGACCACGTAGCACTCCATCGCGTTGAACAGTAATGCGCCATTCACCTGTGGGCTTTGCATACTCTGGCGTTTCGTGGGACGCTTTCGTGCTCATGCGCGGCGACGGCTCACGTTGGTGGAAATACCAGTACAGGCTCACCCACAGAATCATGGCGATCTGTCGGGTCGGGCTTGCAGGTGGGCCATATTCCTGGGTCGACGGTGTTGAGAGAGAGGATATAAAGAGAGTGTCGTTTTGACGAGTCGGTTGAACAAACGGTCGAACTCTTTTCTTGCGCTTCTGCGCAGAGCCCTCCCCAGCGTCCACGGCGGTGGCGTGACCATCTCCACGAGGTTGCGCGTGGCTCTCTCCATTCACCGATGCCTCGGATCCATCTTGAAATACAATCTTTTCTTCTTCAGTGTGTATCACAATGTTCCAGCCGACAGGGAAATGTGCCGCGTGAGTGAGATCGTTGCTCTTGAAGGCAAAACCGCCAAACACCGGGCTAACTGTGAACGTCTGCCCGTCGGGCAAGTAGACGGTCTCGGGCGTCATCGGAGAAGCTAATTCTCGGGCGGTTTGGCAATGGCTAAGTTGTGCTCTATCACCAGCCTTGCTCTTCTGAAGGTGAGAGGAAATGAAAATACTGAGCGGCGGTCAAACAAAACGTTGCGTCGACTGAGGGCTTATTAATAACCGTCGTTCCTCCCTCAGGTATGAAAGCGGGGGCGGGGTCTCAGAGGAAATAACAGCGGCGCGGTAACTACGGGTTGACAGTAGTGCGGTTCCGGTTGTCCAATTAGGACACGGGTTAAATAATCCGACACTGAATATTGGATGATTCATTCAATTTATCTGCATGGCGACCCAGCGGCTCGTCCCGAACTCCATTGCTTGCAAGGCCTGGTTGTGATGGTGACCATCTTCTCCACCGCAAGGGTCACTCGGCGGCTTAGCGATTGATGCTCCAGTAGTAATGCCGCCTGAGTAATGTAGACAGAAGATTGGTAAAATCAACGCCCTTTGGCACATTGAAAGCCAGGATGGGAAAGACTAACCGATGCATGGGACTGTCTATGCATCCAGAGCCTAGAACTACCTGATTGAGGCGTTGGGCAAATTTCTCTCCAACATGTTATCGTGAATGTGGGGGCGTAATAGGGCAGAATCACGCGTTGATGCTATAGTAGCCTGTTTTACCTGTGGGAACACAAAAGCAAAAGTTCCCGTGTGGTGTGCTTTTCCGTCTCTATCGAGCCTTGAAGGCAAGGCTAATCACTCTATGTAGTCCTAGTAATACATGCCGTGTTCAACGATTCAATGCTGTTCCTTGGGTCGCTCTTGTTTCGCGTCTCGCTTTCGGCTCTTTTTATCGTCCTCGTCCTCGTCTCTGTCCTTGGCAGTCTTTGTCTTCTCATCTTCGTTTTCCAATGCCTCCTTCACCTCCCAGCCACCCAAATCTTTGACCTCCTCCCATTCAACATCGTACTCGGACGCAATGATTCTGAGTTCCCGTCGCAGCGCATTGGCTTCTTGGACCAACTGCTCCCATTTTCCAATGTTGAATCCTCTCTCCAGATAGAGTGCGTTCTGGCGCTTCGACACTGTGACATTCATGGCAGCCTTGTAGCTCAGGTCTCGGCTGATAAATAGGAACCACAGATAACCCGCCATGATGGTTGTAAGCCCTGCCAGATAGGTTATTGGCTCAACAAGATCCCATCCCATTTCCGTATGGAATGTCACGTAATAGACTGTGGCCCACCAGGACGCCAACAGACCGAAACCGCCTTTGGCGAGGCGATAAGCGCTCTTGTGGGCAATCTCATCGCACTCGTTCTTGAGCCGAGACATGGCGTCAATCTGCTCGCACATTCGTCGGAGCCTCATGCGCATATAATGTGTGCGATCCTTGAAGCTGGGAACAGCGACATGCAGCTTCTCTGAAACACCTTCAATATCAACAGCGAATTCTTTGCCGCGCGCAGCATCGCGGATGAAATCGCCGACTTCGGTACTAGAGCTCCATCTCACCCAGCTCTTGTTTTTGTGGGCAGGACCCTCATGCCCGAGACCTGAAGACGAGGCAACGTTACTAGCCTTTGCACCAGTCTGCTCGGGGATGGCCTCTTTGTCCACCTCGGCCCAGAAATCAACGTCCGGCGTCTTTTCCTTCTTCTCCAATTGGAGCGGGGGGAGCTCTGCTTGGATCAGCCGCTCAAGATACGATAACGGTTGATGTGGGTGAATCAGTAGAGCAAGAGGTGGAGTTGACTGCTTGTTCTCTTGTATTTTCTCGAGTGGTTGTTTGTTGAGGTGCTCTTGCCTAGCATCAAAAGGCAGAGGAAGTACAAGCTTCAAAAGTCGCGTTGGGGTCGTCAAGATACGTCCTATAACTGAGTGTTAATGTAAAGAGCGTAGCAGTGGCCAGAGACGTAGCACGATGGACGCACCCTTTGCGTCTGTATCTTTGGTGGCCTCGGCCTCGTTAAATTCCGCTTCTTTTTGGACGGCAGACTCGTGAGGTTTTTCCCGCTGATACACCGTGGCTGTAGATGCCCGCGCCACGTTGGCAAAGTTTCTATCGTAAACCGATGTATCGGCGCCCCTATATCGAGAGGGATTCCAACTCTTTCCGGTTGCAATATGGCTGGGGGCACACGAGTGGACGTGCTTGGTCTGTTGCAGGACATGACACCCTGGTCCGGCCGACCCAACGACTTGTTTACGCAGCCGGCAGCCAGCAGCAGCGCGCATCACCTCCCTCCCGAGTGCTCTGCTCATCGCGTCGGTCGGCCTGCGTGTCGCCAGATACAAAGATGATTGTGCAGACAAAGTCTAGCTCGAGCGACCGCCATCTGAACGTGCGGGAGGTCTGGGTAGATAAAAGGCTCATGCACGCCTTGCACACGCCTTGCATCCTGCCATTAGAGCCCAGCTATGACGTCAAATGGCCAAGATCAAGATCGACCCACCAATTATGCAAAGGGTTCACTACTGGTAACTAGACTAGCTCTTGCGACACTCGACCTTGGTGCAACGGGAACGTTAAAGCGGCTGGCCCGATATTAGGTGAAATTAGATATTTTCTAAAAGGAATTCCATTTCCAGCAGTTTGTCATTCGTCCCTATTTCGGCGTCTATTGGTTGCCATTCTCGGCAGTTGTCAATACAGTTCCCGCTGAAATTACAGTGGGTTCAGTAATTCAGAGCAAGTCACCACCAAGTCCCCATACAATAGGTACCTAGGTAGGCAAGTGGCAAGCACTGCAAGGCACTGCTCAGAATTACCTGGAGGCACTGTGCCATCCTTACATGAGCTACTGACTACGGCTTACCCATTCAAACAGCATTCTGTAGTATCAGGCAAGGAGTAGTAAAAAAGGTTTAAACAAGAAAGCAGAAAAACTACAGTATCAAATCCACCAAACCCAAGTTTCGCAAGAAGTTACCCGCCGCTGCTCCCGTAACAGTCTCAAAGGGGCAATCCCATTCAGCCGCCAAACCTTGTAAGCCACAGCGCATAGTAAATACCTTTTGAGGCGGCGGCCGCCACGCGGATTTGACTTTTCAACATCGAATGAGCAGAATAAGAATCTACAGTAATATCAAACTCGCGTGTAGCACTTGACTGTAGAGCCACCTGACTTACAGCAATCGAGCTGCACTTCGTGACCATGCCATGACAAGTAAACACACTTCCAAGAGGCGCACTCTGCTACGCGCCACGAAACCATGATGATTTTCGAATCGACGGAGAAATACCTTGGAAACTATTTAACCAGCAGGATTCTCAGTTTCAGCTCTCTTTTCCTCTTTCCTGTCATCTTCTTTCAACTGTCGATCCGAAATACGCATTTTCGAAACCCTGTTGCTCATAGATAACTCACTTCACACGACATCATGGACCCATCCAAGGGTTCACTCGCATAGAGATACAAAATACCCAAGCGAAGTAGGAGGCAAGTCAGCTGGTCAGCTCCGAGGCCCATACGCGTTGGTAGATAGAGACCGTCAACGGATTGACGTGTCTCCTCCGTTCATTTACGACCGGGCAGATCTCGATGTGTCATCGGACGATATCTCCGAGCTTGATCTCAACAATTCTTTGGAGGAGCAGCTCATTGCCTCAACAGTTCAGGATGCATCTGATTGTGATATTTCATCTAATAAAACTCAGGCAAAGGCAACTCCTCCTGTTTCGGACACTTCGGATCTTGACTCTGAATGGAAATTGTTATCTGCTGAAATTTGGGAAACGGTGCATCCTTCTTGGTCGGATATTCCAGATCCGAACGATGCTTCGCAAGCGCAGCCCACTGCCTCAACGGCTCGTCTTGCCTTTGATCAGGATAGTCCAGCTGATCGAACTCGGGCAACGACGACCTCTTCACTGCTTTCAGACATTTCAGATCTTAGAGATACCTTGAAGGCACATTCCACTGCCAACACAGCTCAGGCTGCGTCTGATTTTGAATACTTGGGTGAACAAATCTTGGCAACGGCAACTCTTCTTGTCATAGCTCGTCGACGTCTGGCAGCGGCAACCTCTTCTGCTTCCAATATCTCATCTCGATCACGATGGGACGTGGCAAAGCGTCCTGCTTACAACAGATCGTCATCTCAACGTTCGGCAACGGCAACTGCTTCTGCTTCCAATATTCCACCTCATTTACGGTGGGAAGCGGCAAATGGTCCTGCTTACGACAAGCCATCCTCTAAACGTTGGGCAACGACAACTACTCCCGCTTCTAGCATTTCGTGTCATCAATATAAGGCAACGGCAACTACCTCTGCTTCCGATATTTCATCCAGTCAATTCTGGAAAACGGCAACTACTTCTGCTTCCAACCGTTCATCTCATCGACGTCAAATTCGGGCAACGGCAACTACTTCTGTCCCAACTCAGCTAGCTGCTCCTGTTCCGACAGATCCAATTCCTTCTTTCATGAGATCGTCAACTCCTACGCAGAGAACTTGGCCAGCTTCTGCTTGTACAAAAAGCTGTTCAATCGAGTCACGGACAGCTCCTACTGATTCAGAAAACCGTTTAACTGAGCATTGGCCAGCTCCCGATCCTTCAAAAGGGGAATGGGGAGCTGCTTATGTTCTAAGCACGGCAGTCAACGATGATCCAATTTTGCCATGCAATCCAATCTGGTATACGCCTCGCAGCATCCGACACTATAAGCCACTCCCGGTTCCGCCTCCAAAGTATGAAAATGGCGGCTTGCCTTTGACAAAGCCTTTTTCTTCAGACTTGGTTCCGGATGTTGCAGACGATACTTTGGATCCGGTGGAAGCCGTTGATCCGGCAGCGGCATCAGGCCACGATTCGCCGAAGATGGAACCCCTCCGAACAGTTTACGATTTCGTGGCAGCTGTTCGCGCGTATCTACGTCCTTTTCTCAACTTCTGAGTAACCCCAGCATGGGATCTTCAATTCGCAAACCCTCCCCCCCAAAACAATAAGAGAACTTTCGAAATTAAGAACTAAAAACAGAAAACAAAAGGCGAAAAAAAAGCGGTATTATTGAACAGGCAGAGAGTCGGAGCTTCAGGTCATGTGGACAGCGATTAGGGTACGAACTTGTTTTTCGGATGCTATCTGAGTTGGTTGAGGGGGATGGATCTTAATTGGTAACTGGGGTTGAGATGACGAGGGACTTGAAGATTGATTCATGGTAATGATTCCTTGCCCTATAATGTAGTTCTGAAAAAAAAAACAAAAAAAAAACACTGTGCAACAATCAGTAATCATCGGATCGTGCTCGTTTTCGTTTACCTTTATGTCAAAGGTACCATTCATACGTATTTTACAAGGGAGAATGTATCTTTGCGGCGTCAACGGCATGAATTAATTATCGTCTGCGGCAAAGCCTCAAAAGAGTTCGATATCATGCTCATGCAACAAAAACCTAATATTTACTCGACCAATACGCCAATTGGCAGGCAACCGGGTACGAACTCGATCATTGCTACCTCTATCGTAAGCTTGGCCCCGCACCCACAACTTGTTGGCCCCCTCCATCGACACCGCCTACTTCAACGAAATCTCCTCCAAACGACTTCAAGGCTGGCCGTCGCTGGGCAGCAACTGAGAAATATTCGACTGTATCCTTTTTTATAATGGCTGACACTACTGTCTACCGTGCTGGTACCACCGCTCCCGTCAACATTGCCGTTGTCAAGTGCGTGCTCCCTACCCTAGGCTTGCCCCGCCAAAGGAGAATCTCTAGATGGCTGGATGATGAGGCTGCGTGATGCTAACAACGCCAAATTTGACAGATACTGGGGCAAGCGCGATGCCAAGCTGAACCTCCCTACAAACAGCTCTATCTCCGTCACGCTATCCCAGGCCGATCTTCGAACCCTCACGACTGCCTCCTGCTCTACCACCTTCTTCGAAGACAGCCTCACCCTCAATGGGGAGCTCTCCGACATTTCGGGCGCCAGAACGCAGGCTTGCTTTCGCGAGCTGCGCGCCCGCCGCGCAGCTCTAGAGGCGTCTGACGCTTCCCTACCCAAGCTGTCGACGATGCCTCTCAAGATTGTATCCGAAAACAACTTCCCTACCGCAGCCGGGCTCGCCTCCTCTGCCGCCGGCTTCGCCGCCCTGGTCCAAGCCATTGCCAACCTCTACGAGCTCCCCGACTCCCCCTCCGACCTCTCCCTTATTGCTCGCCAGGGCTCTGGCTCAGCCTGCCGCAGCTTGTTTGGTGGCTACGTCGCCTGGCGCATGGGTGACAAGGAAGACGGCAGCGACTCCAAGGCTGACCTCGTTGCTGAGGCTTCGCATTGGCCCAGCATGCGCGCTCTCATCCTTGTTGCCAGCGCCGCCAAGAAGGGCGTTTCTTCCACTTCAGGTATGCAGCAGACCGTTGCAACATCGGGCCTCTTCAAAGAGCGCATCGCGCGCATCGTCCCTGACAACATGGCTGCTATGGAGGACGCCATCCATAACCGCAACTTTGAAAAGTTTGCCGAGGTTTCCATGCGCGACTCTAATTCTTTCCACGCTTGCTGCGCTGATACTTACCCTCCCATTTTCTACATGAATGACGTTTCACGTGCGGCGATCCGCGCGGTTGAGTCTATAAACGCCAAGGCTGGCAAAACTGTTGCTGCGTACACGTTTGACGCCGGCCCCAACTGCGTCATCTACTACCTCGATGAGAACAAGGATGCTGTCCTTGGCGCATTCACGGAAACTCTCGGTAGCACCTCTGGCTGGAAAGACGGTGTCGGCTCCCAGTCTGGTGTTTTGGACGAGACTGTTGCCGAAATTCTAAGAGATGGCGTCACCCGCGTCATTATGACTGGTGTTGGTGAGGGTCCTGTCAAGACGGACGAGTTTCTGATTGATGCCAACGGCCAGAATATCAAGCGATAATTGCTAAGAAGGCATGAAAGTCCTCATCTATATATACAAATCTACGTTATGTGCATAAAATATATTTTCGCAAACCGAGAGAAAAAACTTCGTCTTGTGCCGTTTGCGCTCTGCCGGCCGGCTGCCATCAGTCGTTTCTGAGCCAGACTACCTAGCAGTCATGGCGGGCCAGCTGGCAACTCGACCTCTTGCACTCATCTACCATCCTGCATCAAAACGCCGCAGAGAATCAATTTTCCGACACATGAGCCTCCCTAGTCAACTCAGAAGGCAGTTAACTGCCTCATATTATCTCTCTCTTGCCATTTCGTGGCTGCTCACCCCGACCAAGCGCTCTTAAAACCGACAGTAACATCGATGGCGCCTGTTGAGTCTGCAGAACATACTGCTACCACGATAGCAGCACTCATCTCCGGCAACAATGACGTTGAAGTCTCTGAGCTAGACAAATCGGGTCATGTCCAGAAACGATGGCTACATGAGCCAAGCGGTCGTATCATTCACGTAATTGGAGTTTACGCAGCCCTTCTGTTGTCGCGCATCACAGCTGACGTCTGCCGCCTTAGATCCGTCCAGAGGGCCACACAAACGACCTCTTTTCACGCTCGCTGCGGGAATGGAAGAAAATCTTGTCCGATTCTTTTCTGCCCGTCGGATTCCCGCACTCTGTCTCTTCTGACTACCTTGCCTACCAGACGTTTGATTCACTGCAGGCCTTTTTCTCCACCATCACATCGCTCCTCGCAAACAGAGCCCTGCTGCAAGGCCTTGGCGTCGGCGATGCCAATTCTTCCGCCACCTTTGCGCTTCTTTTGACCATATTACGCGATGCCACTTCAAGAGTCGCGACTATTGTGTTTGCGCACCGCTTCGGTCTCCGGATAGAGCCAGACGCCAAACGCTACCGGTTCCTTGCCGACTTGTTCAACGACACGGCCTTTTTCCTCGAGCTGTACAGCCCGTATCTGTCGCCGTTGGGAAAGGTCGTCGTACTCAGCGTTGGCGAGGCACTGCGAGCGCTGTGCGGGGTGTCTGCGGGCGCGAGCAAGGCTGCTCTTAGCATGCATTTTGCAAAGCATGATAACCTGGCTGAGCTGAATGCAAAGGAGGCCAGTCAGGAAACCGCCGTGGGGCTTATTGGGCTCCTGGTCGGAACCATTGTCGTCAAGGTGATTGAAGACCATCGAAGTGTTGTTTCTCTGATGATTCTTCTCGTCTTCGGCCATCTCTGGATGAATTTCCTTGGCGTGCGCAGCGTCCAGATGACCACTTTAAATCGCCAGCGCGCCACCATCCTATTTCAAGAGTATTTGCGGACCGGGAAGGTGCTTTCACCGGCTGAGGTCGCCAAGCGCGAATACATTATTGTCTGGAGTTCTGTTGTCTCGAACCGTCACGGTCAGGAAGTCGCTAAGATCGAAATGGCCAAGAGCTTTGGGCACGCGATGAACAGCTCCGTTGGCAGAGTCAAGATGCTCGATGGTGACAAGTATTCAATCACTGCGACGCCAGCTCCGCCTCACAAGAAAACAACGTTGTGTATATTGCTCTGGGACGACGTGGTGCCGAAGCAAGCCATCATGGCCTGGTTCGAGGCCGTCGAGATGGCATGGGTTATGGATAAGCAGACTGGCTTCACGCCGAATTTGGAGCGCATGTTTAGCGATCAAAGTGTTCTTGTTGACGGATACGTGAAATCCTTCGCTGGCAGGGAATTCTGGGCGAGCATGGCGGAGAAGGGCTGGGACTTGTCTACACAGTTGTTAGAGACAGCTGCGCCGGTGAGATTAACAGCTCGCAAGTTGAGCAAGAAGGAACATTAGACGATGGTCCAGTCAGAAAATCCTAAAGGAAGATCTGAATTGGCTTCGCCAAGCCGCATGTATAACACATCTGCGCATGAGTATACAGTCAATACATTTGCTTTATTAATGCAGAGTTTCTAGTTTACAATAGGCAAGCATGCCCGGGGATCTATATGTCTTTATGTATTGTGGTACAGGAGATGTTCACAGCTCGTTGTAGGGTCGGTCATTCATCGTGGCCTATATCGCGAGGGAGAGTCGCCTTCTCAGGCCAAATGCGCCCAGCGCATCGCACGCATCCTAACCCCTTCCCAGGTGTTAAGCTTTGGACGCACGTCGAGGTAGAAGCTGGGGCCGGCCGTCGAGCCGCCAGGGCGACCGGCGTAAAAGTCAATCACGTATTCCACCTTTGTGCCGCAGCGGTCAATGACCCAGTCGTGGCGGTCAAACGGGGCTGTGAATCCCAGGATGGTATTGAGGCGCGCGGTAGGCGTCATGCGGTCCATTTTGTTTGCAAAAGATTCGAGCTTTGGTCCGCCACACCTGCGAAAACAAGAGAGTGCGATATTAGCAATCAGCCTCGGCGTGAATCACGACGACCAGCAGCAGCCCAATACCAACCAGGGAGAGGGAGGCGGGAGCGACTTACTGTGACTTGGCAAGGTAGGGAGCCTCCCATTCTCGTATTTCCTTCCAGGCGCGCTCGTTGACGGCATTGTGAATGGGCACCACCGTCTTCATGTCCGCGACGCGCGCGTCGTAGCCCTTGCGCTTCATGGCGTCAAAGAACATCTTCTCCGAGGGGTACACCCAATTGCCTGACGCGGCGTCGGCCCCCGACTCGACCTCGTTGTTGGCGGGGTTGGCTGATGCGCCGTGCTCGACGGGACAGGCCGAGGGGTCGCCAGCTGAGCGCGGGATGGTGGAGATTACGCGATCGGTGTCGAGGCCGGCATGGGGGCGAAGCCGTTGCGCGGACGCTTCGGGCGTCGCCGTTGGCGGCGACGACGACGACCAGAGAAGGGAGGTGAGGCGCGAGCTCCATGATGATGGTTGTGATGGGGGTGCTTGTGCGGTGTGGTCGACGGGGCATTGCTTCGCAGAGGGGGAGGCGGCGGCGGCTGCTTTGGAGGCTTCGACGGCTCGGGCTTGCTCAAGCCAGGCCTCGCGGCTTTTGTGGTCGACTGGACAGGCGTCGGCAGCCATCATGTGGTTGGTGCCAGTGTCACCGCGATCTTCAACCGTACACTGTTGTAAGAGAGAAGAGACTTGCCGGTAGGAGAACAAAGAAAATGAAAAAGTGAGGCTAGAATGTAACTGGTAGAGTCGTGATCCTCGTCTGCACCAAAAAAAAAGTCCCTGCGCGAGCCGAAAGTGGACCCTGTCAATGACGGACGTTTACAAGAACCGGCCCGTTGGGTATAGCTTTTCAAGGGTTTCATATCGAATCTCTGTTCTAGAGTATGTTGATTAGAGGCATATATAACTTCTGTCCGCTAACAGATATATATAGATACACCAGAGTTCTTAGCCAGACAAGCGTCAACTTCGCGCAGATATCCGAGGCCTCTTCTGGAGGCGGAATCAGGATGATGGCCCTTTTCTACTGGAAGAATTACGCCGCTTGGTAATAACAAAATAGTCTGGCATTTTCAGCCTTGTTGAAAATTCCAACTCTAGTGAGTTTCTTTCTCTTGTTTCTTTAATTATCTTTCCTACTTGTGGCTGTTCAGTAGCGACAGTCATAGGCACAGTGTAGCCACATTCCAGTTCGCTGGCCAATGTAGACCCAAGTACAGCATTGATTTGGATGTTTTCGTACGAAAGAGGATGAATCACGGTAAATTTGGTACAACCAAGCCTCCTTACTCTTTCTCATTCTCGTCCTCATTAGAATTCTTTTGCACTTCTATCCCCCTAATTTTGCCTTGTCAACGGAAGCCGCGACCGCAGCAGCTTACATACAGCTTACATACACCAACCTGAGACCTTGTCGCGTGAGGGCACCCGCCGAGCCGCCCAAGCCAATCCCAACAACTGAAACTCCTCAACAAAGCCAACATGCCGTGCTCTTCACAGACAACAACGAGGAAGACCTGCAGATGACGGATAGCTCAGCCTCTTCATACATGCGCCTTCCACTGCCCGGGAGCCCCTCGTCTTCCTGGGACGCCTACG
Organism: Beauveria varroae; assembly: GCA_030780425.1. Lineage (NCBI taxonomy): Eukaryota > Fungi > Ascomycota > Sordariomycetes > Hypocreales > Cordycipitaceae > Beauveria > Beauveria varroae. The sequence goes on from JAPFUP010000178.1 coordinate 140,563, forward strand.
CCGCGCGCCTGAATGCCCTCTGGCACCATCGAAACATGAAGGTCGTCGCGGCGTTTTGGCTGTTTGGTAAGCCGCATCATCGCTCCGCCCTCCCATCCACGAAGTCCTAACATGGCCCTCGTAGGCCTTATCAATAATGTGCTCTATGTCATCATCCTCTCGGCCGCCCAGGACCTCGTCGGCACTGTGCCCAAGGGCGTCGTGCTGCTCGCCGACGTGGTGCCCTCCTTCTTCGCCAAGCTCGTCGCGCCGTACTTTATCCACCGCGTACCATACCGCACTCGAGTCTTTATATTCTGCGCCCTGTCCGCTGCGGGCATGTGCCTCATTGCGCTGACGCCGTCTACGACGTCGATTGCTGTCAAGATGGCCGGCGTCGTGCTCGCCAGCCTGAGCAGCGGCGGCGGCGAGCTGAGCTTTCTCGGCCTCACGCACTTTTACGGCCCCGTCAGCCTCGCCGGCTGGGGCTCCGGCACCGGCGCCGCGGGTCTGGTCGGTGCGGGCCTGTACGTCGCCATGACGGAGTGGTGGCGCTTCAGCGTCCGCAACAGCCTGCTGCTCTCGGCCGCGCTGCCCGTCATTATGCTCATCAGTTTCTTTGGCGTGCTGCCGCAGGGACCGCTGCGCAAGGGCACGACGGGCCATGGCGGCTACGGCGCGCTGTCGGGCGACGATGCCGGGGATGACGAGGAGGAGAGCCCGGCGACCGCAGCGCTTCTGAACCCTAGACGTGGGCGAGGTGCGACCAACGGCGCGTCCGAACTATCGAACCTGAAAGCCAATTTGAGACGCGCCAAGTCACTCATCGTTCCATATATGCTGCCGCTTCTTCTTGTGTATGTTGCCGAGTACACAATCAACCAAGGAGTAGCCCCTACGCTTCTCTTTCCCCTTGACGAGTCGCCGTTTTCTGAATTTCGCGAGTTTTACCCATTCTACGGCTTCCTCTATCAACTCGGCGTTTTTGTTTCGCGATCATCCATAAGCTTTGTGCGCATTCGCCATCTGTACTTTCCTTCCTTTCTCCAGATTGGAAACCTTGTGCTGTTGACCTTGCACGCCATGATCTTTTTTTTGCCGTCCGTTTACATTGTATTCATCATTGTATTCTGGGAAGGACTGCTGGGCGGAGCTGTCTACGTGAACTGTTTTGCCGAAATCATGGAAAATGTGCCCGAGGACGAGCGCGAGTTTAGTCTCAGTGCCACAACCGTCAGCGATAGTGGTGGAATCTGCATCGCAGGCCTCATAGGCATTGTCATGGAAACTGGTCTCTGCAACTACCAAGTAGCGCATGGTCGCGACTGGTGCAAGCAGATCAAGGTTCAGCATGGGTAGCTTGATCATGTACTATCACGCGATTTATGATGGAGCTTTGTGTCTGCGCCATGTCCAATAAACTAGATTCTATGATACAGGCTAGTCACAGATCTCGACTGGTTCGGGTCTGTGTACAGTCCACACTCCAATCTCCAAGGGTTGCTGCGTAGCGCCTTCAAGATCGACCATGAGCTGCCTCCACATCATACCCTCTGCACCAGCTCGCCTTCGGACTTCGCGTTTCTCCAACCAGATACAAATGGCACGATAATCCCTCCTGGCTCTTGCACTGAGCCACCACATGTGATCAAATCGACACAGCAGCCCTAGCCAGTATCCCAAGAGCCACATGACCGGTTCACTGTCCTGCTTGAGCAACGACCGGAACTCGACGCCCACCTTACCGAACCAACCCATGTATAAGAAGAATGATTGTTGGTTGGCCGGGGTAGAGAACAACTCCGCGAGAATTCGCACTGGCTCATAGAAGATGTGCTCGGCGTCCGAAGCATAATCGAGTCCACACAGCTGAAGCCAATGAGACGGTACCTTGGATAAGGATTTGATATCATCGCCGTGATATGTCTTGTCTTCATCATCGGAGGCGTCGAATATGGGGCGGAGAATAGATTGATCGTGGAATTGCTTGGTATTCATCATCAGCGTAGCAAGCCCCATGCTCAGCGAGATCCAAGCAAGACGATCTGGGGCTTTGCTGAAGACCCACGACAAGGAAGGGTCGTCGTCCTCATCCAGTGCGAATGAGAGTAGATTGAGCATCATTGAGGTCATCAGGATGGAATCGGAGCCCTCCTGATCGAATGGCTCTGCCAAAGCCCGATTGAAGCTACGAATGGCGAGAGACTGCTGGTAGTGCTCTGCAACTCGACATGCAGCTATTGTATCGGACGTGGCATCATTCAGACTGCCACCAGCCTGGTACATGTGGCGCAGATGACAGGCGGCCACAGACAAGGTGACGTCGAGGAGGTATGGACGGCTCATGCCGAGGCTGACGATAAATGGCATGTTGCCTCCTCCAGTCTCGAGGCCATTGGAAGAGTCAAAGTGTTGATGAAGATGGTGAAGAAGCGAAACACGAGAGACGCCACGGGCTGAAGACTTGGATTGCAGACAAGTGTTGGCCAATGCTATGGCGGACGGTTGGTCAAAGGCGAACGGGGGTGTGAAGGGAGTAACGGCTGCTGTAGCTGTTTCGCCTTTATTTGACTGCGCAACTTTATGGGGTGATTTGCGCTTGATCGGTGAAATATATTGGCACTTGGCATTACATCGAAGGCATCTCGCGCATGAAGGCTTGCCTTCGTCGCACTAATAACAGGATGGGCGTATTAGCCTGGGGACTCATCACGCCGGGACGATGAAGGCTTTTTTTCTGATTGGCTGATGCCCACCTTGATTCTGCTTAGCTTGCACCCCAAGCAGCCACCTTTTGACTTGCGATGCGGCTTGCGCGGAATGTACTTTCGAGCCTGCACTTCTCGATGGGGCGCAAAAGACAGAACCTGGTAGTCTGGCTCTGTCTTCTTCGTCCTCACTGCAAATGACATACTTTTTACGCGTATCGGCGTGACGGTGCCGCCGTGTTCCACTACGTCAAACGACCATTCGACATGGATGGGCCTTTATATGATGTGGCAACAAGCATGGTGATTCGGAACACGTCATCTTGGCGGTCGCATTCGGACAGTGCGGCTGAGGACAAGCGTACAGTGCAAGTGCTAAGATTTTAGTAAGACCTTGAAGCTTTTGGTGGCGCGCATCTCGTTTTCCCTTTTGGGACATGATGAACAGGGCTGAGCTCGAAGAGGAAAGTAGGGTGTAAATAACACCACCTACAAAAGAAATTGAGATCTCGTTTGAAAACGACCCAGTATAGGGAGCGCGATTAATTTCGTCATAATACCTCAGATACGAGGTCTTGTTCGTTTTCCCGTTGTGGAAAGCTGTAACTGTAGCGAAGGTCTAAGCCCACCAGTAGCTGAACAAAACCACCAGCCGAAGAGCGGTCTCGAGGGTGCAAACCACAATAGTATCACGCCCTTCTCCTCTTTATCCGGACGAAACTAAGCAGAATGATCCTGGGCGAAAGATATAAAAGACGAAAACGCCCGCTTTCAGCGGTGTAGATGCTCGAGTGGCAAGTATCTCTTTCCATTTGCACTCTTCTTTTCGGTCGAAACAGACACAATGAAACAACTTTTGTTAGTGGCCCAGTTTCTGATGCAGTACATCTCTGCCTCGTCGGCCTCGTTGCCCTGTCCACCGCATAACAGTGGTCTTGTAGACTTGGGCTATGCCAAGCACGTTCCCACGTACGTTAACACGACAGCTTCGGGCACCCGTGTTGCCGTGTACAAGAACATCCGCTTCGCTAATGCACCGACTGGCAAGATGAGATTTCGCAAGCCGGATACCAATCTTCCAAAACAGGATGGGGTGCAAGACGGCAAAGCCTCGGTACCAGACTCGACCTGCATTTCAACTGCGCCCTGGATGGTGCCGTTTCCTGACATGAACGGTACCACTTTTGGCGTGGAGGACTGCTTATTCTTGGATGTCTATGTCCCCGAGGGAGTGGTACCAGACGACAAGGTGCCGGTCTTGCATTGGTTTGCCGGATCGGCGTACTCGTTTGGAGGCAAAGAACAGTTTATTAATCCTATGGGTCTCTTTGACCGAATCAAAGCCGCCGGAATGGGCAAGTTTATATTTGTGGCAAATAATTACAGGTAATTGTTGCGTAAATTGCTACTACTTTGCGATGTTGCTCACACTTTGAAAGACTTGGGGTCAGTGGCTTCACCTACTCGGCAGAACAAGATATGGATGCAAATGTCGGTCTTTTTGACTCGCTAGCTTCGGCAGAGTGGACAGCGAAGTACATACATAAGTTCGGCGGCGACGCTTCCAGGTTCTCCGTCATTGGAGAGAGCTCTGGTGCTGGGATCTTGTACTATCTCACCACACTCCACAACGGCCAGGCAGACCTCCCCTTCCAGCAGGCGTTTATTGCGTCCCCCGCCGCGCCGCCACGACGAGATGTCGCATTGCGGCAGGAAGAGGTCTTCAACAAGGTCCTAGATGCGGCCAACTGCTCCTCCATTAAATGTCTACGAGGCCTCTCGGAGACAGAGTTGAAGGCTGTCAATCACTTTCTCATCAATGATACCCGCACCGGGGGTGGCGGAGGTAACTTTGGTCCTGGCATCGGCTTTGGTCTTGCGCCAGATGGGAAAGACTTTTCAGATATCCCGAGTCAACTGCTCATCGACGGGAAGATGAATCGAGGCCTGGAACGCCTGATCGTGGGCACCATGGCCAACGAGGGCCGGTACCTCTCCAGCGACGATGACATGCCGGCTGCTTTTCCAGGCCTCGTACGTCGCGTGTTGCCGGGCGCAAGTAATGACACGATTTCCTCCCTGCAGGCTCACTATCATCCACTAGTACCAGCACAGCTCGCGTGGGACTGGACAACCGATGCCGTGTTTGCTTGCCAAGCGTACAATCTGGCTAATGCATTTCCCGACCGCGCTTACTTTTTCATCAATTCTATTGCCCCAGGGGCTCATGGTCAAGATATTCTTTGTGAGTCGATCCTTCGTTCTTAATAAGAGCGTACTGACAAGCAGTACCACAGACTACTTCTACGTCAATCAAAAGACCACACCAGTGGACTATCCCGAGCTCGCGCTAGCATATCAAGACAAGATTATCGATTTTGTGTATGGGAAACAGATTGGTTGGCCATTTTATAAGAGCAAGAAAAATATGTACAACATCACTGGGGAGTTTGTGAACACCACGCTTCCGAAGGAGCTGCAAGATCGCTGCGATTTCATCAACTCGCTAGTCTTGGACAAGCAGAATGGGGCCTGATTCTTTGCTGCTATCGAGATGATATCATTACGTAGTTCAATCATGAGTGAAGTGCAAATTGTATGATGAATGGCGATTTCAAGAGCATCATGATATGAAAGAGAGCCTGACTCATCACAGTAGAGAATACAGTGCACACGGTCCCCGACACCTCGACCTCGGGTTGCACACTCTTGAACTTTGTCTTTTCAGCATGCAGACGCTACAGACAAACGGGGTCACTTAATATACCTGAAATGTATCAAAACATCTGTTCAGCTAATCTACAATGAAGATGCTGAAAGTGTTGGCGGCGAAAATGTTTCGACCTACCTCGCTCGTCTGGTGTCATTCATTTCCCACGATAAACTTCGTCGTGACAGACAAACAAAAGACGAACGGAAAAAACGAGAGCGTATTCATCGCTGCACAGAAAAAGGAAATACAGCCATGTCGTTCTAGGGTCATTGATAAAGCGCAGTGGCACGGTTGCCCAGCATACGCGCTCGCCTCTTCCTTCTCAACCTGTGGTGAAAGACAAGTCTTGGCATGCGCTTCTGTTTGCTCGAGACCTCGCGTCTTCGTATCACCAACAGTGTCAAGATTTTCCAACAAATTCAGCCACAGGTATATTCTTCTATCTCGATTGTTTGAAACTACTATTTCATTCTTTTACCTTCATAAATACTCGAAACCAATACCGACATGGCTTCTCGTGGCTACGGACTGCGTCGTCTTTGCGGGATTGCTGCCATTATCGCATTTCTTCTCCTATCGCTCAAATCCTTTCGCAACAGAGCGACGAGCAAAATTCCCGCTACCAGCACAATGTGAGTAACGGCAGCGGATGCCTCAGCGAGCCGTAGACAAAGGACACTAATACCAGCACAGTCGCAAGCCGCCCAGACTACACCACGTTCCCTTCAACACCGCTACAGACCCGAGGAAATCCTGGATGGACTTTTATTTCGAGAGGCTACAAAAGCCTTCAGTACTACCCGATACCCCGAAATACTCCCCGTTCGGGGCTCTTGAGTGGCACTTGCCCGAGGACGTTCCGTGGCGGAAGAGGCTTGGCAAAGATCTGTGCATAATCGACCTGGATAACCGAGGCTTCAATGCCTCTGGGCAAATATGGGGACCACACATAATGAGCTGGGATCATGCAGAATCTGTGCATGGCCTATCGCTAGGATTTCTGAACCATTGGTTATATAGTAAGCTGCATTTCCTTTTGATGTTAGGATATAAACTTACGAGGCGCAAAGGTAAGATACACGGATACAAGTACTACTATATAACAGTGGATAGCTATGAGGACCGCCGCACTTCGTGGAAGAAGCCTGCCATTATTTCGAAATTATTGACAAAGCATAAGGCATGCATATATCTGGACTCGGATGCTCTGTTCAGAAACCTAGACTTGCCGTTCGAATGGTTGATGAATTACTGGGGGATTAGCCGAGCCACAAACTCGCTTGCTCTAGCGTTTGATCCGGCGCACGAATGGAATCAGGACGAATTTGGGAAGGAGTATCTCAACACGGGATTTCTTGTTGCGCAAAACAAGGCGAGAACCTTTGAGATATTGCGCGCCTGGCAAGAGTGCCCAAACGACGGCGGTCGTTATCCTAGTTGCACAAAGTTTCGGACAAACGAACCAGGCCGTCCGACGGATCAAGGAGGATTTGGCACATATGTCCGCTACGACTATGTCGACGATATCAAGGAGCTACCCTGCGACGAGGCGAATGGCTTCCCCGAGGCCCATTCTGGGTGCGATGGCACGTTCATCCGCCACCTCTGGACTGGAAAGGATGGGCACCTCAAGACTTTTGCAGGAAGCCAGATGCCAGGACCTTTCTTGGAGTATTTCCACGAGGAATACATTAGGACAAAAGCAGATTTTCACATGTTTGAAGCGGAGCTGATAGGTTAGGCGCTAACAGGGTGATGGGCTAAAAGCGTGGTCAATCTCGAGTAACGGTTACTAGGTATCAAGTTGTGCAGCTGTGCTTGCAATTCAAGCCAATGATTTCTTTCCATGGCCATGTTTCTGGTTTGACTACGCACTTGGCACTCACCAAGTGGTGCTGCTTCTCTGCTGTTGCCTTTTCCATTGCTGCTTGACTGCAGAGTGATAATGCCGACAGGAGCATTGCATATTCATGTGTCTTGAGTTGATGCACAATGAGCTCAGCCTTGCTCCGCGCGCTCAGCTCAAGCACAATCAATGACATGGCCGAGACAGCAAGTTGTGGGTTTCTCCAGTGGCAACTCCGTTTAGGGTTTGTGTAGCATTGCAGCATATACGTGTCTGAGACTCTGTGTCGAGTCGTCGACTCTTGCCTCCTTCTCAGCCTCTCGACGGCTCGTTCCGAGGGCAGCATGGGGATGGCGCATCCGATGTCTTATGGGCGCACGGCCACGGCCTCTGAACGCAGTCCAAGCAGGTTACACAGGAGAATGTGAGGATAATTCTAGGCGGATTGAATACCTTCAAAGCATTTGTTGGTCATTTTGTAGAAGATGGCCATGTTTTTTGCTTCTACTTCGCTGTCTCATGCGCCCGAAGCGGCCCCGGAGCACTTCCCCGTTGCATCATGGTCTTGGTTGCGGATCTTGCACGACGCCACGTCAAGATAGTCGGTATTGTCACCGCATATGCAAGCTGAGCCAAATGTCGATGGACGGACCTGCCTGGCGAAAACCTCCCGATGCAAGTCCATCGGCGCATCGCCAACAAGGGCATAGAAATGATTGAGAGTTGTGTCCCTTTTGGTCAGTATTCACCCATCGTGGGGCCGACGCCCTTGGAGATCAGTAATCGACATCTCCGGTGGATTGATACTAACAGAAAGGGGTCTTACAATGGCCGCATATAGCCGCAAGACCGCTGTACGTCCGCTTATTAGCGCCCTACCAACCAGAGTCTAACTAATAATGACAGCGCCTTGCCAAGTCTCGGAAGCTAGTCAAGTCAAAAGGGCGCGAAGATTGTGGAGCAGGTGGGCAAAGCCTGGGGAAAATCAAAAAGCGAGGATGCTTGAGTAACATGACAATGGTGCCCATTCTGCTCCATTGCATATACACCGACCCGAAGTCTTGTTGGTGTACTCGGGGAGCGGTCAATCGAAAAGAAACTACCCGACGCCGGCAATTGACTGCATATACACGTTGTGTTGAGAATTGCTTCCGACAGACAGCAGACAGTTCTTCTTTTGGGCTTTTGGGCCCGCCCGGCCGGCATCTTTGTCTGCATTTGGCGTATTAACACGGCTTATAAAATTCGCTACTCCCGCCCACGACCGAAAGAACGCTTGAGTAGTGGACAGCGCCCCGTTCCAAAGGAAAACAAAGGCATTCATGTCGACTACGGACCGCCAAGCATCGGCGATTGCTTCTCCGCGTGACACGGAAAGCGGCGTGCCGGGGGGAGATGCAGTCGACCGGAGGAGCTCTGCCGTGCACGAACACTCGGACCTCAGCGAGAAGCAGGGTGAAGAGGCGGCCGCCGTGCCTTGGGAACAACACCCCAGGAATCCGATGAATTGGCCCAATTGGAAAAAGACGCATCTCATTGTCATGCTCTCCTCGTTTGGCTTCGTCTCGTACGTACACCCAGCCAACTTTGTCGTTCTCACACGAAACCCTTCCTCTCTCCGTCGTTGCTCGCTAACTTGCCATCTTTGTCCGCCCAGATCGGCCGGAACCTCCATCATCAGCCCCGCGACCAGCGCCATCATGGCCGAGTTCCACGTCACCCGCGTCGTCGCCCTGCTGCCCCTATCACTCTACTGCTTCGCCCTCGGCTTCGGCCCCGTCGTCGGCGGACCCTTGTCCGAGACCATGGGCCGCAAACCTGTCTACGTCGGTACCAGCGTCCTCGGCGCCCTCTTCACGCTCGGCGCCGGCCTGACGCGCAGCTTTGGCGCTCTTTGCTTTTTGCGTTTCATGGCTGGCTTCTGCTGGGCGCCCGCGCTCGCAAGCGGCTCTGGGTCCATTGTCGAGACGTTTGCGCCCAGGAGCCGCGGGCCGATGATTGCGATTTACGTGCTCATGCCGTTTCTCGGCCCAGGTTTCGCGTATGTCTTTTTTTCTTCTTTTTTACCCCTTGTTCTCTATTCCTTTTTATGTGAAACGGGCCGCTGACTTACCTTGACTGCGTTCTTAGTCCCATTCTCGGATCTTTTGCCGTCAGTCGCCAGAACTGGCGCTGGACGCAGTGGATTCTACTCTTTTTCGCCGCCTTTACCCTGCTCTTCACGCTGACGACCTGGGAGACGTTTCCCGCCATCTTGAAGCGCAGAATCGCCAAGAAACGCGGCGAAGCCGTGCCGCCGTCTCCCCCCATCCTCAAACGCATCACTGCGTTTCTTCAGACCGGCCTGATACGGCCCGTGCACATGCTGCTCACCGAGCCTATTACCGGCTTTCTTTGCCTCTACGTATCGGTCAACTTTGGCATTCTTTTTAGCTTCTTTGCCGGGCTCTCGTACACCTTTGGACGCGTCTATCACTTTGGCATTGAGCAGTCCGGCCTCGTCTTCCTCTCCGTCGCGATTGGCTGCCTCATCGGCCTGTGCACGATTCTTGCCTGCGACGTCGGGCTGTACCGCCCGCAGATACGCAATTTCCCGCCCGGCAAGGTCCCGCCAGAGCACCGTCTGTATCCCGCCATGGTGGGCAGTCTGGGCTTGCCCGTCGGCCTGTTCTGGTATGCCTGGACTGCGAGGAGCTCCGTCTCGTGGGCCAGTCCCGCCGTGGCCATTCTGCCCTTTGCTTGGGGAAACCTGTGCATCTTTGTGTCGGCCATGCAGTACGGCGCCGACACGTACCACGGCAGCGTGGTGGCTAGTCAGGCCAGTGCCAACAGCCTGGCGCGGTATGCGTTTGCCGGCGCGTTTCCGCTCTTCATTGTGCAAATGTACGACAAGCTGGGCGTGGACTGGGCCGTCAGCCTCTTTGCCATTGTAACGGTTGCGCTTCTTCCCATTCCGTGGGTTCTGTTCAAGTTTGGTCCCCGCATTCGTGCCCTAAGCAAGTACGAGACGGTCCAGTACGAGAATATCTAAGTCATTATTGCATATTTCGGCGTCTTTTTTAGTTTTACATTCAGATATCACGACATAGTTATAGGGTAGCATAGCAGAGCTCATTGGTATTGCAGTCCCAAGTACATTCATTCATTGCCATGATTATGCTGGATTCTGCCTCGCAGATTTCTTACTCTTCAATCACCTGGCCCGGAGTAATGTTAAAGTCCTTGTCGAGGTAATACCAGCGATCATACTGGCTCGGTCTCGCGGCGGGTGGCAAAATGTTGCTTTTCGCGGGTAAGCCAAACTTGGCGGTAGTGTTGCTCGAAGCAGCAAACGTCTTGCACCAGCGGGGGTTTGAGGTCTGGTCGCGGTTGATCTTGTCTTTTTTTGTTTTACCGCGCATCAGCTTGAGCCAGAACTCGTTGCTCTCACGGATGTGGGCAAGCATGGTGTCCGGATCCTGGAACTTGTCGCCATGGATATAATTCTTGCCCGAGCCCTTGATAACCTTGTAGTACTATATGACATGGTTAGACTGTCGCGTTGGAAAGAGTGGAGTATTGGCTTGCAAACTTACAACGAACCAGTCGTAAAAAGCTTTTTTGCTTCCAGGACGAAAGACTTCCAGATCGTCGACAGCTGATAAAGTGTCGGTCAATCCCACCACAGCATAGGACGATGTGAACGAAAAAGAAAGTCAATAGAAAACAAAACTTACTGCTAACTTTTGAGGCAATGGGATCTTTGATATCAATGGCAATGACTTTCCAGTCAGTCGTGTTTTCCTAGTTACAAGTCGGGTCAGCATCGCACGGGCTTTTACTTGTTTGGGAGCAAATGTACGTCAATCATTGCTAGTCCGCCCAGAACCTTGACCTGCTTCAGCTGTCCAACATGAGGAGGTTCCAGCGAGCTTATGTCAAAAATGTCCATCGGATCATTGTCGCCAACGTAGCCAGTAAAGTTGTGGACGACGGTCGAGTCCTCCCATGTCTGGGGAATGGATCCATAATTGAAAGGGTAGGTCTTGTGAGGCCAAACGCTAAAGACGAATCGGGGCTTCTTTTTCTTGTCGTCGTGGAAAATGGGATCTTTGAAGAAACATGATTAGGAAAGCCGAACCAAGAACGGGCGGGGGATAACTCACTCAAGGGTTCATTTCGCTTTGTTTCGATTTTGGCATCTGTCCATCGCGGAATTTCGACATACATGTTGATAATGTTGGAGACATTTCCTAGAGGGAAGAGGGGGATATCGTGCCAGAAAGAAATCGGGTTGCCGTCCTGCTCCAGCCAGACGCGCCAATCCTATTCGACGATGAGTATCATTCATACAGCAAAGGAATGCCATGAGTCTCTTGGAGAGAGAAATTACCAAAGTGTTGCGCGCACCAACTTCCCGCAAGCTCAGAGAGCTCGGGTCAAAGGGCTTGACTTTAGGCTCATCCCAGCCATTCGCAGCGGCGCCAACCACAAGGGAAATCAGGGGCAAGAGGGACCGCATTCTGGAATTTTGCAAAACGTGAACGAGTAAAACAAACGTTGGAAGGAAAAAGAAGCATCAACACAAGCAAAAAAGAGAAATGAAATGAGCCCACCGGGAACTAATCCCGTGGCAGCTGGGGCTGCACTTGTCTGCATCTTATAACTAACTACCTAATGTAAAGAGCTCGTCTCCACTGCCTTGGTCTCTCCAGGTTGCACCGCAGATGCTGCTCCAGATTTCTTGACACTAACAAATCTTGTATTCACCTTGAGGTATAGACTCATCAGCTGAAGCGAAAAAAAAAAAAAAAACAAAAAACAAAAAAGACAATACCAACTTGATTCAAACATATGGCGGAGCTCTCGCGCTTTCAGTGTTAGTCTTGGAGACAGCCGCCCCTTGACCACGGCGAGCGGCGCACGCAAGACATTCGAGAACCTGCATCTGCAACTCTTGTTGATTACTAGTGCTATCCACCAGGCACCGTGCGACGCCACCAGTAGCTCTTTTAGGTGCTCGGTATGCTTAAAAGCCAAGATTTGACTGCTGATCCAACAGGGTCTCAGATGCGACCGCACGTGGGCCATGTTCCCTTCAAGAGATATCGAACAGGTAAGCAAAGATCAAGCGCCATGGTGGAACTATTCCGCTGTGGCTGAATTAATTCGATGAATCGTCTTGGTCTGCTGCTGAATGAACTCTTGGCAGCGGATTTGCGTCTCCCAAAAAAATGTTGCTTGTTGCAGCTGTCCGCGATGCGCCATGGGTATCAATACACACAATAAATCCTTACACTGCGTCTCTCTTCATGAGCTCCATCTCGGAGCATTTAATATCAATCCCATTAAACAGCCCGATATCACGGCCGTGACGGGTACCGTGATTATCCATCCCATATAAATCCACCCAACCAGCTTCGGGTTGATGCAGCGCCAGTCTCCATTCGCCAGCCCAACGCCGACTGTGGCGCCCGTGATGCACTGCGTCGTCGACACTGGCAGTCGCAGCCTCGTCGCGATGATGACGGTGAGGGCCGTCGCTAGCTCCATGCAGAAGCCACGCGTGGGCGATATCAGCGTGAGGCGGTTGCCAAGCGTGCGCATGACATGGTAGCCATAGGTCAGCAGGCCGAGCACGATGGCGCCACCCCCAAAGCACAGCACCCAAATTGGCACCTCGACCTGATCGTTGACAACTCCGTGCGACCACACGTCGAGCGCAGTAGAAAATGGCGCAATGGCGTTGGAGACGTCGTTGGCGCCGTGCGTGAATGATGCGGCTGCTGCGGTGAGGATCTGCAACGACGAGAACATGTACTCGGCGCGGTTGTCGAAGCGCCGCGCGCGCGAATGCATGTCTTCCAGGTCCCAGTTCAAGACTGCATTTCGCTTTTGCATACTAATAACGTCCTTCTCGATACCCCGGAGAAGAATGCGGTTGATGCGCCAGGTAATCACTGGAAAGCTCTTCCAGCTGCCCTCTGGCCGGGGAGGCACGAAGCCATCGCTCGCAGAACATGTTGGCCTTGGTGGTATCGGAGGATCCTGAGCTGCTGGTGGCAGAATCAAGTCGTCGTCCTTGTCGAGCTCTGGTGGCCCGTTGGCTCCATGCATCTGTACTGACTGCAGCAGTGTCTCTGATGCGCGCACGTAGGCGAGCTCCTCTGGGCTTAAATGCCCACGATAGTAATCTTTGATGACGGGCTTGTTGAAGCCGTGTGGTGTTGGCGGCGGTGCATCTCGCCTGAGCAGAAACGGACCTACGATAGCATGGTACCATTTTAGTGTCCAGTCCTGTCGAATGATGCGCACCCAAAGATATGGCATCACAAAGGCTGCGTGCAGCAGCGCGCCACCTCCAGCAGCGGAAAAGATGACGACAAGCATCGTCGTAGTTGTGATGTTGATGCTACGAATGCCTTTCCAGACAAGCAGCACTGCATCAGTTAGCACTGCATCAGACAAGCAGCACTGCATCAGTTAGCACTGCATCAGACATGCCATTTCAGAATAGCCATCGCACATACTCGTTACAGCTCCAAAGGTCAAGAAGCTGAAGAATGGTATACACCAAAACGCTCGGCGAACCGAGTTTCGCTTGATCAAGACGAGTCGTTTGGTAACAAGAAAGACGGTGGCGCCAAGAGTTCCAGCAATCCCAGGCGCAATAATCCAAGCAAGAAAGACTTGCGACGCGCCTCGCCATCCCCAGTTTACCTTGTCAATGCCGACAGATGCGGTGGCCGTGCCAATTAAGCCGCCAATGACGCTGTGTGTGGTGGAAACTGGCATCCCATATCTCGTGGCCACCGTGAGAAATACAGACGAGGCCATGATGGTGCACATCATGGCCAGCAGGAGCACCTGCGGCGCGTCGTCGAATAGATGCGGGTCGACAATCTTTGTGCGCAGAGTATCGGTGACTCGGTCGCCCACCGAGACACTGCCGGCAAACTCGCAAAAGGATGCAATGACCATGGCCTGCTTCAGCGTCAGCGACCTCGAGGACACGGAGCTGGCAAAGGAATTGGCCACATCGTTGGCGCCAATGTTCCATGCGTCGAGGGAAGCGAATATAGTCGTCAGGATAAAGACGTAGTTGTATCTGGACATCATAGTCACAGTTGTTGGCTGGCGGTTGCAACCACCCGATGGGTAGACAGTATCAACCAGTAGGCACAGGAAGGGGATAGTATGAGCAAGACAATGACGGATACATCTCTCTTGCACCACGCGCTACCTGGTCAGACCAAATTGATACATGGTGCATCAGCTATTTAGCATGTGTCGTCATTCGGTAGCTGAGAGATCAAGTTGCATCCGCAGAGATGGACTCGAACTGGGTGGTGGCAGGGTTAAGAACTGGCGAAAGCTGTGACCACTCTGCAACAACTACAGGAAAGGCTAGCTGGTAAGGCGTTGGTGTTTGAACACGGGGCGAGAGAATCGCCAGTGGAGGTATAAGACATGTTGCCAAGCCTATGGGACGGAAAACTGACGCGGCTCATTGAAGGTTACGGATGAGGCGGGTCAGGAACCAGAATCGATATGCCCTTTTTTTTTTTTTGGCACAAAGAGAGGAAAAGGCCTTTGAGGACTCCGCGGGCGGTGGCCGATAGTTTGTCCCAGAAATGTGGTCTTTGGTAGGGGTCCAGCAGTTTTACGTGGGATGGCGTCAAAGGTGTGCGTCGAGGCGCGATTCTGATTCGACCATTGGGGGCACAACCATCTCTTCTCGGTGACCCGGTGGCGTTTGCTGTATTCATTAGTTGCGGAGCTCTTTGTCCAATTCCTCAAAGCAGCGATTTCGCTTTGGGTCGTTGTGTGACGGGCAGAGGGGGCAAGGCTCTCTGTCTGGCCAAATTTAGCTGACGTTTCGGTATCGGGTTGAGCTCGGTTTAAGCAGAGACGGGATGGGCGCATGAGAAGAGAGGCCGCGCATTGCCGCCATACTTTGCACTTGTCATTTACCTGCATTACTCTGATCCGGTCTTTGTTGTTCGATACAAGCGGTACTAGTGGCTAGAGTTGCTTGTCACTGCAAAATTGCGGATCCGCGCCTTTGTTGATGTAAATGAGCTTCTTGTACTCCGTAAATAGTTATACCTCCACATTGGTCACAGATAAGATCACCGTCGCGAACGAACAGGATTGCGCAACTCTGTACACTAAGAGAAGCGCCTGCATAGCGCAGTTGTGAGCAGTTGGCATGCAAGCTGGCTGCTCGCGTTCTTTGAGGAAGAGATGATGAAGAAAAAGTATAGTTACTGGCGACAACGGTCTGCTGGCCTGACGACCAAACTGAGTTTCGAAACTTGTCTGAAAGCGAGGGAGGCTCTCCAGTTTCTGGCGGCCGCCTGCCGGCCGCCAACAAGGTTGCTCCTCCACTCGAGCTTAGCACGGGTTGTCAACTTGTCACGGTAAAGCAAGAAACGCCTTTTTTTTTCATTGATTAGAAACGGTCGCATCATGAGTCCCTCACTCAGAAGACTCAACAACTGGCTCAGGCCGCGTGGCACAAGCCAACGAACAAAGTACCAATCATCAAGCAATGACGGATGCGGCCCGGCACAATTTATCATCATTGATACTGTAACAAGTCGCAGGCCTCGTCGCAGGGCTAGCAAGGCGATTCACGCAGGTGAAACCGCTAATAACTTCTAGAAATCGCCCACTTCCTATTGGTGTGCTTGCTCGGTGCATGGCCGAATGTGTTTGTTGTATTCCTAGAAAATTGCATAATTAGCAGACAATGGATAAAAAAACTACCAGAATCACCACCACGTTGTAATGGCTAAATGTCTTTAGGACCGCGCCTCGAAAACTGCCCAGAGATGGATGTCATTTTGTTCATCTGCCGTCCACCAAAAGCACATGGCGCGCACGACGCCTTGCCGCCGTCATCTCGAGGAAATCTTTGCAGCAATCAACAGTCGAAAATCCACCCATTATGATGCTCGAACGGTTTTGACAACGGCTGCTCGTGTCTTATTCGAGGCGGCCTGTGCATCTTGCGTTTGGGGAGTCTCTCGCCAAGTAAACATTCAAAGAATGTAAACCGATCCGGTAGTTACTCCGTAGTCTCGATAGGGTTTTGGAGCACAAGGCTGATCCTTGCTCCAGAACGCCGACGTTGGAGGGAATATTGATCTGGAACCGAAGGCGAGAGTTAAACTCTCCCTCTTATTCGTTCTTGTCGCCCTTTTCAGCGTATGTATTTTGTTTGCTCGCCGCAGCCAAAGTTCCGATACGGATATCATGCTCATTCGGCAGGAAGCGACCGGGACCACCATCTGCTGCCCGAAACTGTGCCGCAGAACTCTCGGTTAATTTTCTTCAGATACTGTTTCTTTTTTAGAAACTATGCATATCAAAATGCGTCTTCGTTGTAGAAATCTCTGTTGCTGAATGTGTAGTGCTTCGTTTGTTGGCAGCGTAGAAACATGTGCGGATGTCGAGTGCCAATATGCAATCTTGGCCTACCCTTTTCTTCCATCATCCCAATTAATGATTCCAGTCCATCACCCCGATGCAAGTGCTTTCGCCACAATCTTCAATCAAGGCCGAGGAAAAAACTCTTCTTTGTGGTAATTTACAGGCGTCCCTCGTCAAACTTGCACTCTTCGACCGTCACCGCCCCACTAAATCACTTCAACATCGCCAATGCCGACTCCCGATCTTTGTCGCCACCAATTCCAAACCCATTCAACATCACTCTCCGCCACCAAACTCACCATGCTCACACGACTCCCACTCCGACGCATCACCACCACCACGCGCGCCGCCGCCGCTACCCACCGCCATGCTTCCAACTTTGGCGCAGCCCCCGGCCCTCCCAAGCTGCCCGCCAAGGAGCAGGCCGAGTTTGAGCGTCTGCAGCGCGCCGCCGCCGTCTCCTCTGCCTTTCAGCCTGCAGAGGCTGCCGCCGCCGCACCCGAAAACACGACACAGGCCACGTCAACTACCGGAACCGCGGCCACCGAGTCGGAGCTCAACGAGGGCGGCGGCCTGTACCGCGGCGCGCGGCCCGAGTTTGACGGGGACAAGAACCCGCGCACCGGCGAGGTCGGCGGGCCCAAGAACGAGCCGCTGCGCTGGGGAAGTGGCGGTGACTGGAGCTACAACGGCAAGGTGACGGATTTTTAAAATACAGGGGGGGGAAGTGGTTTGTGTGGTTGTCCTCGCGGCAATCTCACGACACCTCGGAACGATGACATACACGAGCTATCACGTTGCGGCTGCGACGCCTTCGAGGCCATCTGTACAACATACTATACTGCAGCAGTTTTGATTTCTTTTTTTGCGTAAGAGATGAGACTGTCTTCATTTCTTATTGTATTATATGCGTCAATACATACATACGTTCGCTTTTGGTATCAATAGAAGAAAGAATTCACGCCAGATTGTCTCATTTGCTGCGTGATGTGCCGTTTGCCAACCTGAAATAAGAGGGCTGCCTTCCATCGCCCGCTCCGCATAGCAAGGAATCAAATCGTTTAAAAGTTTCAGAAAGCAAATAGATCTTTCCCGCAATTGTTAGTACATGGGTCCATAAGCAACCATCTATGCCGCCACCTGGCCCTTTTCATCCGCGTCCTTGGGCTTGCTCGCCTCGCCCTCGCCCATGTCCACATCCTTGTCGCCAGACGCTGTCGTGAGCTCTACAACCACGGCACCAGCAGCCGCCTTGCCATTGACAGCTGTTGCTTGATTCTCCTTATCAGCTTCTGCCCCAGTTGGCGGACCTTGAACAACGGCAGCGCTCGTGTTTTCGCCGCCACCGTCCTCCCCCGCTTCGGCCTGCTTCCACCAGCTGCCCGAAATCTCACTGCGTAATTTGCCGAGACGCTCCCTTTCCAGCGCTCGTTCCTGGCTGCTTATGTTGCCAAGGCTGGCATTGACCTCAATCATGGCCTTGCGCATGCGGTCTCGTCGTGCCTGGCCGCGCAGCCGCGCTTGCGGCTGCCCGCCATTCGCTACCCATCGGATACTCTGGATCATGTAGCTGACGCCGTCATGTATAGCATGGCGGCTGCCAAATTCGCCGCCAAACTCGCGGCTGGTGAGGCCGTATCTCGTGCACCCGGCGTACTTGACCAGACGCGGTACGATGAGCACATTAATGTGCAAGTCACGGTTTGCAGGAATCGGCATCGGGCCGGATTTGGGGGGCGCCGAGATGACGCCTTCGGACGTTAGCTCGACGGGTACTTTGGGCTTCTTAGTCTCCTTCACGCCGTCAGCCTTGTCCAAACTAAACAAGGAAGTATCGACGTCTTCGGTCCATTCTCCCATGATCCACCCGGAATGAATGCAGGCCGCGACGGCATCAGAGTCGTCGGTATAGACGTCGGTCCCCCACACAAACGCTCTGGCGGTAATTTCCTCTCTCGCAACAGGCATGAGATGCACGCGAGGAACCTTGATGGTCAAGATGCTATTCTCTTTGCCCTTGATGCGGTCGAGCGGTAGCGGCTTGGGCTGGGAAGCAAAGCCCCGGTTTGTGGACGCTCTGGGTACAAGTCTTCCCGCCTTAATTTCCGTTTCGTAGACAAAGTCGCCGAGATGATGTCGAGTTTTGTGTGCTATTGAATCCAGCACAGCCTTGGACGACACGGTGGTCTTTGTCTTTGGCGGCATAACGGGAGCTTGTATTTCGGCGGGCTTGGGTTGAGGGGTGGAACTCTGCGCAGATCGACCGGTGTGGTGATGATGGTGGTGGTGGTGGTGATGTGTAGTGGCCGTGGTCTTGTCTCCTACAGTGTCCAAAGGTGTATTGGATTTGCCGTTTTTCAGTGGCGTTATCCCGACCAATGGTGAAGAAACTGAATCAGGAGCGTGATGGTGATGGTGATGACTAGAGTGGGCGTTAGTGATTATTGTTAACATGATGCCACGAGAAACGTACTGATGATGGTGATGGCCTTTGACGCGCTTAGCGCCGCGACCAACAGGAGTCCGTCTTCCGGTGCTCTCATCGTCGGGTCTATCAATGTCATCCTTCAGCTTCCTTCGTCTTGGTTTCTTGGTACCGTCTGCAGCATGGTCTTCGTCCTTGCCCAAGGCGCCCGGGCCTGCCTGCCCACTGGGCGCAGATGTAATAGGGTTGGAGGCTCCCATGTTGCCCACACCACTACCGATGCCAGCAAACATGCGTCCAAATTCGCTCTTGATTCCTGGCTCACCAGCGGGTCCTGGCTGCTGGGGTTGGGCGCCTTGCACAGCCTGCGGGAGGGGTGACATGCGTCCCTTGCGGTTCATGTCCTGTACGCCCAAAAGGTTGCGCTGATGGATTGGACAGCTCTGGTCATCTCCGTTTCTGTGCCGTGCAGCGTCGTACGGTGCGGGGCCATGCGCCGGGTTGTGATACCCAGGAGGAATTTGCTGGTGCTGGTCCTCGCGAGCGCGACCGGCAGGAGGCTGGCGGTCGAGAGGAACTCGTTCGGGTGAGTCGTAGGGCTGTGTAGAGGCAGCTGCGGAAGCTTGAGGATGGGGATGAGGATGCGAGGTGGCTGCGTAGCGGTCTTGATGCTGCGGCGGCGGCGCTGTTTGGTAAGCAGAGCCATGAGGTTGGTAAGGCCCAGATGCGGGAGGGTATTCGGGATGGGCACGCTGATGGTCCATGGGGGCGCGATAATTGTGTTCGGGGCCTTGACGAGCCCAGTGTTGGTCTCGGGGCGGTTCGCGTCGATCGGTTGGCTCTGGATGCCTTGGATAGGATGACTGATTTCGGGGGTTGAGCTCTGGCGGGCCGTGGCGCGGTTCTCCACCAGCATATGCATGCTCTCTGGCCTCCCGCTCTCGTTGGTCGGGGCCGGGCTGTCTGTCTCGCTCCAAGCGATATCGGTCATCAAAAGGATAATGTCGCTGCGTGGCACGATCTAGGTAATCTGCGCCATGTCGTTCATCGAGGCGTACGTAACGGTCGTCTTGCGGCGCGCGGGCCAAATCGATCGGTCTCGGAAGGTTGCTAAAGGGCTTTGGCTGGTTGCCAGGCGTATTGGTAGGACCAGTCGACACCCTGCCTGGGTCGCGCCCGGTTTCTGCAGGGGCTGATGGGTGCCTGACATGATAAGATTGCGGCGTGCTGTATCTTTGAACATCGGGCGTGGTCGCGTAATGGCCTCGAGGCGATGGTGCAGCGCTACCGCGTGGATCGTAGTTTCGCTGGTGGTCTGGCGTCTGCGGACGTCGAAAGGGGTTATAATCGGAAGAGGCTGAGTGCATGCGAGGCGAGGCATGAACGGAAGGGCCGTATTGAGATGCCGATGCGGTCGGGGGAGCAGAGTGCGGCGAGTAGTGTGGCGGAGGAGGCTGCGACTCGCGCGAGGCCGGGGGCGGACCGCCCAGCATCGACGAAATCGACATGGAGCTGCCTGCACCTGGTGAGGATCGCGTAAGTGAGTTGAATGCGGGCAAATCCCTACCCGAGCCAAAGGAGCCGTGAGGCGCCGGCGGCGCTACACCAGCGGGCGGCCTCGGTGGCGGTGGTCCGTAACTCCCAGAGCTGTGGCTATGCTGGTGATGCGGTGGTTGATGCTGCTGCTGCTGTTGCCCCAAGTGCGGCGGAGGCGTCTGGTTGGGAGGCGGCATGGCTCCGCCAGCACCGAGATATAGGATAGAGGAGGGCGACGAGGGCTTCGAGGGTCGATAAAGGTCGAAGAGATGAAGAAGCTGTGAGCGCGACGGTCGCGAGGCTGGAGTTGTCGGACTAGCGGGCGCGGTGGCAGCGCGGGATCGGGAGGATGGGTAGGTAATGGAGAGAGAGGCGGCGCGGCGTCCGCGGACGGCAGTAGGGCGGCAGCGTAGTTTTATGAGCAGAAGTTGCCGCGCCGAGGACGCTGCTTGAAGCTGTCGGGATGATGAAGATGCGCCGTTGGTGTTGTCGATGCAGTAATTTGCGGTGACGAGCGGCGGGTGGCTGCTTTTGCTTCAGGCGGTGGTGGTGCCTGGAATTCACGGCGGCCGGCTCTTTTTTGGGGGGTGACTTGGGCAAAAGGATTTTTTATTTCTTTATTTTTCTTCCTCTTTGTTTTAGCGTTGCGGGACGCCGGCTGACAATTGGTGCTTGCATTTTACTTTGGCGCCTGTGAATGGTCAGCTGTCGGGTGAAAGGCGGGGTCCCCCCCCAGAGCTACAAGGGCCTAGGGACGCTGGAAGCTGCTGCCGGTACCCACTCTTGGGCCCGAACCTCCCCCGAACTCAGGTGCAGCCCGTGCTGTCTGGGGGCTGGCCGAGGGCGCCAAAGTAGCTACGATTTTTACGTGAGCTGCCCTCCATATTCGAGATGACTCATGATGGCGGGCAGCAATGAGATGAATGGTCTTGCTGGTATGGACCAGTTACCTAATTGCGACAGTGTTCTCCTGTTGATGGCTGGCTCCGCTATTACCGCTGTTCGGGAATCTGTGGGGCCCATCGACGCTCGAGGCTGAGCATTTGAAAACGAAAAAGGAACAAGGGCAAAAGAAAAAAAGAGGAAGAAATCAGCAGGTGGCCGGCCAGTTCACCCCAGTCTCTAGTCAAGACAACCCCCCGCCCGTGAGACATTCTCGGCACGCGGTACGGATAGAATCACGCAACATCTCCAAATCAACAACTGACAACTCGGAAAGAGGCTTTCTCGATAAAGCTTGCCATGCCACGTTACAGTGTAAATAATACCATCATAATGGTGATGCAGGCCTTGCATCAAATCGCGCATCAAACGCTGGCTAGACGCATGACCACCCAAACTATCGAATAAGCTCCGGCACCAGCATCAGACCCCCAGAGCTATTTACTCCGTACATACCGTGATACCTAACTTTCACCCGCCTCTATCAAATCTTATCGGATGGGCAGCTTTCGGCAGGCAAAACGCCACTTTGTTCCCTTTGTTACCCCAACCCGACCCGGTGTTCCACCCCTCCTCTTCTCCTCATCCTCCATCAAAGCACCACCACCATCATGCACAATTACTACTCCGTGCATCCATCAACTATTCCGAGCCTAGCCCAAGAGACCGTTCCCATGCCAGTCTCACTCTCGCTGTCCCAACTGCCATAGTTCCCCGGATTTTCAAGTGTTGGATAAGCCGCTCCCGCTGACACAGCTAGCTTTCTCTGTGCAACAAGATTGATTATCGTCGACGCACGAAGCACTGGCTGAGCGCGCGATCACGGCACGTACTGCCGTCTGTCGCGTCATAGCCACCATTCCAAGGCTGCCCGCACCCATCGGCAGGCTGCAGAGCACCTCGGGCCAGCTTACAGTCGCCTTTCAAGCCACAACCCCAAATCAAGCTGCTGTAGATGATGATTGCTAAATTCCATCGTGCTTGACACAGCCCTACCGTCCCTCTACATCCTGTGAACTGTTTCTCGAAGAGACATGGATCTACTCCGTACGCTGCCGGCAGTGGTTCACTGGGCGAATCAACATGCCGATTTTTTTTTCTTTCTCTGCGCGCAGTAATATTAGTCCCGACAGCCTATCTAAGATATGATGATGACTGTCACAGTTATCGCATCTACTGGCCCCAGTGCTTTGACGAGACACGATTCAGGACTCGGCTAACACCAATAAACCCCGCCGAACGTAATCAAAATAGCTCAGAGCTATGTAATTGAACAGCCACCGCTGAGACAACTTTGGTCAGCAACACAGAAGAGTATATCTGCTTCGCTCTCAGTATTGCCTCTCTAGGACCCTCGGCCGACTTACACGCAGAGCGAATGCCCACAACCGTCACCCGTCACTCCTCGATGTCAAGACGCGCGCAAACTTGGCACTTTGCACTTGTCACTTATGTAATGGCAAATCTGTCTCCCTTGCATTCTCTATCAAACTTGAATGTTTGAACGCGCTGGTCCCCTTTTTGCATCTCGATAACACTACCTGAATGGCGAGGAAATAAATCAAAAAGGCGGCACGGGTATAGCACGATAAACTTTTCCGACATTAAAATGCCTCGCGCGCGACGATATTCCAAATGGGGCAAACTGACTTGTCAGAAATTGAGGAATAGCATCATTGCTCGTACGAGCTGCGGTGCCAACAACTTTCGAACTAATAAAGACGTTTCTATATTTGTACTCCTCGCTCATGATATAAGACTGTATGGTATCTCAGTATAACGCATACTTGGACGCTCTACGCACTGCGTAGCTGACGACGGACGCAGACTTCTACTCCACGAGTTCCTCGGCAGCCCTCCCATCTGCGTGCTCAACAGCTTCTTTGACGATTTCCTCGACAGTCTTCTCGTTGTCAACTGGGCTCTTTTGATGGGTTTCAGCCCTCCCATCTGCGTGCTCAACGGCCTCTTCAACGGCTTCATTGACGGTCTTCTGGTCGTCGAGTGGACTCTTTTGATGAGTCTCAGCCTTCCCGTCTGCGTGCTCAACGGCCTCTTCAACGGCTTCATCGACAGTCTTTTGATCGTCGAGTCGACTGTCTTGATGGGTCTCATCCTTCTTTTCCCCAGCACCGATTTTCGAAAAGACCTTCTCCGGGACCCCAAACTTGATACTCCACACCAAGTCGTGATCGGCATCATCCACACAACTCGCGCTGTACACTATCGTGCCGTCGCCGCACCGGTCCGCCGCCCAGCACGCATCAAACCACGTCGGGCCCTGGTCGCCGTAGTCGCCCACCATCGAGTCCGTCTCGGCATGAAAGGCGTCCACGGTCAGCTTCCGGCCCGACGCGCGCAAGGCCTCAACCAGCCGCGGCACGTAGGCCTCGTAGTCGCCCCAGTCACTCCAGCCCGCAACGCCGTCGCCGCCGCCGTCCGCGCCTGCCACCTTGTGCATCATGAGCACCGCGTCCGCGCCCAAGCCCTGCAAGTTCTCGCCGTACGCCCTAGAGAGCAGCGTCGGCCGCAACCGCATCTCCATCTCGCCGTCCGTCTCCGGCTGGCTTCCTGGTTGCGAGTCCGCCGCCGCGGCCGCCACGCGGATGCTGCGGGCGACGACGCCAAATAGGCTGGATACGGCCGACGCGCCGGCACCGAGGGCCGGGTTGACGGCAGTCCTCATAAAGCGCGCCAGGCTCTCGGAGCGGCCAATCACTGCGGCGGGCAGACTCTGGGCGACGCGCATCGAGATGACGCCCGACTGCGTCGGCAGGATCCACGGCCCCCCGATGGCGAGGTAGGGGCGCTCCGGGTGCAGGAATTCGGGATGGTGCAGGATAAAGTCCAGCGCGTAGACGGTGCCTGCGCTGTGACAGCCGACTGACACGTGTTTGATGTTTAAATGTGTCAACAGCGCCGGGATGACATCTACAAGTATGCACATGTCAGTGGGGAGCCACTGCGTTTGGGGGCGCATCACCAGCAGAATGTACCTTGCCACACCCGGAGCCTGTCCAGCAGCTCAATTTCATCGGTTCCGCCGTAGCCCGGCCGCTCAACGTTGATGATGCGTACTCTGTGCTTTTTGGCCAGGTTGTCTTTGGCTATGTGCATCCAGCGGCTGCCCAATAGTGGAGGGAAGAAGAGAAAGACATTCTCCTCGTCTGGGTTCTCCACATTGCGATAGCCAAAGTCGGCGTAGGTAACCTTCAACGGCTCACCTTGGATCGTCCCGCCCGGGAGGTGGTATTCCCGACTGTATCTAGAGTCGTCAAAAGACGGCTCGGTAGCCATCTTGGCTTGATGCTCGATGCTTGATGTTGATGATGAGTCGGGGACGGCCGTCGTTAGTTGCTCGGGCTAGCCAGTTTGGTGTTTGGTGTTTGCTGCCCGACGTCAACTAGAGAGTGGGTAGCAAAACACAGCTGCGATGCTATGCTTCTGTGAAAGGCTGTCATTGCCACATAAAATTGTTTCAGATTATCATGGCGCTATGTTATTGATTTAATCCAACCGCTCATGCTCCCAACATTCTCATGTGCATTCTTGTGGCTGAACGAGAAAAGAAAGGGCCTAGGAAAGCGACGAATTAGATGCGCTCTCGCTGAGCAGCCACGCATATCGCGGCGCTGTACTGAGGACTCGGAGAAAGAGAATAGTCCAATCTCGACTCGTGGATTTCTCAAGTTGACAAGTCTTGCACCGCAACATAGTTCAAATGAACAGGAAGACTTTGTGCAGCCATTTCACTGCACTGGTCGAAGCCCACGTCAGGAGCACGAGTAATCGTGCAGCTATAGAAGCATGTGTTATTGATCAATCCAATATTGACTTACCGCGCGAATTTCTTCAGCTGAGGGTAGAAGCCGGTGGCAGTCTCGCTCTCCGCAGAGGCGACGGCTTTATTTCCATGACTCTCTGTCTTTTACCAGCAACGAATCCGCAGACGCTCAATCTTTGAGCGAAAAGAAATTACTTGCAAACGCAAAAAGCACCATCTGGCTTTACCAACCATTAATATACGTATACAAGATGGGACCGGCATACAAGCCCCCCGCTTCGGCGCCGCAGTGGCTCGTCCCCGTATCGACGCTCTGCCTCGGCGCCGGTGTCTGCCTCTGGACCGTGTGCTACATCCTCATGGCGCGCCGGGCGATGCAGACGAACGCAACTCCCATTCCGCTGGTTGCGCTGGCCATGAACCTCGCGTGGGAGTTGGTCTACGGCTTGTACGTGGCCGACATGCCGGTCGCGGTGGCCGGCTTCGTCCTATGGCTGCTGTTTGACCTGCCGGTGCTCTACGCGACCGTCACGCAGGCCAAGCACTCGTTTGCCGCCTCGCCGCTGGTGGCGCGCAACATTGGCATGCTGCTCGGCATCATCACCGTGGGCTGCGCGGCCGCGCATCTGCTATTCGCGCGCTGGTGGCTGGCCGAGCCGCACAGGGGCCATGGGAGTAAGGAGGGCAAGCCGTGGTTCGACCTCGAGGCCAGAGACACCACGGAGCTGGCGTGGTGGTCGGCCGGCCTGTCGCAGCTTGTGCTGAGCGTCTCGTGTTTGGCGATGCTGCTGAGCCGAGGACATTCTGGCGGGCAGAGCTACGGTATTTGGTGAGTTGCTCACCCACCCTGTTCTCTCTCAACCTCTTGGCTATCAGTTGTTGCATGATGCACGAAGCTACTTGCTTCGAGCAGGGCGTGTATCGATGAAGGAATGTTTCGCACTGTGCGCGGAAGGGTCTCAATTTCCGGTGTCGTTGCCCAAAGGCTAGGATTGAGTACCAGTACGACGACAGGGCTGCGCACTCGCCATCTGAAACGCACTCAATCAAACTGAATAAATAACAAATGCCAACTCACAAGTTCTATCAGGTTCTGCCGCTTTGCTGGCTCGGTCATCGGCTTGCCAGTGACTTGTTGTCTGCTCTGGTGGTATTGGCCCGAGCCTCACGGCTTCATTTTCCATCCGCTTTCCTACATCATCACAGCTCCCTGGCTTGCTTGCGATGTTGCATATCCGTTCCTCTTGGCCCATGTCCGGAAAACGGAAAAGGTACTTCCAAATGGCATGGTGGTCGCCGGCGATGCCGACGACGCAGGGCGCAAAGAGAAGCTGTAAAAGGGGGAGGGGGGCAGAAATTGGGCCGAAGTGGAATGTATATTTGGGGCGTACGGATATATCATGATCCATGTAAACGCCCGAGTAGTTAGTACAAGGCAAATAGAAGTTCTCGTAAATTGCTTCGGATCGGAGCCTTGCCTGAATAACAGGACCAACGTACCAATGCTGATCCTATTGTTCCCGTATTAATGAATAATATTGTAACCCAGACGGAGTATCCGCTCCTCAATTACCTTCTCGCTGCGCCTCCACCGCGCGACTCAGGGCTTTGACGCGGTTTCCGAATCGCTGGGAATTGGGTTGTCGCGGAAAAAGAGCACATTGGTCATAAGACGCCACGCCCAACACTGACCATGGCATTTCTTTCCATGAGATGCATCCGCCACTAACTGGCAACCCCCAGGTTTTCATCAGCTCACATACCCCCAAAAGATCTTCGTCGTTCGATGATCGAATTGAGTTGTCACGTAACACAAGCAAGGCGCGACGGGTTCGAGAACCGGTCTGAGACAAGTGGCTGCTATGAGCTGCGTTGGGGATAATTCACGTGTTTTTGAAGGCCTCTGTTTGTGATGAGCAAGACCCTTGCAAAAAAAGCCAAACCGGAACCGTCCAGCTGTCACACAGTGCCGCTCTACCGACGATGCGGAACCCAGCGACCGTTTGTATCTCATCAGAGGTTCACAGAGTAATTTATCAGAATGGAAGACAATCGTCCATCCGCAGCCACTACCCATGCCCTGCAGGAACCACTCTGCAAGTGGGCGCCTCTTGGCTTATGGGGTACATAATACATTTGACCAATGGTAGTGGATAGTCGGAAAGCAAAGCAGAGTCGGCAATAAGTATCAGTGGCTCATCAACTCACGCAAAAGCCACCAACAGCTATCGGCACCGCTACACTCCACCATCTGCCACCCCCTCGACATATTCTGGATATCGGTAGATGTTCTTGTGCGCCCAAATATGGTTGATCAGTAGAGTGCATCGAACGATGAGGGAGAAAAAGACGCTAAGCAAGATGCAACGGCGTGAGCGCAGATCATCACGACATTTGGGCCACCACCAGCAAGAAAAAACCCCTCAGTGAATGTTGCTGCCTAACTCATTATGCAATGGCACCCTTGTACGCACCTTGGCACCACTCTCGGAGGAGTTCCTGGGGCGTTTGAACCAGCTTGTTGCGTGAGACAGTTGTGCGCCCGCCCGTCGTCCGAGTCTCGAGAAGGCGGAACACGACTCGACAGTTCCTAGACGTTTGGCCTGTGCACAAGAAGAAAGACAAGGGCCATGCAAGATGGGAGGGGCTCTATTGATGCATGTTCCTGCTTTTGGTCTGCTAGCGAAATAGACTGGCAGGGCTCGTTCTCACTTGCAGGGCTCGTTCTCACTTGCAGGGCTCGTCCTCGCAGCGAGAGGCTATTGTTTCTTGATGTCTCGAGCATAGTTGGAGGCAGTCTGCTGGTGACAGAACTCGAAATATTTGGCTTGGCGCTGTAGATATTTCGCCTATGCCACGCTGATCAACGACAGATCAGACTCTGTCTCTGCCGCTTCGTTTTCCCAATACAACTTTCAGAAATCAGACCTTTCCGTCGAGTCACATGGTCTGTTGGTCCTGCGGCCTGGCATCAACTTTTGCGGGGGAATCACACGGTAATAGCCTGGGTGAGTGGAGTTGATGCAAGTCGCCGGACAACGATGAGTTTACTGTTCCGGTGGCCTTTGTCCCTCAATTGATGATGTGCGTCCCTGGGCGTGATGGACAAACAGGCTAGTTAGCAGTGGAGAAGGCTGAATAGTAGGTATGTATACCTCCACTCCCTCTGACGGCATCACGGCATCACGAAAGGCGGGCGCAGACTTGTGCCTTGATTCCAGTTTCCGGTGGTGATGACTAGCAACGCCCGCAGTTTTTCAAGAACTGGGACAAATGTACCAGCGGCTCTCCGATATTGCTCAAAGACTTAGATGCGATTGTTCAGGCAGCAGCAAACTGATGCAGTGTAGCGATTTCTTGCCCTCCGCTCCGCCGTGCGTCCAGCCTATATCTAGTGGCATGTACATCATGCGCACCCGCATTAGCGTAGCCGGGGAAGAGGAAGGCGCTACAGCATTTCAATTAATGCCTTTCTTATCCGAGGTGGGGAGCGGCAAGATGAAGCGAAAAGCGTGTTTGCATGTTTGCAGCCGCTTGTCAAGTTTCGTGTCTGTCAAGTACATCAAGTACATACTTTGCAGCATAGAAAGAGGCCAACATTGTTGACCTGTCCCGCCTACTTCTCTTCTTCGCCCTCATTGACGATGCGAAAAGGCTCGGCCCTACCCGTCTCTCTCTCTCTCTCTTTCTCTCTCCTCTCTCGGGCTTTATTAGAATTTAGCGGTAAACTAACTACCCAGTAATTGCCGACTGTTGGGTGCTAGCTCGAACCGTTGCCTCCACATCAAACTGTCATGGATGGAGCAAGAAGACTGGGCCAACGGACCACTTGATGAACAAGATACACCCGCGTATCTTGTCATTTTGTCAATGTGAGCTTGGCGAACTTTCCCTACAATAACTTCTTAGCGTGTTTGCGCCATTTTATAGCCGGGCGTGGTGCATCGGTCCATGCGTGCAAGCGTTGTCCAACTCGGCGGAGGTGTGCTTCGTAAAACAGTCATGAATTGGTAGAATCATTGCACTAGGGCAGTGCAATTCTTTCAAGGAACCAGGGCCATGGAGACAAATCTCAATGTCACACCAGGGTCATGTTGATATCATAGATGGTCTGTGGTCGGGCAAGCGGAACTCCGGTGGTGCAACAAGTCTGCGTGATGAAGCCTCGGAAGCTCGAGTTGTCGGTATTTTTTGACCAATAGTCGTCAGAACCCCCTGGTAACAAGCCCCCCTGCCTTGCCTTGTGACTCCTTGCTCCATGTCGAAGATTGCTCGGAACGATTGCATCGGCCGAGCACATGCAAGCTCCGTTATCCCTTGATGTCTGCCCAGACCGTCGGGTTCACGGAGCAAAATGACCTGTACATTCAGGGTGATGCTAGTTCTCGGAACCAGGAAACGCAGTCTGCCGACAACCTGCCGCTGTGTAAACTCGTCATCCCTGACTTTTGCAACAGACAACAAACTTGTGTTCAAGTCTCATTTACCGTAATTTGGTTAAATCCCAAGTGCAGTGCAACAGCGTGACTCTCGGACTCTCGCCATGTGATTATGTGTCAGACAAGAATGACATTCCAATGAACTATTCTCACGTCTATTCATACATGCCTTGTATATAGGTTCTTGAACTGGCCCCGTATGTGCGACATGAAACTGAGACAGAAGCTCCAAAGAAACATGCTGGACCCTTGATTCTATCACATTTACACATTGCACATGACGAGTCCCCTCAGCTGGGACAACTTAATCCCATCGGCATCTGATAATACAGCAAAAGAAAGTTCAATGTACGTAATGATCAGTACGGAGTAAGCCAACAGCAATCGATCCACGACAACGCCACCATCCAGCCACATGCAAACAGTGACATTTTCTTGCATGCAGCTAGCTGGAAAGTCCGCTGTACCACAGATACATCGCAAGCAGTTACCGAGTCCGGGTAGCTCTGCCTGGCACACATCCGGCTGGCAAATCTCCTGCATGCTGGTCTGGCTTTGGATGACGTTTTTTCGAATATGCTCTTTTTGGAACATTTCACGGCGCATCGCCAGGGGTACACGTTTTCTTCACACCCCATGAATCGATGCTCACGATGCATCGGGGAAATTGAGGCCCACGAGCCACTCTCCGATCACTGCAAAAGGATCGCCTGGGCTGTGAGCCGCTCGAATCATCAAAGTACCCTTTCCCCCTCCTGTTTCTCAAATATCTGTAAATCTTCTCATTAGGATCTCCTCGAGCGTTGTTGTCTCTTGTCGCTTTGTTGCCCTAGCGGCCCGCCCCCCTGGGTCCTGGGTCCTGGGTCCTGGGACTCCAGCAGATGCGGCCCAGCCCAGCTGCGACCTTTGTGGAGGCCCTCGAAATCCCAAGAACCAGAAAGGCGGTGCGGGTGGGTGTATTAGTAGGCCCTGAAGCGGAGAAACAGTCTGGAAAAAGCAATGAAACTATCAAGCCAGGCGTGTCATGTGTGTCCGAGTCAACGAACTGATTGATGGCAAGACGGCCCTCTCCTCTCGCCAGGTCTGTACCAGAAGATTGGGTGGCGGCCCTACGAGATTTGGTGTCGGAACATGATGGCCTGTGCTTTTTAACCCTCTTGTTCTCTCAGCCAAGGCGAGATACTTCGTACTGGCATCACCGCCTAGATGTTTGAACACCCACTCGTCTATATGTCGTCGAGACATATGTGGTCTTTGCGATGAGTGATTTCCGTTCCAAGTTCCATCCTGAAAAGTGACAAGTCTTGTCCTCTTTGAGGGCGGTGTAACCACTGGCACGATGCCAGTGGGCTAGGCGTGCTAATAGCTGCCTCGTGCCGCTATTGGCTTTGAACTCTAATGAATGTGCCAAAGTCAGCGTGTCAGAGTGACATATCATTAGCATTGCTTTTGTGCCTTTGTTGCTTCTTTTGGCTCACATGAAGGACGTTATCTGGATGAGAAGGAAACGGGCATTTGTCCCAAGCATCTGGCAGTGACATGCAATAGGGACAGTGTTAGCTTGTGAGCTAGCTAAGGTAGCCAACTTTTGCGGAGTACGGAGTACACAATGGCACTATTATTAGAGACGAGCCTGAGCTGTTAGTCAAAGTTTGTGCCCTGATGCTTCAAACAGCCTGGATTTGCCCTGCGCGCTCCTCATATTCATCTGGTGTCTGGCCAAGGCGCACATCGATCTGCACACTTGGGCAAGACACATTTACACACTACGGGTAAATGATACGCCATGGCGCTGTGTACGAGTTAATCAAAAACATAGTCACCAGGGGGGGAAACCGAGACTCAGCGCGCTCGGAGCGCTCCCTCATTGGTCGTCATTGACGGATGGCGTATGCAAGCCATTCATAAGAAAAAGCAACATGGGCAACTGGGCTCGGAGAAATAGTCACTGCAATGCAGCTGCACCCACCGCAACAAGACACTGGCAGGCTGCAAGTGAGCAAGCCACCACCCATTGTTGGAAACCGCCCTCTGCTTTGGCGCGCCGCCACGAGACAACAACGACGTGTGTGGCAGACTCTTGCATGCCGCGACAGGGGCTGACGACTGGACGGCCGATGGTTAACTAGCGGGCCGGTGCATGCAGGAAGCAAGCTGCTGCGTAACACTTGCTAACGAAGCAAGCAACCCACGCGCTCGCCGCCTGGCAGCGGCACAGGGAGGATCTGGACGGGTGAAGGGTGCGGAACGAGAGGAGGCCTACGGCAATCCTTTTTGCGGGGGAGTGCGCCCGAGCTGGAAAGGAGTAACACCGAAACTTCAACATCAAATAGTTACTGATAGGGCGGCGGTGCTGTATTGCCTTATCATCTTGGCCTTTCGCAGGCAAACGACTGACGTGTGTGTAGGTGTGTGTTGTGTGTTGTAGGTTGGGCAAAGAAGCATGTGGGTGCCAGCTGGTCGGGCTGCTATGATCATCAAGGTGGTACCAAACCCTCCTGCGCACCTGCCCTCCATACTAGTAATACTTGTTTCTCATAACCAAACAGAATTCTTTTTTTTAAATGATTATCATTGTTTATGCAAGGCCAAAACTCGGCTCTGCCTGTAATTACAAAGTTAATCAATGATGATCCCAAAAGACCAAACAGGTGGCGTCATCCCGTCTATTTAGGGCCGCGCGCTCATCACTGGGTATCAGACGGGGGCCTCGACGAAAGCCGAGTTTGCTCCTGAACCAGTTTTCCTCCCCCAGTTGCCCAGTTCAGGAACAAGCATAGTTTCCACGGCTTCTGATCTGCAGGCTGAAACACAGCGGGACAAGGAGCAAAGGGACAGGCTTGCATCACGGCCCAGGCAGCGAACATGCCATGTACTGTTCCTGACGATTACAGAAAACTACAGCGTATCCGTAATCTTTTGGCCCATTCTCTTAGAATGGTGCGGTGGGAGCTTGTCGTAGAAGGTCGCATACTGAAAGAGGTTGCTGTGCGTGGGCATGGGTTGGCCTGTTCCCCCTTGTCATAATGAGGCGTGCATGCATCTCCGCAATTGGATCTGGCGTCCTTTGAGTGCGTCCATACGCTTGGGTCAATCATGGGGCATGCTTTGAAGATCCACGGATATACAATGAGATGGGACATGGTACGCAGACGTCGATATGTCACAGCGACGAAATATAGGGAATAAATCAAAATTGGTATATTGTGAATGCATATTAACTCCAAAAAATGGACTGTCCCAAACCCCCTCCTCCCATAAACATTGCTAGATTTTTGCTGACTGCAATACATAGACTATCCTGTCCTGTGGTGTCCAATCTCTCGCCGCTTGCTCGCGCGTGCCCTCCCTGTGTATAGCCGTTTCCCCGTTGCAATGAAGAATCCAGTAAAATAAAAAACTAACCAAGATAGACTCCTCGATAATACCAAAGTCCCAGGGAGACAATAAGAGTGGGAAAGTGTATTGTCGCTTGCGCTTCGAGCAGCAAGTATAAGTAAATGCCGAAAATGTCGAAAGAAAGATACAAAAAATATCGAAAGGTTTGCACCTTGAATTCTTCCGGTAGCAGTTTTGCGCAGTAAAAAAGAAATGATTCGCCGTTGTCGCTGTATCGCCGTATTTATGAAGTGGTTGTAGGTGGTTGGTTATATAGTCATTCGTGAAGAAGCAAAGCTGATGCTCGAGGTTCTCTCCACGAAGCGGTCCATTCTAGACCTGGGTCGTCGTACCGTTCCACAAATCCCAAGTTCCTAGGCCGGAATCTGGAAACGTTGCGACGGAGGCTGAGCAGGGCGCATTATCAGCTTGGCCCATGGAGGGTTACTGGGAAATTGGCGTTCTCGGCAGGCGGCTACATAAAGTTAGATGGTCGTCGGCAGAGGTACTAAGACTGTAACATACAACATAGCTCGTCACCACTGAAAGAGAGGTCAGCATAAACAAGGTAAATAGCGAGGATATTGACGGGAAAACCAACTGGTATTGCTTGCACACTATTGTAGGCGGACAGCGCTTTTCCGTCTCGATATATTTGGGACACCAGGATTGCACCAAGTGGTAGTGATGCTGACAGCTGAGTTCTCTCTGCGAGGCGGGTTAGATGTACGTTGAAATCGTGCAGAGCACCTGGATATATCGAGGCGTAGGGGCGATACACACATAGATATAATTGCACATCGCGCCGGTTGTAGACGTATGTTGTAGAAGATGTTTGTTGCAGGAGGAATGACGGAGCGGTGCGAGTAGAGGAGATGTGGCGGCAGATATACTAAGGCGGGGTCGAGAAAGGTCGTGTTACACACAAAAGCTGATGCTGATACGCAGAAAGACTTTGGAAGCTGGAATAGAAGGGTATTATATTAGTCGAACAGTTAATATGGCTTTCGAAAGATAAAACGACGATGGGCAGAGGTGGACTTGGAGTGGAGGCTACAAGGCTATTTAAAAAAAGAAGAGTTGCCCGGGGGGGTGGCATGGGCGTGCGGCCGCAGCGAAAGAGAGACGTTGTATGTATGGAGTAAGGCTGCTCATTCTGTTTTTCCGCACCTTAATAGCCCGCCCATCCGGGTCACAGAGATGATTGGTCTCGATGCCGGCAGAAAGAGTAATGTGTCTGCACCTTTTTCTTTTCTGTATTTTGTATGAGCAGGGGGGGAGGGAGGGGGGGCGTATAGAGTGCGAACGGAACCTCTGTTCAAGCCCTGGTTCCAGACCAGGCCG
The DNA here is from genome assembly GCA_030780425.1 of Beauveria varroae. Classification (NCBI taxonomy): domain Eukaryota; kingdom Fungi; phylum Ascomycota; class Sordariomycetes; order Hypocreales; family Cordycipitaceae; genus Beauveria; species Beauveria varroae. Next base: position 175,074 of record JAPFUP010000178.1, read on the forward strand.
GGGTGGTGTGCGAGGTACTGGTGGGAGACACACCCTCACCTTGCTGTAACGCACCCCCCTTTCCTGAATGCCGCTTCCTCCGGTAGGAACTACGGGTTTTCAGCAGACAGAGGCTGCTAACTAGTTATCGAGAGCGTGTTGGAGGGTTGAAGGCGTATGGTGGAGGCGTGGGATGCCAGAAGTCATGAAGATTAGAGTGAGGCTTGGAACGGGTGGTACTATTAGGTAGGTAGGGTAGGTTCTTAATTAGCTTGGTGAAGAAGGTGCTGACCAGGCACAGTGGCTACGGGCGCTTTGAGGCACTGTTCGTGGTACAATAGCTGTACTGTACCTGTACTGTACCTGTACTGTATCACGAGATGCACACCCACCGGACCTTTACTTCCAGACCCTATTCAGTAATCCGTACATGTCCTCTGCATCATTGACAAACATCTCTGTTGGTCCAGCAATTCTCTCTCATGAATAGACTACCAACTAAAGGTAACTTTGCGGGCCGTAGCGCACGTAGCGGCTGTCACCAATTCCCTAATCATGGTGCCGCGACAGTCCGCTGCCAGCAGGCGGTCCTGCCAAGTGCTAGCCCCATCTCATCATCAGTCATGCCTGGCCGCCGTTTCCTGTTTTCTATCCCTCACGCCGACCGAACTTTTCTCTTCGTTTGCTGATTCCAGTCCCCCATTATTATTTCTTCCGTCAATGCTACTTATTCGGAACCTATATGCGAGCATCAAGGACCAACGAGTCATCGCGGCACTCGCAACCCCTGGTTCATTTGCCCAGAGTGCAAGCTTCTTTCTCCGCCACGGTGGTCCCGGACCCGAGATGAATACTGGTAAACCACGCGGACTGGCGTCGGATTAACATTGCACTGCGCATGGTTTGCATCAAAGGGCCCTGCGCGACTCTTGACCGGTCGCTGCATTTCTGCACTCGCTGCCCAACGCGGCAATGCGCTGCAAGGGCCCGTAGCAGAGTCAGAGGTGATGCGCACGAGGCCGCCCTCGCACGTCACATCCATCGGCAACAAGTTCGATTGGGCACCCCTGGTGAACCATGACTGGCCATGCATGTTTCCTTATCAGTGTTACACATCCCGACTTCCCGTCTTGCCCAGAGTCTGAAACTAACAGCGAAATGCATAGGGAAGCGAAATACACTAGAGAAACGTCTTTCGAAAGGAAGATAAATTCGACAGACGTTGGGCTTCAAGAATACCGTCTTTCTTGATGACCTGCCGAGGGTCTCGTCGGCTACCTACTGGTACTACCAGCCTACCTACCTAGTAACCGTTTCTCATTCTGCTTGTGTATTGGGCACACTATATCTCCTTAGTGTCCTAGACCCTGGCCAAAGTGCATGTGCCGAAGAAATAATCGAACCATTTCTGACGAATGCCGCTCGGATGACCGTCCTGCATCGCCGTTGAGAATCAAAATTTCCGCAGTTGCCCCATTTTTGACACGACGATGCGAATGGAAAACGGTCCTCGGCATCTGTGCGCTGCCAGCATCATCGTGATAGGCCCCTCCAGCACGCAGCGGTCAACCGACTCGTCTGCGCCTGTGCTGGTTGCTCGAAAAAAACAACACCGCCTCGGGCGTCACAACATCAGCCGACAAACAGAAAAAGGAGAGAAAATTCTAGCTTCGGCAATGCTTTGGAAGTACTCGGCCAACAGCGCAGGCGTGACCATATATGTGCTGCCGAAACCTGGATGATTGCTGGCTCCTGCAAGCTCTATCCGTGCGCTGAAAAAGATCAGGCGACTAAAAACTCTGATTCTTCGGCTGCCTCGCAAAATATAGTCAGCATTATGTCCACCTCTGGCAATACTCGTTGTTGAATCGGCCGCCAAGCGCTGGTTGTTACTTGATACCAGAAACCAGGCAAGAGCCAGAATCGGCTCCTTTGACAGCGGCCGGTTCGGTGCACACGTGCGCCCATTGCTCATGAATTCGCACATAAAAAAGAGCCGTTGTTTCAACTATACTGTGATAGCATCTCCTTGATACAGTTTTTTCCTTGGCCAGCTCTACGCGATGATGAAGCGCATCCAGATTGTGCTGGCCCTCCGAATGCCGAAGAGTCCAGCCCGCGTTGCGTCGAGGACATGCCCGACACGTACTTGCATCAGTCTTTTACATGTCGAAACAGCCGGGGATACAAGGCGCTGATGCCGCTGACGCATGTTTCTACGCCACTCTATATTGATCGCAAGCGACGCCAGGCCAACGTTGTCTAAAATTTCCGACACGCCTCAACCGGACCTTCCGCTGCATCACCGTCTTCCATTTGTCTCGGAGCCAATCAAATCAGTCAGCAAGGGTGCGTTCCAAAAGCGGTCTCTTTACGATGGATCTCGAGTCATGGACGCCATTGCGAGGGAACGCTTTCCCTCGTCCCTGATTATCTGAAATCGAATCCCAGTATATACTGGAAGAACTGTCCCGCAGCGGGGCTTGTGGAGGACTCTGCCGTACGGGCAACGGCTCGGGCCATCCTGCGCACCTTCTCAATGCTTCTCCAGCCAGCTCGTTGACAAGAGACCGCGCTAGGAACCTGCAATTTTAAATCAAACGAAAATGATTCCTGCAGCGCCAGCCCTAGCTGTCAGGCCCAATGCCCTTATTACACGGAAAACCCCGGTCCCTTTTTTATCTGCCACTGAAGATGGCGTCAGCTCCCACGCGACGACCAGGGTAATGCAGCTATATTAATAGTCTGTCTAAAAAGACTAGTTATACGAATAGAGCACCAGGAATGGTAAGCCGCCCACCAATGATTAATATCAGCTACTTTGAATGGCGCATGTGCGTCATGGGGGCCAAAACACTTAACCGGGTTAGAGTCAGTGCCGCTTTTCGACATTGCCCTGATCATGCACTTGATGCCGTTGTGCATAACTTGTTTCAGACAGGTTGCATTTGTCATTTGCTTTCTGGTGTGGTCGATTTTGACCGCATGATAATATATACAAAAGAGCGCCATTGCAGCGAGTCAAGCAAATCATACCGCAGCTACCGCTCCCACCAGCGCGTCCATCGCGCTGCTGTGCGCATTCCCGATGGGACTGTAAAGCGGCCCAGCCCACGCAACACCAAGCTTGTCATTATTTTCATCGCGATCTTTAGCCCAAATGGAGTCGGCATTGCGCGCGAGGAAGTTTTTTATGTCGTTGCTTGGCGAGATTTCGTCGAGGTAACGCAGGTTGCGGGCATAGACGCCTTTGAATTGGGCGCCATCACCGCCGCAGTGACCTCGGTCATTCTCGCACCCCTCCACGAGGATCCCATTGCCGTCGACTAGCTTCTTCATAGACACAGACACAAGGTTGTTGGCGCGGTCGAGGTATTCACGGTTGGCAGTGGCCTTGTACAACTCCACCAACCCCCCCAAAATGACGCCTTGGTTGTACGTCCAAGTCATCTGGCCGTTGTTGTTGCACTGATCGTCTAGGCCATCGTTGATCAAGTTGTCGCCATTGATCATGCCACTGTTGGCGAACCACTGCCACTGGCTCTCTGCGATGCTTGTGTACTTGCCCTTGTCATTGGGAATGCGATTGGCGAGCGATGCGGCCACGGAGAGATACAACTCATTCGCAATCGCGTTGACATAATTTCTCTTCTTGCTCCAGTAAATGCCACCTTTGCAGTTGGTATTGCCGCCACCCTGCATGTCACTGAAGATGCGCACAGCAGAGTCGAGGTACTCTTGCCTATGTGTGTAATCATAGGCGTGGATGAGACCGAGCGCCCACCAGCCTTCGTCGTCATAAAAGTCGTTGAGAAAGTTACGGAAAGCTTGTGGCTGGACGCCGCCTCCGGCAGCAGCAGCAGCAGCAGCACCGCAAGCAGGGCCCTCGCCATTGATGCAGTCCTCGGTCTTCATCATGCCGTTGCTCATGAGGGTCTTTATTGTAAAGACATTGACATTCTGTGCCCGAGACCATGTGTTGTGGATCACGTCGGAAATCTCGAGGCTCTCGGCCTCAATAGGGCGAAGCTTAGCCCAGTCAGCCAGCGTTGTCAGCGCGTTGCCGCTGTTCCACCACGCATTGTCCCAAAGGCCGGTACTCTGGTTATACCAAAATCTCTGAAGGGCAAAGGCGGCGAGCGCAATGTTGGTTGCGTAATGGTCTTTATCGTTGGCGTGCTTTGCCACAGGGGCATCGCTGACGGTAGGGACTGCGTTGACGACGGCCGCCAGGACTGCGCTGGCAGCACAAATCTTTGGCATAATCATTTTGTAACGCTCTATCGCCTCTTTGATATCTGGATAGGGCATGCGGCGACTCTCGACCTAAACATTGGGCACGCGGCCAGCATATATTCTATATACTTGAGTCCGAGAGCCATGGTGGATTCTGATGCTAGGACCTCGCTCTAGGTAACCGTCGACGAAACACATCGATTCCTTCACGAGGTCAACTAGTCGAGTCGATCTTCTCTGCAACTAAGTGAGTTCGTTGTTACTGGGAGGAGACACTATGGTTGCCCAGAGAAGATCATGACGCCGGAGGATGAATTTGTGGTCGATTGTTTACCCCGCCAATGCCATCGGCGATCTTATGCCCATGAACCACTAAGCCGGCCGATGAGATGCGCCTATAAGGTGCCATGGCAGTTATTTTGCGGGCTCCGCTTACTGTCGCACCTGACACATGAGGTAGGCGGCTTGGGCGGGTGCAGATGATGCGGCCATGCGCCAATTCAGATCAGCGCGCAGTCTCTCTCTCCAGCCAGATTGGCCTGTTCGCTAGCTCTCACCAAGCTAGAATCCATTCATCTGCATATGCGGGGTGGCCAAGGCTAGATGCAGATGGGCCTGTGTTTTCTGCACTCAAAGCACTCCATAAGGAATGGTTCGGTTTCTTGTTGCTAGCTATTAACGATTGTTGTGTCAATCCAGGATATTGAGTCATGGCCATCTGTGGAAAGAGCAGCAACCGCTAATCGACCAGGCGCAACAGAGAGGAAACTCCTTCTCGGACGGCTTGCGAAGGAGTCTTTTTGTGCTCTTCTTTTCAGAATTCCATTTCAAAATGGGCCCAATTATCTGGCGCACGTGCACAGACTCGACCCGGAATCGATCATTGGCGCTTTCTCAGTGCAGCCATGTCACCGTTGCAGCAGTCTCTGACGCCAAGGCACCCGTGCGAGTTGCTGAGCCTTATTACGCTGCGCGCTGGATGTGCTGCGGCACTCGGTGCCCATGACGTACAGTGATGTCGGAAACAAGTCGATCCTGGTATCTTTGATCCACCTTGTCCCAAGAGACCATTGGACTACGTAGTGCTTCCGTCGAGGACGTTTTGTCTTGACACTTGGCACGCGCAGTCTGCCAACGGCCTGTCTATTCGGTAATGTATTGTCAAACTCTAACTGGAAGACACTTGTCAGTCACTGAAACGAGGTGGCTTGTTGCCTGCGCTACGACTTTTTCTAGACTCGATGGTTCTGGCGCAGTCGGCGTCATGGTCCGGCAGCGAAACGCATAACTAAACAGGTTATGCAGGCCACATCAATGCGCTCGCAAAAGCGGCAGGGCTACAAAACACGCTTTCACTCGCTCCGGCCGATGCCCCAAAACTTTGAACTGACTTGTGCGTCGAGATGCCCAACGAGAGTTGGTTGGTTGGTTAATGGGTTGCTGCGCCAATAGACTCGGACCGTGCCTAGGCAGCCTAGCACAGCCAGTTCAGCCCATCAAGCATAACGTATCAGACCTTTCGTGGGTTGTTTCGATGCCTTCTTCTTTTTGCGGTTTGATGCTCGGCGAGGATCCGAGCCATTTATCGAGCCGTCTTGTTTCGGTCTGTGCCTTGTCAAGCTTTGACAAGTGTCTCGTTACCATTGGCAGAGTACGCACCATGTCATTTCGTGGGGCCGAAGAATCGTGGGTGCGATGCTACTTTCTTCTGCGCCTTTCTTTTTCCTGTCTGTACGCATTATGGCGTCGTTTCTTCACCGCTTGCAGCCACCCAACCACATTGTTTTTTCCCATCCGTCATCAATGTGAGACAAAACAAGAGGCAAATTGCTTTTTTCTTTCAATCGCGAGCGGCATCGTGTATCCGTACTCGATATATCTCTGCACATCCCCGCCACTCATGTAATACAATGTCTAGGTTCCAGTTCCTGAGAAAACCCTATTGGAGATGGGTGACGCAAAGATCCAATAACCACTCAACGATGCTTGTGGGTAATCAATCAATCTTTTTCCCGCCCTGCCCTGCCGACGGAAAGGCCCGTGCAATCCATTCGCCTGCATGCAGATCACTCGCTTCCTGGTTTTTTCTTTCGGCCTTCTAGGGCGGTGGCGTGCGCTGTCCGCTTCTGCGTTCCGCGCGTCACTCGTCCGCCCCCCTACCTCCCCAACTCCCCTCTCATAATTCTAATTCAAGACCGGGCCTTGTTGGCCTTGTATCATGCTAGCCCTCTCCGACTTCCCACACGATGATAGTGTGAACAAGCGTTGACGAATTGCAGACCGGGACCCTGACCGGTTATCGCGGCGCTATCCACTTTTACGTTTTGGAACCAGCCAGCTTGCCAGGCTTCTCACCTCCCGAACAAGTTTACTGCTCGTATTCCATTCGTGCGTCCGCGCAATCCGCGGCGATTGTTCCAAGTCTTTCTTTTTTGCTTTCCTTACCAATCTTTATCGGGCATTGGTCAGGGCAGAGAGCTGCCTTCGCCCCACCCGGAAGAGACTCCCGGCGTCCGCTAGCAAAAGGGCCCTCGAAACTACGGATACTTTATTCTATTTTCCTTGGTCCGAGGTCTAGATCCTAACGGCTTCTTACCTTTTCTAAATACTATACTCTGTTGGCACGCCGCTATCTACGCTTTTCCCATCGTGGTTATAACATGCATCGTCTCATCGCGTATCTCTCCTCTCATCAATAGAAGAGGGGGTGGCTCGATTAAAGCAGGGAAGTTGCTTGTAAATCATTAATCACAAAGGAACTTCTTTACGAAGACACTTATTTACGCGTACGAGAGATCATCGTCTACCAACACGAAACGATTCGCCTGTGACTGGGTAATCAAACGTAGTTGCGCCTTTGCTCTCAACCATGGCTTATTGACAAATACGTCAGCCCCTTTTCCCAGATGTAGCCTCTTGCGCTGAGTAAATCGCAACCGAAGTCTCGTTGTGTTTTTCTGAGTGTTATGTAATTGAGGTGGACAGCTGACTAGTAACAAAGTGACCATTGCGCCGCTGCCCAGCCTTGAAGAAGTCATCTTGTGAGATGCCCACGGGGGATGATGATGGCTGCGCACAAGGTATAACAGCGTAAGCCGGTCATTTTGTGGTCTTCTGGCAGTTGTCCCTGAAAGAGCGCGGGCTGACGGTCACCGCTATTGAAGAGAAACTTCAGAAGCGCCTCCCGGGTACCAGATTGGCAGTAACAGTGCTGATGTCACAGACGCGGTTCTTCGCTGGCATCGGCTAGAATCAATCTCGAAAAATACCAGGCGAAAGCTTGGGGTCATCAGCTATAGCATGTTCAGCAGCGTCAACTTTGCGCACCTACATGCGTTGACCCTGAAAGAACACCCAACCTCGCCGCGCCATGCGAAGTCGAGTCTACAAAACCGCTTTACACGAAGAGCACCATGATAACCCACACAAGTATATTAGAGTACATACGAGATCAATCAGAATTTGCAAATACCCTCCCTCCAGGATGCCTTGGCTGTTCGTAGCGCAGCCAAATGAAAAAGTTACCGACTTTCACAAATACGCACTACTTCTTCTCATTCTTCTCCCTCTCCTCCTTGGCGTCAATCGCGTCCATGGCATCCATAAAGTCGTTGAGCTCGTCCTGCAGCTGTCCCAGAGTCTTGCTGAGGTTGCCTTCCATCTTCTCGATACTGGCGAACCAAGAACTAATCTTTGCGCTGCCGGCGATCAAGTTCTGGCTCTCCGATGCTCCAGGGCCATGCGCCCCGTGTCCGTTGGTCTCGGCTCCCTGGGTAAGGCCCAGGAAGGCAGTGGCATCGCGCAGCCGCCCCAGGTACTGCATGCCGACCTGCACCGTCAGAGACATGTGGAGCGCCGGGTGGGTGTCGAGGGAGGCGCCCGTCGAGATGCCAAAGTTCATTATCGGCAGGAGGTACGAGTCAAACGTATCATCCAGCTTGGGGTCCGCGTCGGCTAGAACCGCGCGGACGTGATCAAAGAGGGACTGCAGAATCTTAAGGAGCTGCGCGTAGAGAGATACTGTCAACATGCAGTTGGAAGGATCCGTTGGGCTGAGGGGCAGCTCTGCCTGGTCCGTGGCCGAGTCGCTGGACGCTCTCTTGAGGGCCACAATGCGCTCGAGAACTTCGATGAGGTAATGCGTGTGCTTATAGAGCTCGGCCACGGTGAATTCATTGGGCTTTCCGCCGGGACCATGGCGATAGTCCTTGCCCTGCTTGAGGCACTCAACATGGTGCGCAAGCAGGCGGACACGAGCGGAAATTAGGCAAAACTGCTCCATCACGGCCAGATCGCTCTCGTCAGGTGTTACGGAATCCTTGTAGTTGGCCCGTACTATATTTGAGCGAGAACGACTCTTCGTCGCAGAGAAATAAAATGTCTGCGGGTGCGGCGGAGGGGCACTTTGGCGTTTTCCGCTGCCAAAGACGAGCGTGGCACGATCTTGGACGAGTAAGTCCTGTTGCGGCGGCGTCTGCACAGATCTGCAGGGAACCTGCTGGGCGACAGCTGGATCTGGTATAACAAGAGGTGCGAAGGCTGCGAATGAATCTTGATCAAAAACCTGTTGCGGTTGGTGGTGGTGCACCAGGTGATGATGATGTTGCAGCTGCTGTGCTTCCTCGTGTGACTGATTAGGCCAGAGGCTCGGATTGAGTTGTTGAAAGGAAAAGTAATCAACGACGCCAGAGGGAACTTGCGATCCTAATAAATCATTGGGCGGCATCGTCGGCTGGGACAGTGCCATGTAATTCATATTCCGCAAGTTCATTGCATACTCGGCCAGCCCTGCAGGCCCATCCGGCACCGTCATTACCTGGCTCTGTATGCCGGGGGCCGACATCGCGTCGGTTGCTAATAACGGAAGTACTTCCACAAATAAATTAGCTAATATCCCTTCCCATCTCAGAAACAATTGGCAATGATATCAGGGGTAGAATAGCGGCTGTTTTGGGGGTAACCTACCCGTGTCACGTTGGACAGGATGAGCATCACTTCCTTTCCGCCTCCGCTTCGGGGCGCGGCGTTCTGTACCATCTTCTGCCTCAGAATGGCGTTGTTCTTCCGGATAAAGAGCATTATTGGGTGTGATGCTCTGCTCCTGCGAGTAGGCCAATCGTGGCAGAGATTGCTGTTGCTCTCGAGAATGATGATGCTGTAACAATGGTTGTGCCTGGTCGGGACTCTGCGTCGGCGGCGGCAGCGGCGGCTGATGCTGCAGCTGTTGGTGTTCTTGAATCTGATCGTAATGTTGAATCTGCTTCTTGTACCGGAGTGACGGGCTCGACTTGCATTCGGCATTGAGTCTTAAACAGCGATCGCAGACCCCTTTGCCGATTCGCTTGCAGCTGAGCTTCTGGTGGTGACAGCGATCGCAAGCCTTTCTGTTCAGGCTCTCAGACATGTTCGGGGATTGAGCGGACGGGCGGGTCAACGAGCGGCGATAAATATTAGTAGTGTGCGAAAAAGAAAGGAGTAAGGCATGCGAGAACCAGGACAGAGTCGGGCCAAGTGAACAAGCGTTTAAGAATAACGACGCCGAATCATCGCGTGAGCCGAGAGCGAGTTGGCTCCCTCTCCAAAGTGCTCTGATCTCCAGTACGAGCAGATTTGGAATGAAAAAGCAAAATGCACAGCTTACATCTCCGGACGAAAGTTGCCTCTTTCAGCCCAGCACAGTATCGCCTTCTTCTGATCAGCTGAGTAGTCGACAATGCCGCCAGGGACCTGGTATCACAGGTGTTGCCTCTACGCCCCCATCTAGAGTAACCATGGACTCGCTTGTTGGAATAATACGACCTTTGGCATACAATGACGGCAGCGCCATTGGCCAGTCTCAGTCGTGTTGCACAGCAAGACTTTGAAGAGGCCTCTGCCGGAGAACCAGTAGCTCGGAGGCGCAGATGAGCTCTATCTTCAGAGACCAAGTTCTGTGCTGCTTACTCGCTAAGAAGCGAACATGTATTGGGCCTACACTCCTCATGCCAGCAGCCGTCAGTAACGTTTTTGGCTAGAATCTCCTTCGACTCCCTTGCGAGCAGCTGTGGGTAGACCAGAGCTCCCCGGCTGTCGTCGTACCTATCCCTTGAGAGTGAAAGCTTTGCAGACAATAAAGGCAAAGAAGAAACAACCTTGCTCATAGTGCTATTTGTTCGGGCGCCTCTAGACTACCAGCGCATTGGTGTCAATCTGCCTATATGCTGGCCTCGTATACTGCGCGAGGATTCTGTGGTACAATGTCTCAATCTTGTCTTTCGCGTCCGTGCCGTCCATGTTCTCCCGGAAAGTTGTACCTGAAGTAAGTATCTCGATCTGGGTTGATTTCTTTTATGGAAATGCACGTGGGAGTGAAATAGTCCTCCGTATTGCCCAGAGGCCACATGATCGTGAAGTCCACCTGGTCTGGCGGGCAGCGGCGAACCTGTTTCCATTGGCTCCAACCGAGCGTGGCTGTCAGATTCTGAATATCTCGGTGAGCCCTCTCCGCTGCCTTGTTTGCGTGGGACGTCGACCTTATGTCTCCTTCCGACACGTCTTTTTCAACTGCAGCGCGCAGGGCATTATAAGACTCGAGAATGACGGTGCAGATATCCCGTATCACGACTTCGATAGCCACTCCAATGAGCTTGTCTTCTCTTGACCATTGTGCTTTGCGAAAGGTTGCGGGGAGAAGAGGCTGCTCGATACATTTTGAAATCGATTCTTTCAGCAGCTCTGGAGCCAGTGGCGCTTTCGAATCTTTCGGCACCGGCACATTGACATATGTTCTCGCAGCGGATTCAAACTCGCCAATCAGGTGCTCTTGGCTGATGTCGTCTGTAGTCATGAAAGCAAGCCTGTTAGCAAATCTTCGAACAATCGTATCCGTGACTGCCTGCCAGTTGATGGTGAATCGTCGAGGGTGACGCGCCATGATCTCAACCTCCGACTTGAGCTTCTGCAAGTCGTGTATGCCGGCCGTTGCCAGACGCATCAGATCTGGCCGCTCGGGGTCCGTGGTTGTGATGTTGAGAGGGTAGAAGAGCCCAGACACCATGGAGGAGTAATCAATCCGCAGGCGATCGGTGCCGACTCCGTCGTAGTTTTCCGCCACGGCCCTCGCCCACTGGAAGTAGATCATGCTCGAGTCGCTGACCACGCCTCTGCGGTGAAACACTGCTTGGCTGGAAATCAGATCGAGATCTTTGGAGAAATCACAATGAACGTATTCAAAGCCAATCTCCATGCGAACGAAGCCATCGTATCCCCATTTCGTTATGATTGCGCATATGATTTTAGCTCGGGTAAACTCGCCGTCTTCGAAATTGAGGTTTGGCTTTCCGTACAATATGTAGAGCTCAGCGTCCATGGTACCGAGATCCGTTTTCCCGCCAGACATTCCGTCGATATAGAGCGCGTGCAGATCCTTGGTCGCTTGATGGCTTTGAAGATACCCGAGCTTAGCCCGGGGCATATTGCTTTTCCCGTCTGCTGGGTGGCTCCGACGTAGGGTCTTTTGCGTACCAGGCATATCCTTCGTTCCGGCCGTTTTGTGGTTATGTTTTATTCTGTCTTTGTCTCTGACTGGCACGAAGTCGATATCTAGAGCGAAGCCTTCGGCGTGTTCAATCTCAAAAGCCAGCCATTCGAATGTTTTGGGGGGCTCTTGAGTGTGACTGCCATGATATAGGACGGTACCAGCCGGGATTATCGCGGGGTAAAGGCTGAAGCCGTTATGATTCATGGACGAACCCCATTGCCGGCCAGCATTGTTGATGGCTCGGAAGATGGGGTGCGCCCGGGCGTGAGCGCTCTCAACGGTCGGCTGCAGCCTGTCGCTGGCACCTGCATGCTGCATGGTACGCCATGTGCAACCTGCCAAGACGTAGCTGGCTAGGGATGAGAATAGCATCCTGACTGAGGCTGAATTCTTGCTTGATTTCCTTGAGTTCCCGTTAGAGTGAGATTGGTTGTGAAGGTGAGTCAGGAGAGAGCCCCCATGCGGTGGTGCAAGCGGATACCGAACTGATCCGAGACCTGGCTGCGTCGATATACGAGGCTCCGGCGACGGCGCGATTAGTCAGTGAGCGCCAAAAGCAAAGTGTGGCTGAGTGTACGAATCTGAGATGAGAGATACTGTAGCTTTTCATACGAGAAATTATTTGTTGTATTGGTGGTATATCATAAATTACACTGGCCTTGAATTTTGACGGTCGGTTTTAAACTGCATGCAGTCGCTCGATCGTGCATTTATTTCTCAAAACGCTTTGCAACGGTGTCCCAGTTGATAACGTCCCAGATGGCGCTAAAGTATTCGGCCTTGCGGTTCTCGTATTGGAGGTAGTAGGCGTGCTCCCAAGCATCAATGCCCAGTAGAGGCTCGAGGTTACCGGCAATGGGATCCTGGTTGGCGCGGGTGACTACGCTGAGGGTACCGGACGTCTTGTCCTTGACCAGCCAGGCCCAACCGGAACCCTGAATACCGGCGAGGGCAGCGTTGGTCTGCTTCTTGAGCTTGTCCAAGGATCCAAAGTCCTCGGTGATGGCAGTCTACAAATCATGGTGTTAGCCAAATTGTGCAGCCAATCAAGCGAGATGCAACACGGGTGCCACATACGGAAAGCTTGCCAGTAGGCTCACCACCGCCACCCTTGCCGTTGGGGGCGAGGTTCTCCCAGAAGAGAGTGTGGTTGATGTGGCCACCACCGTGGAAGTTGAGAAGAGGGGCCTGGGCAGCGGCAGCCTTGGCGTCATTCTTGGCCTGAGCCTCGGACAGAGCCTCAACGGCGGCGTTGAAGCCGTTGACGTAGGTCTGGTGGTGCTTGGAGTGGTGAAGCTCCATGATTTTGCCGGAGATGGACGGCTCGAGAGCGCCATAGTCATCTGGTGCAAGTGTTAGCGATTGCTTTTTGGGGGTGTATTGCGAAGATTGAGCTGAGCATCGTGACGAGATCGGCCGCAAAAGTAGTCTGGGACTGCAGAGGCCGCTTACATTGCAAGTCGGGAAGGGTAGCCTTTCCGCGAACGAAGCTGGTCGAGGCCATGGCAGCGGCAGGCTTGGAGGCGGCGCGGAGACCGGCGCGCACGGCGGGAGTTGTGCGGAGAAGGGTAGAGGCCATGGTGTCGATTGTGTGATGAGTGTCGGCTCTGTAAATCCAGATTGTAAGTTTTGATTCAAGGGGGTTTGCGAATGAGGTTGTCGCGAGACGAATCAGCCGTGCTTCTGTTTCGAATACAAGCACAAGCGCAAGGTAAAATGCGCGTCGAACGTATGCAAAGCAGGAGTACGAGATGTGCCAGGACCTTTATGAAGCCGCAGAGAAGGGGATGCTTACCAATTGCACAGTCGTGATGATGGGAGTGTTGATGATGTCAAGCCGAAGAGCCGAGCTATTTTTCGCCAGCCGGCCGATATGACGAGGGAGCTTCTGGTGAGCTCAGCCTGTCGTCATAATAGGTTGGTATGGGGGGGGAGCAAGGCTAACAGCGGGCGAAAGAAGCTTGTACAGTGGTGTTTACAGCGGGTAAAACTCGAGATTACAGTGACTCTAGCAGCTACCGGTGGATACCTGAGGCCCCTAAAGCCAGTTGCCCGGCAGCAAGTCCAGCAGCTCGCATTACTAACAAAGGCCCCTCTTCCCCACTAAGAACTTGTCTAGTCAGCGGCGTTGTTGCGTGGGGCCGGGGCTCTTTCCCCGACGTTGCCGGATGTCGTCAAAGATCATTTCGCCGAGCGGCTGCCGACTCTTCGGCCGATGGTTCATGCTTGTGGTAGTCGAAATGTTGAACAACTCTGCACTCAGCGTTCAAGCAGTCATAATCATCAAGTAAAAGCTAAGTACCAACCATGACTTTAGGGTATCGCGGCATCGCCCGAGACCCAGCTTGCCATGTGGCCACGGGAATATAGCCCAGGCAGACTGCTCACCAACTACGGCCTGGCTGGTTTTCTAAAGATAAGAAAGACCACGCCAGCTGGACTATCAGCCCGAGCCCATCTCGACCGCAGCTTCCATGGTATGTATGCTTCAAATCTCTATTCATATTCGAAATAAAGCAAGGACCTAACATGTACGGCCATAGCCGAGTGAAAGATCTGGATCCCGTCTGATCTCCGATAGATAACCACTTGAGCGCCAGATTAGTAGTTGGGTCGGTGACGACCAGCGAACACCGGGTGCTGTACATTCTTTTTAGGATTTTTTGCTCTGGGTATGTTTCCAAAGATGAGAAAGACAACGCCAGCGAATCGCATATCGAAATACGTACTGGGCTTCATGTTGCCCTACTGGTTCGAATATGTTGCGAACCATAGCAGACCCACTCTATCCGCATATGCCGCCAATAGCATTTGGCTTGATGTTGCTTGATCAGAGCATGAAAATCGTAGATCAGGTCGAGCATACTAGCCATTCACAGGTAATATACAGAAAGATATGGAAAATTAGTGATGGAACAACTTTGGTTGTTTCATGCCTCATATCAAAATCTGGGCGTTTATTTGCTGCACCTGTGTAGAAACGCTGGGCCCGTGTTGCTGGGACAACCCCCACCTCGGCTCGTCCCCTCCACACGAGGCTGCTACCAAACAATGTAGCTTACCTACACAAAATCCTACGAAATTCGTTTCGTAAAAGGCATCAATTGAGTGGGAAAGACAAGTGAGAGGCGGTTTTTCGCACCCAGGCTGGCAAAAATGGCGACCATGGTAATGCATCCCAAGCCCGCGACGCTCTTCGCCAAGGTGCGACCGCTCGACGACGCGACACATCGCACACAGCTTTGCTCCAAACGGCCGATACGCCCGAGCCAGGTCCTCGCAGTCAAGACCCCCTCGGTTAGAGCTTCGACCGTCTCCGCGGCCCTCGCCATCAAGACGCCCTCGGTCAGAGTCTCGACTGTCTCCGCGGCCCCCGCGCCCACCGCCGCCGCCGCCGCCGAGCAGCGCCACCGCCCCCGGCTGCACCTGGGCATGTTCGAGATTGGCAAGCCGCTGGGCAAGGGCAAGTTTGGACGGGTGTACCTTGCGCGGCACCGCACGTCGGGCTACGTGTGCGCGCTCAAGGTGCTGCAAAAGGACGAGGTGACGGCCGAGGGCGCCGAGGCGCACGTTCGCCGCGAGATTGAGGTGCACAGCCGTCTGCGGCACCCTGCCGTCATTGGCTTCTACGGCTGGTTCCACGACGCGCGCCGCATCTTCATCATCCAAGAGTTTGCCGCCGGCGGCGAGCTCTACAAGTCGCTGCGCCGCGCCGGCCGCTTCTCCCAGCGGCGCGCTGCCGTGTACGCCGCGCAGGTCGGCCAGTCGCTCGCATATCTGCACGCCCGCGACGTCATGCACCGCGACCTCAAGCCCGAAAATATTCTCGTCGGACTGCACGGCGAGCTCAAGCTCGCCGACTTTGGCTACAGCGTGCACGCACCCAGCAACCGGAGAGGGACAATTTGCGGCACGCTCGACTATCTGCCGCCCGAGATGCTCAATCAGCGCAAGGTCTCGTACACGAGAGCCGTCGATCAGTGGACGCTCGGCGTCTTGACGTATGAGTTCTTGACTGGCGAGCCGCCGTTTGAGGATGAGCCGCATCAGACTAAGAGGAGGATTGTCGCCGGAGACTTGAAGCCCCTACCTTCCTCAATATGCCCCGAAGCAAAGGATTTTGTGTATTCGGTTCGTTTTGGTACTGTACCGCAGTTTCTCGTCACCTATTACTAACACCACTTCTGTAGCTGCTCCACCAAGATCCGGCGAAGCGATTACCGTTGACAGAGGTGATGAATCATCCCTGGATAAGAATGCATTGCGAAAAGAAAAGACCCTCATAGAAGGGAGCATAGTGGAGTTGATTTTGATTTTGATTATGATTTTGATCTTGATTCATTTGGCGTTGACGGAACCTTGGGCATTGCATGCATAGCAGACCGTGGGAAAACCCGACTGCATATAAGGCGTTTTACGGGGCATTACATTACACAAAGAAACAATTTCATTTGTATTTTTTATCTCTTGTTGGCTCTCCTATAACGCTCTCTAGGAACTCCCACCTTCAGTCTTCTCTACACGGAGACGCCAGCATTGGAGGGAGTATCGAGGTACCGCCTACCACGCCAAACTAAATCATGATCGATCGCTGGCCGGCTGTCGATTTCTGTCCCTCTGCAAAGCACCCGCTGTTATCCTGAGCTCATCTCATTCGCTAAAGAGTAGATGTTTTGCCTATTATTTTACTTAGGCTCTGGTTTCGTTGCGTACTGCCATTGCCAGCTCACACATGCTCAAATTCAATGCTCTGCCAACAGCCTCTAGACTAGCTTTTTGTACACCATCGTACCATTCATACATATCGATCAAAGGGGCCCCCAATGCGGCCTCCAGACCAGCTTGATCCGGCCCACCCTTCTGGTCAATGATATCCTCGTCCGAGCGAGACGCAGACAAGTTGCAGCGGAAGATGCCCGCAGCGGAAAACGGCAAGAAGTCTTCGTATGTAATGGGTACCGCTTCGACGCAGCCCTCTGCGAGCAGTTGGTCGAGCAGTGTGTCACACGCGCCCGTGACTGCTCGAACTTGTCCGGGCTTCTTGACAACCGCATATGTGCAATAAATCAAGCCTCGCGAGCGCAGAGACTCCCACGTATCTGGAAAGGCCGCAAAGACTTGCTTTGCAACCGCGTCTGCGTCTACAGGGGAGAGACTGGCAGACCTGGCCGCACTCTCGGAGAGAAGAGCGTCGTAGAGGTCCCTGCCCGCCGGCGTGAGCGCCGCTCCACGTTGCTCAATCTCCCCGAAACGAGCGGTGTGCGTCGAGGGCACTAGTGAACCCATATCGAAGTCTGTATGAAAGCTGACTTGCTCTTCGAGGGCGAGAAAACTTGTCTGGCGCAGCAGGATGGGGCATGACCTGGGCGGAGGGCCCTCGATGCGCTCCTTGGCCCTCATGCCACGCCGAAGCATTGCTTCCTGAGCCAGCGAAATGTCTAGTGTTCGAGGTGTAAGATGATTAATGTGTGCCGTCTTAAAGCACGCAATATCGGCGAGGATAGGATGCTCTTTTTTGAGTATCTGGTATTCCGTGTCCGTAGAGGCAGCCACAGGCTGCCAGCTGAAGGTGCGAAGCGCCTCGGTGATAAAAACCTTAGCCTGCTCCTCTGTGAGATGGCTGTCCTGAGATTCCGCCGTATCCAGCATGCGCAACAGCGTGTCTGAAAAGATGTTGCGACGAGAAAGAAGCGCCTCGGACAGGTTTCGAGCCCTTTCGGAGGTGAGGAGCTCAGGTCGCAGAAGCGTCGTGAAGACGCGAAATGGGTTCTGCTCCAGGCTCTCAACAGAAATTGGTCGAAAAGCCGTCGAGTGCATAGGAAGTCCGGCAATGGATAAATCGTAGTAGCCGACAGGATGCATGTCTAATAGCTTGAAGATGCGCCGGATCGTACGTAGCTCATGCGCGGTGCCCAGGCGGATTGCGCCATGTCTCTCCGCTGTCAAGTGCTTCAGGCTGCTGGCCAAGTTACTGCAGCCAATCAGCGAATGGTACTTGTTGATGCGTTCGACGATTTCGATCAGATCGGCATATAGAGGAACTTCTGTCTTGTACATGGCAGACATGGCCGCGGCAAAGCGGGCGCGCAGATCCGACTTGTCCACGTGCGTTTTCATAATGATAAAGGGGTTCAAGGATACAAGTTTGATATATCACGGTTGATCGGTTTCTGAATCAGAGATATCATTGCATCAAGTGGTGATGGATGTGATTGCTTTGACCCTCCATGATATCCGTCACTCTCGGAGTAGTGCTTCGCAGCTGCCCCACGGCCTTCGTGACTACGCCGGCAGTGGCGGTTTCCGCAAAATTTTTGGTCATAATGAGCGTAGAAGCTGGCAAGTAGCAGAACTTTGTCTCTGATTTTGTATAGTCAGATGACCGATTAAGTGAATGAACGGGCAGGTTAGCATGAAGCTCAAGGTTCTGGCCTGTTTGTTGTAGTTTGAAAGTGGAGGCTCCGTGATAGATTCTCATTGTGTACTGCGCCATCTGCTCACGCCGCTTTACAGGCGTAAGAGTTGGATGAACGAGTTTTTTTGGTAGATTGGTGATCTATATATCTTCAAGCTTTTATCTTCATACCCGGGAGAAGATGATTTGCGCTTACATCTTCGTCACCAATGGACGCCTGGATGATATAGATAGATGATACTGTGACTGAGGGCTCCCTAATCGGCGCTCGAACCACGTATAATGACAAGCTCCCCGTACTTCTTAAAGGTAAGACCAGAGAATAGAGTGCGGGAAAACCTTTTGCCGTTGTCTCCCTGCAGGGCAATGAGAGTCAACTGGAACACGTTGGCGTCCACAACCATATTGAGGTGACCAGCAATGTCAAGCGGGCAAGCGTCTTGAGTTAACATGTCGTACACTCCAGCCGGCTCTGAGAGTTGTGAGCAGGACGGTACCTGGCGGGCATGCCTTGGCTAGACTGACTCGACGTCACTTTGCAAGTGTTGTGTAATACAGGGGACGTTTCAATTCGTGACCAATTTCTGGAATTTTTGCGACACTTTTCTCTCGACTGACAGGAGTCAGAGGGACTCGTCGAGCCGGGCATAAGTGACCAGAGCGATGCTATTGCCGGGGAATCTGGATAGGGTTTTGGAGCTCGTAAAGTTGATTTCATGAGTAGTCGTAAAGTTGAGAAGATGAGTTGACTACACTATGAGGGCTTCCGTTAGTGATGTATTGCGGCCGCAGCGTCAGCGCCCCGACCACATGGCATATTGTCATGACGCGCAGCATCTCGGACCACACCATACAGCATTGTATTTGCAGGCACTCGATGGTACTCCATGCATTTCCTAGCGCAAGAACCAATGTTATAGATGGAGAAATAATACCAGTGTATGCAAAGTTTCATTGCAAAAAAAAACCAATTATCGGATTCGAAGACTGTAATCAACTTGGAAGCGTAGAGATCAGAGATGGAGCCACTTAAGGATACCCCACCAAAGGCAGCTCGACGCGTCCAACCGTCGCGCTCTGCCCCGCCAAGGCCAACCAAGGCCAACATCGACCTTGGCCACGCTTCAACATTTTTTGCATGGGCCAGAAACCATGAAGATACATCATGTCATACTACGATATTGATGCCATCCTCACGGATGCTGAAGTACGATAGCATACTCTGGCCGCCCCCCGCCATTCACTGCTAACCACCACCGCCAGAAAGTTCCATGCCAGTTCGAGCTCGACGTCCCCTACCTCGGCCACCTCGACAATAATCCGCACGGCCTGAAGCCCGGCACGTCGCTCCTTCTACCGTTATGGCTGGCCGAGATGCTGGCCCTCGCGTCCTCGGGCGGCGAGGACAGCCGCGCCCCCCTCACGCTCAACTTGCCGCCGTGCCTCTCCGACGGCGTCGTCGCGGCGCTCAAGGCCGACCCGCGCGCCGTGGCGCTGCGCGACCAGAGCCCGCATTTCTTTGGCGTCTGCGTCCGCATGCTCGATCTGTTTGACGAGCGTGAGCTGGGCGCGGTGCTGCGCCGCACATTTATTTTGCGCGCCGCCGACGTCGGCCTGCATGCGCGCAAGGCCGACGAGGGCATGGTCGCCGGGCTCGGCGAGGAGTTTCTGCGCGGCCTGGACGAGTGGGAGCGTGGCTTGTTCCGAACAGGTCACGAGGGGGTCAAGGGCGCCAGAGAGTGGATGGACAAGGCAAAGAAGACGTAGAGGGGAAAAGGGCTCAGGGAACCGGGGGGGAGCGGTTCAGCTGGTCCGGGAAGGCGACGTGACTAATCCGTAAGAGGCGCAGAGATGGCCTTGTCAAAAGAAAGAGCGAGTGATGGTGGCATATACCCTGGGATAAGTGCTTGACATAGATTGACAAGAATGAATAATGTTCTAAGTTATGCAAAGATCTTGTCGCGAATCGCGCAAGTGTACTACTGATTGCTGGGATGGGGTTGTCAAATTCAAGATTGACGGAAACGGTCGATCGAGGCAGTGCACGGCACGGCATGCTCGGATCACAAGAGGTAATTAACTTTGCCATTATTACCGTCGAAACGAGAAACAAAATTGGCAAGACACAGCCTCACTCGGCATCTTGTGCATCGCATAACCTCCACGCTGCAACCAAAGCCAACCCCAGCAGCAGCCATACCCATGTCAGCAGCATCTCGCTCATTTCCAGCCAAATAAAGTATTTATTGGAATATTTGATAACGTGCGCGGTGCTGGCACCAATCAGGCCGCCGAGGACAGGCAGTCCCGAAAAAGCCCACGCCACGACGCCATGACGGCGCAAGGGGCGCAGGACGTGCCGCCACGACCACCAAGCCAGCAAGCCGGCAATGAGCGACAGGCCGCGCCAGTGTGCCATCGCAATTCTGTCGGACTCTGTCCGCGCGAGCTGCTGGTCGTGGTCATGACCCGTCAGAAGCCGGTGCGTAAACAGCTTCTCTGCCGTGGTTCCTCGGAGAGCGACGTGCGTGGCTGCGTGTATCCATGACGCCGCCCAGCAAGCTTCCGCATATGCGTACTCGACGTGCATGATACATAGGGTTAGGTAGATTATGCGGTAGCAATCGGTCAAGCATGCCATGGATGATGTCGTCGCCCGCATTGCCGCGGCTCTTGGCTCCGTGCTGCTGCTGCTGCTGCGGCCACCACCAGCAACCCCCTTGTCACTTTGGCTCTTGGGGTTTGTCAAGCCACTGGCGGAAGAGGTGATGGTGGTAGTCGTAGTAGTGGTGGTGGTGGTAGCATCGGCCAGCAGGCGGTGTCGGAGAAGCGCCTTTGTGGCCGCCAGCGCAATAGTCTGCAGCGCCCAGAAGCCCAACGTCGCGGCGTCGGTGGCGGCGCTGCTGCTCTGCAGCACCTGCTGCTCGATGAAGAAGTGCGGCGTGCCCCTGGCAAGCCTCATCGCCTGCACCGGATGCCACCACAGGAACTGGCCGAGCCAGGGCGCCAGCACCCTGCGGACGTGGTTTCCCAGCACCGCCGCGACCACCAGGCCCGCCGCGACGGCGTGCCCGTCGGCCAGCATCGTCGCCTTGACCGGCCCGTAGAGATGGCGCGGAGCCAGCAACAACCTGAGCTCGCAGAGCAGAGGGTCCAAGAAACTGTAGGCGAGGCTGCGCGCCGCTTCTGCTGCTGCTGCGCGTTGTCGCCGCCCGTGCCGCCGCGATGGCAGCAGCCCATGAGCTTGCGTCGTCGTCGCGTCCATCGCCGATGTTGTGCCGCTGGCCGTTTGTCGCACAAAAGAGCCTGATTCTGCACACCTTTTTCTTTTCTTTTCCTTTTTTTTTTTTTTTTTTTTCACCTTGGTCCTCCCCTTCTTCACCTCTTCAATCAGATTTTTCTGGGCCGCGTACCACTCAAATCTCGGCACATTTGGAAAATGGGCTTCGATGCAGGTTTGCCTGTTGCCTGTCAAGGCGTCCAAGGCCCCTTGTTGGTGTCAAAAACCCTTGTCGATTGATGCTGTGTCGGTGTGGGCAAGGCGGCTGACAGGTTGGCCTGGATTGGTCGATTCCAAAGGTGGCGATTGGGGTCCGAATCGATACATTGAAGAATAGGCCGATTTGTGTTATTGAATGTACCGGTACGTGCTTCCGCTATTTGCACAGCATGTCCCAACCCAATAAATGTTGAGACGAAAATGCCCAAGCGCCGCCTGCTGCTCCGCATAGTTAGTCAGTATTCGCTTCTACATACACGCCCAACAAGAGTTGAGAGCCAACCACGGATAGAACTAGCAAGGGACCCCTTCACATGTCACACAGGATGGAACCAAGTTGCGATCGGTTCAAAAATTCGCTAAGCAAAATCTGTCGGTCTATCTATGCGTACATGTGGATTAACTGTTGAGGGACTGCAGTCTCCTCGGCCGCGGTCGCCATCTCTGCGGCTCCCGCTTTGATCTCGCTCTTTATTCCTCTCTGCATATTCGGCCTTTCGGCGGATTGCGAGAATATCTTTCATCACAATTTATTGTCGCTTTTGACCGGCCCGTCGCACAGACAGGCGTGTGGTGCGACACCAAGTCCCAGCCTTGCCCTTCATATCCAGCCAGTCCACATATGCTATACGGGTTCTTGGCTTCCAAAAGGGGAGGTGACTTCATTGAAATCGATTTGCTCCGGGTAAAACGTCTCACCATACAAGTTGAAGTGGATTGTTTCCTCGCTCGATGTCGACACTACAGTTCCAGGACTGTCAGTAGTCGAAAAGAGGCATTGTTCTGCCTGTTCTTCAGACAGGAGGAACCTATCATTCAGTCCGTGATAAGTGTCCGAATCAAGATTGCCAAACAAGTAAGGACCTTCCGTCCGTTCCTCTGAGTTCAGGCAGTTCTCCACCAGAGGCGTGAATACTGGTGGACTCAAACTGTCCGGGGAAGCGATGGAAGCGTCCGGACTATTGACCGGAAATGAGTGGCATAGCCGTGCCTGCTCCTCGCAGCCTGAACTCGATGCAGCGGGCACCGACGAGTGCCTTCTGCTATTTGGCTCCCTGTAAATAGTCGCCTGTTCGCGACCGGTTCGTTCATAGTCGATCCCCTCTTTCGGCTTCACTGTATTTTGTGAGATTTGTCTAATGTGTACCAACTTCATGTAGTAGCATTCGAGATATCGGATCTCCGGCCAGGCGCCGCCGCTGCTCCCACCTCGATGACCCTTTTTCGAGTTGGGAGTGCTTTTGAAGTGCACGCGCCGAATGTGAGCAGCGGCGTTGTAATTAATGCCATAGAGTTTTCGCAACTGACAATTCTTGCAGTCGGCTATGTCAAACGGAATGTGGAATAGGGGCCTCAGCCCCTTTGAGCGCGGGTCAATGACCTCCCAGCGCCATCCCTCCGGCTCGTGTACGAGCTTGAAGTGACGAACATACTCATGGTCGCCGGACAGCTCTTTTTGACAGATTTCGCACTTTCTCTTTTCTTCCTTCTTTCTCCCTTTGCCTGCCTTGCTGCCGGCCCCTTGCCGTGCTCGATCCGAGCCTGGCGAAGCCGGCACACTCTTGGATGACGGAAGCAGAAATCTTTGCCGGACGGCATGGTAGTTCGAATTACTCAACGCCCTAAGCGAGCGGATCGACACCTTCTCATGTGTCGTGGTCCCGCTGAGACGCGCCAAGCGGCTTGCTACCGCATCACCTGGGGTTTCGAAGCTTTCTGTCGAAGGCAGCGGCGCTTGCTGCAATGGCGAAGTAGCCGACCCGACGGGAGAGTTTTCAGCGGTATATGAGTTTGCAAATTGAGTGTCAAGATACTCTGGTGTATAAATGTCTTGTGTAGAGGACGCCTCTGCGGCTTCCTCAGTATCTGGCGCGAACCATTGCCAGTTAAACTGAGTGTCAGCCCCGAAAGTGTAGGTCTCGGCCCCCGATGCGTAATCCTAGAGATGAAGTTAGAGTTGATCGCCCAGCAAAAGCTCGTGTGGCATAGACTCACATTGCCATGGAACTGAAACTCAGCTCCGTTCAGCAGCGAGTAACTATCGCTGCTTACGCCAGAGTAGCTGGCATTGGGAAGTTCAGGCAGGCCGGTGCC
Source organism: Beauveria varroae (assembly GCA_030780425.1). NCBI lineage: Eukaryota > Fungi > Ascomycota > Sordariomycetes > Hypocreales > Cordycipitaceae > Beauveria > Beauveria varroae. Next base: position 198,816 of record JAPFUP010000178.1, read on the forward strand.
ATTCTCAAATGTGTAGTTCATTTTGACTTGAAGTGTTTAAAGATTTGCTTTCCGAGACTGACGGTTGCTTCAATGCAAATAACTTCTTGCTGTTTTCGAACTCGTAAAATCTTCGAAGATGGGATATACCGTCGACTTTATAGTCCCCAAGCGGTGATACAATCTTCTCGGTGGCAGGTAAACGAGCCAGAATCACGACGGCAAAGGACGAACGACGTCTGACAGAGCTGCCAGCCTGGCGTATGACAGCGTGTATGTGTATAACTCTTGAATGCATCTCTGATTTGGGAGACACTGACCATTTATTCCCTGTGCCATGGCTAAGGCGTGAAAGTGACCAGGAAGGATTTGGAGGGGCGTGTCTGCAGGGGCGTGCGATGGATGCGTTGGCAGGCACAAGGTGGCTTGGGGCGATGCTTGCAGATAATCCACAACAAGTGCCAGATCGATGCTTGGGAAAAGAGCAGGCAGGGTCGCATGAGAGTCAAGGGCGCACTTAGACGGAGCAGCGTGCATTTGGCATTGCAATCACCGCCACGCCTGCCTTACATGACAGGATCGTACCTCTCTGCTCGAGCATGCAAGCCAGCGCAAGGAACACTGGGGAAGCAACAAGAGGCATCCAAGCAGATGGCTGGAGAGTACGCAAGACACGTCATTGTCGAACCAAGTGCAAGCACTAGCAATTGAGCGTCTAGGTGGAAGCAAGTGGCTAAATTGATGTCGTGGCATGTTTCCTTGCTTTGGACAGCCGGCTGCGATATCGCTTTCATGCCATCGTCGCAGTATCTCACCAGAGCATTACACATCTCCTTACATGTGACCAATGATCCCCACCGCATGCTTTAGAAGACCAAGTGTGGGAAGATACGGGTAGCGTTGGCTTTTTTCCAGTTCAGGGACCGGTAGGCTCCGTTGCGTGCCAGTAGGTAGTGAGAGCAAGCTTCCAGCTGCTCCAAGGTAGAAGCAGGCAGGCTGTGGCTTGGAAAGGGGAGCTTGACGGCTAGCTAGCGTTGGCGGTGGGCAGCAGGGTCAATGGATGTGACGTAGAGCCCAACGGTTGTGTACGGGCAAGTCTCCCTCCTAACTTGTGGCAGAGTGCATACTGGCAGATTTGCATTGCGGATTGGTATCCGTAGTTTGGGCTGCGTTAGGCGGAGAAGGGGGGTCACAGTCTAGATCTTGATGAGAAAAAGAAAGTTGTATCCCGTTCCATCTTGTCGCTGGTAGGTGACGGAGTTGTGCACATAATGCCAGATGATCCAAAGCCGACGGGACGGAGACAATTCTCCTGGCGGTGAACACATTGCATGATTACGAATATTGATTACCCTGACGGTGACAAACATGGTTTCTTGATCGCAGTCATGCTCTTGTTCGATTCAGAGACCATCTAGTTACTCTGTACCTCCGTACTTCCCGTAATTTGGTCAGTGGCCGCCTCCATCAGCCACTAATACTGCAAAGATTGACCATCTGCAGGTGCCTGGACCAGTGATTTACAAGACCTTGCTCCATAGAAGAATATACGAATGCTTCTAGTGCTCTGCGAGACACTTGGCCGTTCTATCAGTGGAGAGTCGCCCGGCCAGCTAGGGTAGGGGGTGCTGGTCTGAGCTGCTTGAGAAGAAGAAGGGGGGGGGGGGAGCCTAACCTGGTCGGGGAGTTTTTTGGGGTGGTCTTGGGACGGAGGAAGGGTAATGGGTCCCCAAGGTCGACGTAGAAAGACTGACAGTCGACTTGAACGAGTAAAACAGGTGGGAATGGACTCGCTAAAGCGCGCCGTCAGTGCAGCTTCGCAGCCACCGCCATCTTGCGATGCCACGACCACCAACTGGCCCATTGCCTAGCCCAGCGGAACCTTGGGCTGGCACCCGACCCTTGTCTAGGTAGGTATGAAGCAGGTGCCATGTATGACATTTTTGCTCGGTCCCTGCACCCTGATACTGCATGTATGTACTAGGCTCCCACTTCCGTGAAAGACGACCGTCATACCGCTGGTATAACGCGACCTATCGGCCCAGTTGACTCTTTCATCACATTTCACAGCATCAGCCGGTTATGCATGAGCGGCGCTGACTGATGAAGGGGCACGGAGCTGGGGAAGAGGGTCATGTATCGTTGATCTTGACAGGGGGGCAGAGTCGCCACATCAGGTGCATGTTGTGAGAGCTGTTTTTGCTGCACCTTCTGTCTGCCGAATGACAACAGACATGCACTCGATGAATACAATTGATTGAAGTATTTGGTTTCACAAAGGGACGGGCAGGGATGGGCTTAGCTGATTCCGTCAGGTTCTCGGCCTTGTTCCGCTCCCGCGCTGGCCATGAACCCAGCAAACTAGGGGAACCCAGCCGTGGCATGCTCGGAGGCCCAGCCCGGCTTCTTGTTCTGGTCAGTGATGAGCATGGGCAAATCGACAAGCAACGCCATGCAGCTCTAGCGTTTGTCATATAATCCGTAGCTATATGGCAAACGCTAACGTACTGGTAGTGGGCCCATCTCGTGGCCTCAAGTCGCTATCTATGCTATCCGGTGTCGGCGAGATTCCCTCAGGAATCCTAGGCAACTCACCTGACAAAATGCATGCACTGCTTTGTCGCGTCAGTATTCTTGGCATCAACTTGGTTGCCACTCTCATCCCAAGGAGCCCACAGAAGAGGCAATCCTGGCGCTCGATCTGCGGAGGTTATTGGCACAACCCCAGTAATAAGTTTGCGGGACAAACGGCTCGATGCAAGACAAGCAGATAGCAGAGACCCCGACCCCGTCGGCACCCCAATTCTGTGGCGGGCGCTAACAAAGGCAATGGCGGCCACCAAAAACACCAAAAGTTTATCCCACGGCCAGGGAAGTGCAATTTTGCAAATGACGTAGGGGTCTTGCTTGGATTCCCTATACTCCAAGGCTCGGCTTTGTTGAAGCTCGGATTCGAGTCGGGCTAAGCTACTAGCGATTCCAAATCTCTTCTCTTCTCTCTCCCCACGTCAATCGTAGGCCACCCAGACCATCAAGTGCCTTTCTTGACGCACCTCAAATCTATTTCGAGAGTATAGCTCACACTGCGGCCTCTCAACGGAACAGAGGAATTACACAACAGGATTGATTGCCTTGCAAAATTTTCCGCTGCCAATTTATCATGTCTTTTTTATTATCGCGCCACACATGCATTACCACTACCTACATCCAAGGCTTGTATCAGGGTATGTTGAAATCCCACAACCGCTGTTGAGCTCACTTTTTTGCCTGCTGCTGTCCAAAGTAAGACGAATAATTGGCAACATCTTGGCGGCCCAGGTTACTCCGTAACGTCAGTAGACAGTATCCGTTGTCAGAGGTTGTGTCTGTATATCACCAAAGCCTAGAGCATTCTCCTGCTCGTAGCACCGCAGAATGATCCGACGTGAGGAGAGAGCATCACAGCCACGTAGCAGTGATTTGCACCTCATCATTTCGGAACATCTTTATCAGCAGGCCGACAAAAAGCGATGGTCTCCCCGCCTCGGCGCTTGAATTTGGCCTAATGAGAAGACATGCGAGCAATCATCAGCAGGAGAGAGGTAGGTGGAGCAACTCTTGCAGCTGAGGAAGCGCCTCCCACCGAGTGCATTTTACAGTTCATGACAATGTTCGACGGCGATCATGACCGCTAACCGGATATTTGGGCACTGGTCGGTTGTCGAGCTCGGCTCCACTCGGGAGCGCGACTTATACAACGACTTGTATCACCTTTGAGCGGAATGCAACCACCCAAAAGCAGACAGGTCACACAATGAGATGGACTGTGGTCAGGTGTCATGTACCGGCATCTGTCACGATAATCAACAATGGAAGTCTCGTGGAGAATGATGTTGGCGTTGCACATTTGTTGTTGCTGCACTTTTCTGTGCTCCGTTACTAGCGTACAAAGTTGCGTAAATAGTGTGATGAACCTCAATTGCCAGCATATTCTTGTAATAGGTTGCCAGAATGCAAGCACGGCTACCTCTCTGCGGACACCTGACATATGCCCAAGATGGCTGTATTTTACTCACTGCCACTCCCATCCTGTGTTGTAGACCGAAGCACGACGTTGCTGTATTTACTCCAACATGTCGTAACAGGGTGTACGTCTAAAGAGAGAGCATGATAAATTCAAAGCTGGGTGAGGCAGAGAGAGACTAACACGAAAATCAGAAAACGCTTGATTGTTAAAAGACGCAATGCAGCCGGCAGACATGGCTTGCTTCTGGTGGCGGTCGCCAACGGAAATGCGCTTCCTTTTGCATTGTGGAGGCTCCTCAGTGCGCCTTGGGCCATTACCCGCCAACAACTTTTTGTCGGCCATTTCCTTCTGGCAACGGGCCCGAATGGCGCCGCCGTTTTGCCCACCACCATCACGCGGCCCTGGCCGAAAGGATAAAAAGGGTCGGGACGAGAAAGCCGATGCCCATCTGCACCAAAGGGGGGCGGCGCGAGTTTGGTGGTGTGGGTGGCGGAAAGGCCTCCATCCTGAGACAACAACACCCGGAGTCCAGGACACACAACTGCTGGCTCAATCAGCCATCCTGTGCTAGGCCTGCAGCTGAAAATAGAGGGGGCTTTGAACGCTGGCTGGGCATCATGTGTGACTAACAACGAGCCGTGTGTTTTTTTTTTCGGTGGCCATGACACTACATGGACCTCTTTGCAGAGCACAGCAGGCAGCATAGCTTTCCTGTCCCGATGAGTTTGTGTCTCCAGCCTTTTCGTCACTCTTATTTGTGTCATCTGGCGAATCGTCGGTAATTCGTCGTGCTCGCTGGGCGTCCGCTAAACTGGTTAGTGTAGGTTTTCCCCAGTCGCCCGTCCACCACAGAACAAGACGTCAAACACTTGGCTACGAGGGCGGAGGCAAAACCAAAATGTGTTGACGTGCTAGAGGGCCATGATTCGTAAAGTTATTTGCACATCTACTCGTTGTGGGCTGACTTGGTGGCCGAGATGGCAGCCGTGGTCGAGACCTCGTCAGGCGACAGTCACCCAGTGGTTCGCGCCCGCTGCTCCATTTCTGCAAGGCGGCCAGCCATTTTTTCGTCGTAATGGAAGCTGCCTCGCCGGGGCAATCAAACTAGTTAGCCTCGGCTGGGGAAGGGATTGCCTCCCTCATCACTGGAACAAGCTCAGCTCGCCCGGGGACCGGGGATGCAGCCCGCATGAGCCCCGAAGGAAGGGACCCGAACCCAGCAAGGCAGTTTTCGCAAGCCTTGTGACTGTCTGTATTGCGGACGCTGCGGCATGAAATGGTACTGAGCAGTGGCAGTGCCGGGCATCTTCGGTCAATTGTGTTATGAGGTCAAACTCTCGCTGCTCGCCTTTACTTTCTAATAGGTATAGCCTGCACATATTGCGCCCGTTTCAATGGTTCTGCTGGGTTCAATGTTCTCATTAATTCATGTTAGAAGCAGTGATTCCAGTTAAGTAGGGAGCAAAGACCGCCCCTCCCTCCCTCCATGGTCGCAGCACGCCACGCCGTCCTGAAACTGCTTCCGTCTTTCTGATCGAGCGAGAGCGACCGAAATCAATCTTTCAAAATGGTGTTCTTTCCCATGTAGAATTGAATGACATCATTTCGCTAACATTGCACGTAAGACGCCCTTGGAGAAGGAATAGAACATAGTGGTTCTTTGAGGGCACTGAGAGCCCAGGCTGCTACTGCCCTCGCCCAACCGCAACAGCGCGTAGGCCATCGCTAAATGGACTCTCGGAGCCATAGAAGTACAAGGTGACTCCAGAAAAGACGATCTTGCGTTTTCAATCATTCATGTATCATTATCGGTGCCCACAGGCTGTCTATCTGTTATGTTTGATGTGCTGGTCGCGATTCCCGTTAACCGCCAAGCCGTCGGCCACGCCGCATTACAAGAGAGCTGGCAACTGGTGGACGTTCAGTTATTCATCTGCTCATAACGTGAGAATTTCGGTGCCAAAGCTGCAGCAAATACGGCAGCAAAGGTACTTCATCACGTCGCTCGAGAAGCACAGCAGGCGACTGCTCCTGACAGGACCACCCGAATGTCGCCGTCGGATGCCCAAAGTTACAGAGAGCAAGCCATTCGAGCTCGGAGACTGGAACATGCGTCTCTCTGTACCCGCGTGTAGCAGTCATACAAAGTGAGGTGATTCAGGTTGTGAATTATGGCATGCTGTAGGCGTGGAGCAACTGGAGGCTGGCTTGTGTGTTACGGTAACGCACGCAGCGAGCCTTCACATGACGCGTATGAGCTGGCAAGCGATACAAATAATCCATGTTTAATATTTCCATTTATCCTGCATTTAATCCGACGAGAAACGGATACAGCAGCTCTGCGCAGGATGACGGCCGTCATAGAGGCTTTGGTGGGTGGTACTCAACTGCTTCACGACAAAAGTTCTAGAGGGTACAGAGCTGGGCAGTCTCGGCCCAAGAGAGAGCGAATGGCGCAATTGATGAGCAGGGGATAATGTGAAACTCGCAAATATTGGTTTGCCGCAAAGATGGTCAGCGACTGCGATGTTGAGCTCAGGTAGCACAGGCCCCCCCATGGCAAGTGCCCGGCGCTACTGAAGCGGTCCGCGATTGATACCCATGGCAATTTTATAGACAAAAGGCATATCGAGCTCTAGTCAATTACTTAGTTATCACATCATCATAATCGGCCCCCAAGCATGGGTCTGCGCGATGAACGCCCGTCGAGAAGCTCCAGTTTGCCTCGCTCTCTTTCTACATCGACCGGGGCTACGGCCACGAATGGCAAAATCATCGCCAATCGGCAGAGAAATGAAACAGGCACGGCAAAATTGATACAAATATTGTGTTCAAAATGGGGTCGAGAAGCAGAGGGAACTATAGAACCAGCCCACGGTAGATATATTGGTCAATATTGCTTCAGATGATCACCCGTTCGCATCCAGACTACCGAAGTATATCCCGTTGCTTAGCGACGAACTCGAAATTTGAGCGGATACTACACGGCCTGTGGTGATTGCGCAAGTTTCCGTTATAGATGGAAGACTGCTTTGCAGAAGGATCAGTTTTCGGGGTGTCTATATCAAAGGCTTTCAATATGCTTTGCCCTAAACTCGGGTCATGCATTCTTTTATGCGTTTTTGCACAAGGAACATGAGACTTCCGGCTATTGATCGACGCAGTAGACCGCTAACTATAGAACCCAGCCACTATATTCTTCCTCGCCACAACTCAAACCAGTAACCACGATTTCTGGTACCCCAACGATCGATTTACACAACCATATTCGTCGTCAGCTTCGAAACCTTTGACGTAGTATCGAAATCCCCCGCAGAAGACTCAATCAACCACAGAGTAAAAACTAACAAGGGCAAAGATACCTCCGTTGTGGTAAGCGAGCTACAGTTGCTCGAAAACGCCAGTGTCAACGGTCGGTGGAGGACGCACCGCACAGGACGCCTTCCACGACACCAGAAGCCAGATTTCTATTTGATTACAGAATACACTGCGGAACATTGTATGTATTCTACTAGGTCAACATGCCACATGAGCGCTAATCTGCGCAGAACACAGACAGAAATGTTGGGACATTTGCCGATGGCGGTACTGGGGCTTGAACTTGTGAATCTTGCTCCTCTGCTCCTCGTATTTGCTGAAATTCCGATACCAGCGACCGAGCGACGTACGAACCGATCGAACGACCGATAACTACAGTAAAACATCCTTGCCCAAATTTATGTCGAAGCCTCGTCATTAGATTGTTAGACCTCTGACTGAGATTGTCGACACTCGATTCATCAACCCTAGCGTTCTCAGTCTCCCTGAGACCACCTCTCTTCAACTTACACGTACCTCGGCAACTATACTGTCAAGGTTCGCCATATAGTGTGAGTGATGCAATGACGGAGCAAATTTGGTGCAGCGCACTTGTTATCTGGTGTGCCACTTTAAAATCAAATTCGCATCACAGAAACGCATCGGCAAAGAGAGTTCGGGCACCTGTATGGTGTGCCATGTATATTATTATGAATTGAGATCCCAGCTGGGTCATCTCGTCCCAAATCGGGAACTATGTATCTATGTTGAATGTGCGCCTCGCCAATGCAAACCCTAAAACCCGTGGGTTGAATAACCTTTTGTTGGGGTGCACTAGCAAGCGCATCCGTCACCAACAGCCCAAAACGCCGATGTTGAAATCGTAGCCTGCATCATTTTCACGCAGCCTTCAAAGCAAAACAAAGAGAATACAACGCTTTTCGAATGCCTGTCCCCTAAGACGCATTCTCACGTCACCACACCCGTACTCCAACCCAAGCTAGCATGTTGTAGCTGCTTATTTGGTGTACTGGGCACGGAAGGCCTTGGCAGCGCTGACCATGTTGGCCAAAGCCTCCTTGGTCTCCTTCCACTGGCGGGTCTTGAGACCGCAGTCGGGGTCGATCCAGAGCTGGTCAGGCTTGAGGAACTGAAGCATCTCCTGGATGCGGTCCTTGATCTCCTGCTCGCTGGGAACACGGGGAGAGTGGATGTCATAGACACCGGGACCGATGTGGCGAGGGTAGGCAGAGTCGACGAAGACACGGAGAAGCTTGGCGTCAGACTTGCTGTTCTCGATGGAGAGGACATCGGCATCGAGAGCAGCGATGGCGTGGAAGAAGTCCTGGAACTCCGAGTAGCAGAAGTGGGAGTGGATCTGAGTGGCGTTCTCAACACCGGCAGTAGAGAGCTTGAAAGCGTTTACGGCCCACGCGAGGTAAGCGTCACGCTCCTTGCCAGAGCGGAGAGGGAGACCCTCACGGAGAGCGGGCTCGTCGACCTGGATGACATCGACGCCGGCCTTCTCGAGATCGACAACCTCGTCACGGAGAGCGAGAGCAAGCTGCTCAGCCTGGACGGACTGGTGAACATCGTCACGGGGGAAAGACCATCTCAGGCAAGTGACGGGGCCAGTAAGCATACCCTTCATAGGCTTGTCAGAGACTGAGACGGCGTACTTGGACTCCTTGACAGTCATAGGGGCAGGGCGAGAGATGTCACCGACAATGATGGGGGGACGAACGCAACGAGAGCCGTACGACTGGACCCAGGCGTGGGTGGTGAAAGCATAGCCGTCAAGGCGCTCACCAAAGTACTGAACCATATCGTTGCGCTCAGGCTCGCCGTGAACGTAGACGTCGAGGCCAAGCTCCTTCTGAATGCGGACGTTGTCATCAATCTCCTTCTCAATGAACTTGTCATACTCAGCCTCAGTGATCTCACCCTTGGTGAAACGCTGACGCTGCTGGCGAATCTCCTTGGTCTGGGGGAAAGAACCGATGGTAGTGGTGGGGAAGAGAGGAAGGTTGAGCTTCTTCTCCTGCTCGTTAATACGGACGGGGAACTCGGCCTTGCGGTTGTAGTCCTGGGGAGTGATCTTGGACTGGCGCTCCTTGACCTGGGGGTTGTTGGTGCGGGCAGAAGAGGCACGAGCCTGCATGGACTTGGCGTTGGCCTCGAGCTGCTCCTTGACGGAGGCGGGGCCCTCGGTGACAGCCTTGGCAATCAGAGCAATCTCAACAGCCTTCTCGGAGGCGAACGAGAACCAGTCAGCAACCTCAGGATCGAGCTTCTTCTCAGAGGCAAGGGTGTGGGGAGTGTGGAGGAGGGAAGAGGAGGTAGCAGCAATGACACGGTCCTTGCCAAGCTTCTGAATGGCAGACTCAACAGTCTCAATGGCGCGCTTGAGGTTGGTCTTCCAGATGTTGCGGCCGTCGACAACACCAGCGGAGAGGATGGTCTTGGGGCCAAGAGCACCGATAACGGTGTCGAGCTGCTCAGGGTTACGGACGAGGTCAACATGGACAGCGTGGATGTCCTTGGGGACAAGGTCGAGGTTGTGGACAATGTCGCCGAAGTAGGTGGTGAAGACGAGCTTGGGGATCTTATCGCCGAGGCTGGCGAACTTCTCGTAGGTGGGCTTGAAGGCAGCCTTGGTCTTGGCGGGGAGATCAAAGACGAGGACAGGCTCGTCGATCTGGACAGTCTCGGCACCAGCCTCCTTGAGCTTGGTCAGGTACTCCACGTAGACGGGCAGGAGCTTGTCAAGCAGGTCAATGGGCTCGACCGACTGGCCACGGTCAGCCTTGCCGAGGTGCAGGAAGGTCACAGGGCCGACGAGGACGGGGCGGGTCTCAATGCCAGCCTCCTTGGCCTCCTTGAACTCAACAGCGGCCTTGGGGTTGTCAACAAGCTTGAAGCTCTGGTTGTCCTGGAGGGTAGGCTTGACGTAGTGGTAGTTGGAGTCGAACCACTTCACCATCTCCAGAGAGGGGACGTCGACACCGCCCTTCTGGTGGCCACGGCCCATGGCGAAGTACTGGTCGATGGTGTCAAGGCCATCCTTGGTATAGCGCTCAGGGACAGCACCAAAGTCCTGGATCTGGTGGAGAACCTGGTCGTACAGGGCAAAGTCGTTGCTGGGTACAGAGGTCACGCCGGCATCCTTCTGAATCTTCCAGTGCGCAAGACGGAGGCGCTTGGCCTCAGCAAGGAGGTCGGCTTGTGAGATCTTACCACCCCAGTCTGAATTTCAGCTGTTAGCAACCACGCTGCTTCAAGGTCAAGTGTCATAAGCGCGGGGTAGTGGGTTGGGCGGACTAACAAGCTTCGGTGGCCTTCTTCAGGTCGCGGTTGACGCCCATGCGGGGAAAACCGAGAACAGCGGACTGAACCATTTTGAGGCTTATTCGGTGAATTCTGAACAGTGTTTTTGATTTTATGTCTGAATGCAGTCGATTTGTTAGCGCCTTTGTCGCACAGTAAGCAAACGAACGGGTGGAGGTCCAGCGAAGGCGGAACAACGGGCCCGTTAGAAGGTGGCACTGCTTGGTACGTACAGTGTAACAGTCCTCTGCTGTCTCGATAGACGAAGGATAAAGTATAAGATCCCTCAGAAGCACAAAGACAAGAATTGACAGGAGAGAAAGAACAGGATGGGAGGGAGGAGAAATTTCCGGCGAGGGGTAACTGCGGGGGCGGGCTTAAATACGCATGGCTGAAGGCGGAGGGGGGGAGCAGAACAAAGGCAAAACGAAAAAAGCCTACATCGGCCACGCAACCCCACCATGGTGGGTGCTGTAGCTACCAGACAACGCCACGACCAGTGCTGTAGCTGTTGCCGGAACACGCTAACACAACGCTGCCGAATGAGAAGATTTCGTTTGGTTCAAAACAAATCTGAAGCTCGGAAAAAATCAAGACACTCGCCTAATTTTGACAAGCCAGCTGGCAATAACAGAATCTCTCTCGCCCTTTGGCTTCATCACCTCTCACACCTTTGTCAATGGGTCACGTGGATTCGCGTTGGTGAGGCCACGGCCACGCGTGCTACACTGTACCGTGAAGGCGCCCTTTCAGTGAAGCAACAGCGACAAAAATTGCACGCAACTCATATGCTTCTCTGGACACATGGCTCGCGCCTTCATAGCAGACTCCGACGATGAATCGGAGCGTGATGCCTTTTCGCCACCACCTGCGGCCCAAGCAGAGGGGCCGCACTCGTTTGTCAGCACCGCGTCGGAGCCTGTAAGCCTGGCCACATCGTCTACGGATCCCGTCTTCTTTCAAGGCATCTACTACGAACAGCAAAGTGCTGCCGCCAGAGAGCAGCAGCTTAGAGGGGTCGGAGCTGGTAGTGGGAATCTCCCAATGACAGCACCCACTGGGACTGAGCAAACGGACCCCGTGTCGCTGCCGTCACAGTACCCAGACGGCACGCCATTGGTAATTGGGGACTCGAACCGTGGCTACGCTTCCCGCGCAGTCAAATCGGCTATCATGAGAGGAAAGATGACGAGGCAAGATACCACAAGGACCGCGGACCCCTATGAGTTTCCTAGCAGTGCTGAGGACGACCGAGGTGGTGGCGCGCGCCGCGCCGGCTGGAAGATGGCGACCGGTTCGTCTGTGGCATATCATGGAACTGGTGGTGTTGCCGTTGATGAGGAGGAGAATATGGTACCACCTTCTCGAAAAAGGCAACGATTGAGTCGACGCGGAAATGATGCCGTGGACTCCTCCATGCCGCCTACTGCACTGCCAATCCACAGCAGCATCCCACCAACCATGCCTCCTGTCAATTTGGATGAGAACATTGAAGCCAAAACCGCCCATATAACGAGCAGTTTGATGCCTACAATGCCGATTGGCGATGATCCGTCCCTCATCATCAATGCTCGCGGGCTGACGAGCAGTCAGAAGGAGCAATATGTTGCTGTGGAGCTGCCAGCGTCTAGTGATTTGCAGAATCAGGCGGATCAACAGGATACATCAGATCAGCTCCCTCCGCAGTTAAACACCACGTCTCAGCGCCAAAGGACACCAACAAAGAAGTCGACCCCTTGCAAGTCGAAGGCGTCGAAACAACGACGTGGCAAGTTTCAGTCCGGAGAGGATCTTACGAGTTCTACTCAAGTCAACACGCCAGACGAAACACAGGAGAAACATCCTACGGTAGTTCTGCCCGATGGCGAAAATGAGGAACATCAAGAGGATGATACTCAGCCAGTTAACGACCCCGAACTCATGCCAGCTCAAGCGATCAGAAAGAAGAGAGGAAGGCCGAAAAAGGTAGTGAAGCAAATGGAAGAGGATGCGACCACGCAACTGGAGGTAGCAGAGTCACAGAAACCTGTTTCGGTCCCAAAGAAGAGAGGCCGGCCGAAAAAGTCCGAAACGCTCGGAGTAAAAAAGCAGGAGGAGGTGATTGAGGTGGAAGCGGACGAGGCACCGACCAAACCAACAGATAAACATATTGCCGACATTGTAACGGAGAAGGAGGACACCAGCGACGTCAAGGTGGAAGATGCAATTTCTCTCAACAACGTCAACATCGGCGATGGAAAGATTTGCAAGCCTGCTTCTGGTGTAACTGCCGCAGAGACCCCACAGAAGCCAGCTGGCAAGAGAACAGCAACACCACAAATAGGCAGCGCAAGCAAGCCACTTTATCGAATAGGATTGAGCAAGCGGTCAAGGATTGCGCCGTTGCTGAAATCCCTACCCAAGTGAGGTAAACTCGGGCATTGCACTGGCAAAACACTGCTTCTACAAGTTTGTACTTATAAAGCCACTGCTTATGACGTTCAGCATTCGGCGGCAGATGAGGCATCATATTAAAGAGCTATAGCTGCTGATCGCTTCCAGTAGATGATCACGAGATTCACGAATAAGTAATGATTTTTCAATCATTGACTTGGTCTGGCAATCTCTTGTGCATATTACGTGTGTAAGGCGCACAGCATGAACATCCACAGCCATCTTGTCAACCCCTCAACGCCCGTGTACGAGGCGGGCAATGTCGTTGGATAAAAGCCTCAAGAACTTGGCGGGAGCCCCAGATTAGACCCTTAATTTTTCTAAATTTTTAATTTAGGACAAGCACGCAATCTTGAAAAACAGCACTAGCGTATGCGCTGTGGTGGAATCGCTAGCTCTGGCATGATGGCATCTGGCCGGACGGCGGCGACTTGGGCCGACTGTCGGAAGCCGATGACTGTGCCCCGCTGCTGGTCGCTGCCCCTCCATGAAGTGGCATGTTCGCGCTGCTAGGTAGGCAATGAGGGTAAATGAGCACATCGCGGCAATGAATGCATGCGATTCATGAATTGAGAGATCACATCCTACATCAAGACTAAGCTTAGATCAAAAAGACAAAAGCAGATGCAGGCTGCGAATTACTCGTAAATCTAGACTCGGCTTGTCGCCGATAACGGGCTCCCCCCACCTACCTACGGTAACTAAATATTTTTTCGACCAAACCATCTTGGATCATTAAATCGCCTCCGGACAGCAGCAACGTTGCCGAAGCCTGATTCTTGAGCCAACTCCCTACCCCTGGCAACCGCAAAATACATCCCAGCATCTACGGCCTCTGCCCAAACAGACAATGGCGACCAACGGCAATGCTGTGGTCGATGCCCAACCCGAGGCCACGACCGGCAACCCTTCGCATCGGTATCTGAGCACTCGTGGCGAGGACTCTGGAGTACGTCTTGTCGCGCAGCATCATCGGGCTCACGGTGGACGAGCATTTTATTGCGCCCTGATATAAGCTTTTATAAACGACGCCGATCATATAGACTAACACCTTGGCGCAGTTTACCTTTGAGCAGGCTGTCCTCAAGGGCCTCGCCTCCGATGGTGGTCTCTTCATCCCCGAGGCCATCCCGGCTGCCACCAATTGGCAGTCTTGGAAGGATCTTTCCTTCACCGACCTGGCCTACGAGGTGCTCTCGCTCTACATCTCTCCCGACGAGATCCCGCCCGCCGACCTCCGTGACATCATTCAGCGCAGTTACGCGACATTTCGCCACGCCGACACCACGCCGCTCGTCCACCTCGAGAACAGCCACTATCTGCTCGAGCTGTTTCATGGGCCGACGTTTGCATTCAAGGACGTCGCGCTGCAGTTTGTCGGCAATCTGTTCGAGTACTTCCTCGTGCGCAAGAACGAGGGCAAGGAAGGCAAGGGTACGATTTACGCCTGCTCGAGAATGAGGATCAAAGTAGTTAAAGAAGAACGCTAATCGGTTCATAAAATCAGATCGCCACCACCTCACCGTCGTTGGCGCGACCAGCGGTGATACGGGCTCCGCCGCCATCTACGGCCTCCGCGGCAAAAAGGACGTTTCCGTCTTCATTATGTTCCCGACGGGCCGCGTCAGCCCCGTTCAGGAAGCGCAGATGACGACGGTCCTTGATCCCAACGTCTATAACCTCTCCGTCGGCGGCACCTTTGACGACTGCCAGGACATTCTCAAGGCCATCTTTGCCGACAAGGACGCCAATGCCACCCTCAACCTCGGCGCCGTTAACTCCATCAACTGGAGCCGCATCCTCGCCCAGATTGTCTACTACTTCCACGCCTACTTTTCGCTGGCCAAGCAGTCGCCCGAGTTCAGAATCGGCGACAAGGTCCGCTTCGTTGTACCCACGGGCAACTTTGGCGACATTCTGGCCGGCTACTTTGCGCAACGCATGGGGCTGCCCGTCGACAAGCTCGTCATCGCAACCAACGAAAATGACATTCTTGACCGCTTCTGGAAGACGGGCAAGTACGAAAAGCACGCGTCGTCGTCGACGTCGGGTGAGACCGCCGCCACCGCGCCCGCTGTCGGCGCCGACCCGTCGGGCGTTCGTGAGACGCTCAGCCCCGCCATGGACATTCTCGTCTCGAGTAACTTTGAGCGCCTGCTGTGGTTCCTCGCCCACGAGTTTGCCGCCACCGCCGGCATGGACGCCGCCTGGAACGAGCGCCAGGCCGGGCAGGAGGTGTCCCGCTGGCTGCGTGAGCTCAAGGACGTCGGCTCCTTTGGCCCTGTCTACCAGGATGTGCTCGCCGCCGCCCAGCGCGACTTCGAGTCGGAGCGCGTAACTGACGCCGAGACACTCGAAACCATCACCGGCTTTTACCGCCGCCTCGGCTACGTGCTCGATCCCCACACGGCCGTCGCCGCCGCCGCCACCCAGCGCTCCGTCGCCCGCGCGCCCCCCGGCATCCCGCACATCTCGCTGTCGACGGCTCACCCGGCCAAGTTCTCGGGTGCTGTGGAAAAGGCGCTCGCGGGCGAAGCCGGCTTCGATTTTGCGGCGCAGGTGCTGCCGCAGGAGTTTGTAGGTCTCGAAACGAGGGAGCGCCGTGTAGAGACCGTTGAGAATGACTGGCGCAAGGTGCGCGACCACGTCAAGGCGCAGGTGGAAAAGGAGCTTGCTGGACAGCGGTAAGCTGGTGATGGATATAAAAGGAGCATGATTTGTGGTTAAGCTGGAGAAATGGGGAACGCGCACAGGACAACATTCATTGATATTTAGAGCAGGGCGCTTAGAGCATACAAGCAGAACGTTTGATACATTTTGTATTTTTTCCTTGTACATGTCGACATACCGAGACTGAAACGCATGTGCACAGTTTTCGCAACTTGTGCCATCCGTGCTAGCGTATTGACTAAACAAACGTGGCGTTCGTCTCCAATATAGCATATTTTTCCACACTCGCAAATATCCGCCGCACTAAATGGGTTTGACAAGAAGAAGCAAAGGCGCTCGAGGCAGATCCTCCACGGCCAGAAGGAGCAGGAGAAGATGTTAAACCATTCAGAAGATGCCAGAAATCAATCGAAAAAAACGCCGACGTAGATGCATCAGTGGAATATTTAGTCGTTTCTTGGGTGTATAGTGTACATTGTTGGTCCTTCCAGCGCAACAGTCGTCCGAAGCAGAGAGATTGCGAAAAGTGATAGATGGGTTTCGCAGTTCACGCTCAGCCATTATCCTTGATGTGTTTTTTGATGAATTCAAACGAGGAGAAGAAAATGGCGTTGACGACGCACGAGCGGCTCATGGACACAGCGAGTCCGCGATACATGTCCCGCTTGAAAAACGTAATTTTCGGTGGTGGTTCGACCCTTTCACCCCGTGCATAGAGAAGTGAGTTGCGCTGATAAATGCTCTTGGCCGAGTCAATCGGATCTGCCTTGAGAGTTAGCCTCCATCATATCCGTCATTGATCGGCCAGCCAAGACTTCAGCTCACATATGATGGCCCAAGAAACAAGGCCACACGAGCCACCTGCTGCCACCACAGCCAGCTTATTGCTGCTGTCCCCGGCAAATGTGGTTCCAAGCTGCTTTCCACTTTCATATACCATAAAGTATATACCTGTTCCAACGGTGTCTCTCACTGAAAAATGTTAGCGGGGTCAAGCAATGGCAGATCGAGTTGACTTGCATTGATGTAATCGAAAGCCAGTATAGAGACCCAATATGCCTCGATGTTTTATGATGGTGGCCATAGTCCTCATGGTGCCTTTGTTCTGGTAGCTCTGAGCGATGGTAGCGCTTTTCTTCTTGGCGCCACCACGTTCTGCTAACAAGACAGACACTTGCGAGCTTAGTTTGCTCAACTCGAATGGACAGGCTAATATGGGTACAACTGCACCAGCCGTTGCGCCAGCCGCACCAAAGCAGGCAATTGAGTACATGTTTGGGTAATTGCCGGGCATATTGACGTGGCGCAAGATGTCGAAACCTGTGTTCTGTTTTACCCACCCGGCATAAACATATTTCGCTCGTTGGTATATTGAGAAGGAGACGGTTCGGACGAGAGTAATACTGGCCATTGGCGCCGTTACACCTGTGTTGTAGTAGGTGTTAGCATATTGGCGTCTACAGTTAGACTTGCCACGAGTGAACTTTTCAACACCAGCGGCAACAAAACCCGGAAACCTACCTCGAAAAAAACCACCCAAGGATTCTTTTGCGTATGTCTGCTTGACGCAATCGAGAAAGCCGCGGTACTGGTACGTCTGCATGCGAGTCTTGACGCTGTCGAGAGGGAATGCGACGAGGGTGGAGAAGACGCTGGAGCTGCTGGCCGCAATTTCGGTGCGATAGCGTTTGGTAAGAGATTGGCGAGACTTCTCGCGAGTGGCGGGCGTGGCATTTTGATTTGCCTGTGGCGATGAGTTACTTGTCATTGTAGTTGCGATGGAAGGACGAGCGGCAGCAGCGGGCCCATGTTGCGAGTTGGCTGAGCTTTCGCTTGCGCTGGCGTCAAGGGTCATTGCCTCTGGCGAGGTGGCAGCGGCCGGTCACAGACGACTTCAGGCTATGGCCCCGATTATTCGAGGCCAGAGTCTGGAGCGGTGATCGCAGCGTGGCCAATCGCCAGAAGCGCCGTGTGCATCAATGAATTGAAGCTCGTGGGAAAGGGTGGAAGGTCGAGAAAGAAGGCGCCACTCGCGTTTTTCGGATTGAGATCAATTACGACACCGGATGCGCTGGCGATACGGAGAGAGGCCCGCAGGGGACGGCTATTATTCAGACTTTCTGGAAAGACAAGAGGTTTCGAAATGAAGCGTGGGGTGAGGTGGACTAGATGAGATTGATTGAACAGGGCGAGGGTAGGTTGACGGAACAGCTTTGTTTGACTCGACGATGAGCCCGATGGCGGGGCGGGGGCTGCGAACAGGCCCACAGGCGATTCGGCCGGCCGACAGGCCTGACCAAGATGGGAGAGCACAGCAAGTTTCGAGATTTAGCGCAGACCAACCAAGATGCCTGACCCGACGGAGAAATCCGATGAAATGGATGAAAGATGGATGATTCAACTGTTTGGGCAGCAGACGCTATCTTGAACGCAGCTTTACAGATGAGGGGATCGAAAAGGTGGAGATGGGGCTGGCAGCTGGCAGAGCTCGGTAGTCTGGCAGGTGCTGCTGCAGGTGCTGCAGATGCTGCAGGTGTGGATGTGTTGTGCTAACGGCGGAAATGAATGAGCCCCTCCTAGCACAATTGATAGAGGAGTGGCAAGTGAAGGAGACACGCCACGAGTGATCATGCCTGGGTAAATGCAGCCAGCATGCCAGAGCAAATCACCATTGAATTCCTATTGCTGCTCGAATTACCTGTAGGCACTATGACCTCAAAGCGACGAGCCGAAGCGCCAGAATATTGTGGGGGCTACATACCGTTAGCGTATTGGCAGCTGTCTGCCAGCCGTCTGCCAACGTGCCCTTTTACAGAGTACTTATATACACATTTAGCCTCATGACGTTCAAACAAAGACAACAACAACACCTTACAGCAGCCGTGCAAGACGCAAAATTAGCCATTCTCAGTCGCCAGTCATCTTGACTAGTACACTAAATATAGCATTCATCATCTGTTTGCGCATTCGAAACGTTCAACTCCATCACCGGGTCGCCACTCTGCTTCTCACCGTTGGGTCCATCACGACCCGAATATGCTCCAAATGACTCGGCACAAGATTCGGCCGGCCGATGAACTTGATCCAGCTATATGGATCCGCGAACTCGTCGTTAAGCGACGCACGCTGTCCCTGTACCGCCTCGGGAAACTCGCCTGCCACTCCGATGGATCCCACCTCCGCCTTGTACTCCTCCCATAGGCGCATCAGCTCGGCAAACTTAGCCGGCTCTGCGTAACGAAGGTTCTTTGTCTCGCCAGGATCTTTTTTCATATGAAACAGCTCCCACTCCTGTGGCCCTCGTGGTGCAGGCACAAATACCAACTTCCAGTGACCTTGTCTCAGGGCTCCCGAGCCAGCAATTTCGAAGCCCGTCACATATGTATCGTCATGGATGTCAAACTCCTCATCTTTACAGCGCTTGGTCTCACCTCCAGATGGACGCAGAGACTGCAAATAAGGATACCAGCTTTTCCCCCGCAGACCAGCAATTTCTCGGCCCCTGTAATATGTGCCCGGGTGACTTAAACCAGCCATTTCCAGAACAGTCGGCACGATATCCATGACTGTGCAGTACGCCTTGGTAATGCGCGCATCTGAGACGTTTTCGCTCTTTGGTGGCTTGACAACGAGTGGCACGCGGCATCCGCCTTCAGTTGAATGCATCTTGAACAGCCTGGATGGCGCCGTTGCCGCTTGCGCCCAGAGCGCTCCGTACCATACAAACGAATCGCCTCGACCAATATTGTCTAGAGAGTTGTTATAGTATTTGGCAATGTGGGCTGCCACCTTGTCTCCCATAATCGGCTGTGCTTCATAGGAAGCCCCTTCAGCTCCGTTGTCCGACATGAACAGAATCATGGTGTCATCATATTCGCCCGTCTTACGAAGATGGTCGATAACTCGACCAATATTCCAATCCATGCGATCTACCATGCCCGAGTATACTTCCATGGCTCTCGAAGAGCTTTCTCTTGTCTCTTGTGGCAAATCCTCCCACTGCTGAGACTCTTGCTCGCCGACACGTACGATTGGATGCGAAACAATGTCCTGGTCAACAAGACCAAGCTTCTTCAGACGATCAACACGTTCCGATTTGAGAACCTGTGGCCCATTCTCATACATGCCTTCAGGAAACCAATCAATCACAACGAGTCAAAAACACAACACACGACTGCATTTCGGTCTCGTACCTTTGTATTTATCGGCCACCTCCTTCGGGGCCTGTAGTGGCCAGTGAGGGGCAGAGAATGGAAGATAGGCGAAGAATGGCTTCTTGGCATCATCATCGTTTCGATCAGAGAGATATTCTATGAGCTTGGAGGCATACGCGTCCGAGGAATAGAACTGTTTTGGAAGCTCTGCTACCTCACTACCCTCGACGTGTAAAGCTCGAGTGGCCGTTTCGAAAAAACGATCTGCGTGGTCCTGATCTTCATACTGTGGCTCATATCCTGAAATCACGACGGTGTTAGTACACAGTTTGCTTTTTTGGATGCCATTCTGGGGCTCAGATACCATAGTGGTTGGCACAACCGGGCAAAAGGGCAAAAGACCTGTGAAAGCCGCGATGAATGGGATAGTGCTGAGGCTTTAACCCCAGATGCCATTTCCCAGCCATCATAGTGTAATAACCGCCGTCCTGCAGGAGCTCTGGAAGAGCAACAACGCGATCATTCAGGTATCCTTCATGGCCCGGCTGACCCTGATGAGCGACAGAGCTACGGGTAAATTCGGCAAGCTCTCCGAGGCCCGCAAGGTGATGGTCGGTTCCTGTCATCAGCATTGATCGAGTTGGCGAGCACGCTGCCGCCACATGAAAGTTTGTGAAACGCAGTGCATTCTGTTCCTGAGCAATTTCGTCGATTCTGGGTGTTTGAATCTCAGATCCGAAGCAGCCACAGTCGCTGAAGCCTAAGTCGTCAGCAACAATGATCAGGAAGTTGGGCCGCGCCATTTCTTGCGAGAGAGATGTCTACAACGAGGTGAAGATCAGTGATAGCAGGAGATGGAGACCTTTCAAACAAACCTGAGCAGGAAGGAGTAGTCTCGACGTTTAAGTACAGTTTACAAGAGGTACGATCATCTACCAAATTTCCGGACTCACACACCACCAAACAGCGCCGGTTGGCCTCTATTTCCCCTCTTTATCGCAAGAAGAGGTCGCCAACCCTTGCCTGAGTTAGCTGAACAGAGACTAGCATAGGAACTCGCACGAGCAAGGCTGTACTCGTCTGCATGGCCACGAGGTCTGCAAAGTATGCAAATACGGATCTGAGTGCGGACTTCGGCAGGACTTGGCGCGTTTCTTCACACGTTCTGGCTCTTGCAGAAGCTACAGTCATAGACTCACGGCCATGTACTGGGATGGGGCCAACAAATTCCTCTTATCTGGTGCGACCGGCACCAGTATGAAACTACAATCTTCAGTACGGACATCGGCAACGAAAGAAAACCAGGACGGAGCTTCAAGTACAGCGCCCGCTGTATGGGCTGGAGGGGAGCCACTCACCCACTGAACCAGAAACCGACCAGTGGGACACGGGTGCGCCATGGAAATGAGGCTTGCATCGGGCTTGCAGACTGGCCAATCCGGAAGTGTAGTCGGCATGGCGGGCGTCACGCACATGAGCATTGCATAGCGCTCGGAGAAAATGTGTTTGCGTGAAAGTGGCAACTTGGCAAGGCACGCAAGAGCTAGTGAAGCGAATGACTGGGATCAGTAAACGAGCTTATACAGTAGGACAGTCAAACGGGATATCTTTTGACACAGCGAGCAGGCTTGCGTTGAACGAAGTCTTTGACTTGACGTGCATCTGCGCAGCCGGGGACCGGGGAACCAGGGCCAGCTGTACCAGCCTTGGCCTTGCGGCATCCAGCACAATGATGCAGTTTTCGCCCCAGACATTTTTGATTCACTTATATCAGCTATTCTGTACGAGCAACAATGCGGAGTTGGAGGGCACTGCCGGCTGCAACAACCCGGTTCTGGTTGCGCCCCCCAGCCAATATAGTGATTCCGACGACAGCGGCGCCCACACCTGGCCGCCCTCCCCTTTGGCCACTTATGTCTGTCAGCGCTCGACTCGACTGTTGAGTAAAGTGCCAGTAAGATGTTTAAACATTGAAAACAAGAACTAACATGTCATCTGCGCATAGGAACTGTAACAGGCCCGGCGCGAGAAAACCATGAATTACTAGTACATCGACCCGCATTCTCTGCGTGGGGCACCGATTAACTCTGCAATTACGGATACATCGCCAGAGGCTTGACCTCGAATGAGCCCTGCCTCGGTTGTGGTTGGTACCATAGCAGCCACTCGTCCAAATGCCGACAGAAGTTGACACCAGCAATACGTCGGCAGCCTTCGGATAAACATTCATATGGCGCATCTCAGAACTAAAACGTTATGATGCTCCACTACCTGGCTGTAGCCTGTAGCCTGTAGGTGTCTCGGGACCTGAATCAGACCAGGGTTCAGTCCGGTCCAGAGCGTCCGTGGACATTGATTTACTCCGTCTGGCAGAGGTCATGCTTGACGGCATATTTGTATGCGTAGAGAATAGTTTGCACATTGCTCCGGGCTAAATATTCCTTTCCAGCCCAAATTTGCAGCAAGGATTCTTCATAGCCAACCGCAGGCAGGCAATGTCTTGAAAAGCAAACAGGCAAACGAAAGTGGTCAAAAGGGCTGCATCGCAGCGCCTCTCCGGAAACCTCGATTTTGTTTCTGTCATGCACTTATTTTTGACCTTCAAACTGGCTGGCTGCACAGATCTTGGTACAGCACGCCTGTTTGCACGCCTACACCCAAGTCTCCCCAGCTCCACGGTGACCTGAAAACTCGACTTCAAAAACGCCGGCGATGGATGCTATCACGATGAGAGCCAACAATGCTCACCCCGTCCAGAAGCTTTCCCTTGTCGAGCGTCTTCGGCTTGCTGCGCCTATGATTGTATTTGTTGCCTTGTACGTGGCATGGGACATGGTTCCGTTTCTTTCACTGTCAGCTCTGAATCCCACATCTTTCCCTCTGTCTGATTCGTTTCGTCACCTCGCGGTCGATCTTTCAGCGTCTCCTCGTCTCTCCGAAACCCTATGCCTGCATGCTGAAGATGGCAAATGGGAGCGAGATTCAGCCATTCAGCCGAATAGAAGCACCAAAGATGAAAAAGGCTTGAAGAAATCATAAACTGGAAACTCGAACGCAAAATATTCAGAAACATACAATGTTCTTACTAACATTTGGTTCGTAGTTACACTGCCATGTGTGGCTTCAACTTTGGCTTTGATGTCGGGAATTTCACAGGCGTGCAGGCAATGCAGCGTAAGTCCAACTTTTCTGACCTGTGCTTTCCTTCATCCTGTGCGTTTCATCTTACTCCTTTATCCCGCAAGACAGAAGACTAGTTGGTCTTCCTTTCGGTCCCATCGTTGCGACGTGTTCTCATCTGCAGTCCCCTCCTTGCATCGAATCCATCTGCAGGATCCCACACCAGAAGCGCCCGCCCCAAGAGGTCACGGCAGCCATTCACGCCCATATATGTTGCTGTCCACACCACCCTATCAATTCGGCAATGCGTGATGGGTCGAGACTCAATCGTCAAGATGCCAAGGGAAGGGGGACCGACGACACCCACTTATTAGCTGCAAGACTAACTGGGTCGGCGTTGCTAATCTTTCTTGATGCTGCAGACTTCGCCAAAAAGTTCGGCCAACTAGACTCGAACACGGGCCTTTACTTTCTATCGAGCTACTTATCATCCGTGATGACGGCCACGCCTTTCATCGGCAAGCTCATCGGTGCCCTGGTTTGCGGTCCCATCTGTGAGCGCTGGGGTCGCCGGACCGCCCTGGCCGGACTGGCATGCATATCCGTCGTCGGTGTCACACTGCAGACGAGTGCGACAACGACGGTGCAGTTCACCATCGGCCGTATAGTCAACTTTGCCATGACTGGGTTTTGCATCATCGTAGTGCCCGTCTACCAGGCCGAGTGCACACCGCCGCAGCTGCGAGGGCTCACGACGTCGATGATGCAAATGATGATTGTGTTGGGCCAGCTCGTCTCCTCACTCATCAATCTGGGCACCAAATCGATCCCTTCAGACGCCTCGTGGCGCATTCCCGTGGGGCTGCAGCTGGTGACGCCTGCCCTCCTGCTGGCGCTCTGGCCACTGATCCCTGAGTCTCCGCGCTGGCTGCTGGCCCGAAATCGCGAGGGCGACGCCAAGGAGTCGCTACGCGCCCTGCACAGTGGCCGTCTTTCGGAGGGCGACCTAAAAGAGTCCCTGCAGACGCTTCGTGAGAATTTAGCGGACACGCAAAAGGGACCCTGGCGGGAGATGTTTGACGGTAAGAACCGTATTCGCACCTTTGTTGCAGTCATGGCCATGGTGGGCCAGCAGGTTACGGGCCAGGCGTTCGTGAGCCAGTATGCGGCCGTGTTCTACCAGCGTAACGGTTTCGCATCCCAGGCGCTGCTTTTTACCATGCTGTCCAACGTCGCTGGCGTGGGCGGTAATGTAATTGCTTGGTCTTTGGTAGATGGAATTGGTCGCAGGTATGTGGAGTTGATAAACCGTCTGGTCATGTTGCTAACACCAAGCCATTCTGGGTGCTCGACCACAGACCCATCTTGTTGATTGGAGGCTTCCTCATGGGTGCATTCTTATACATGGTCGGGATTGTCTCCACCGTCCACCATCCCTCCCACGACACTAAAAACATGCTGGTGGCGGCCATTACCCTCTTCAGTATGGCGTACCACATGTCCTGGGCTCCCGTGTAAGTGCGCCCCTCTTCCCGGCACCATCCGCTCTTCCCGGCTCTCGCTGCTGCGACGATCATTTCGTCGCCAAGGGGGGGGGGAAAGGGTCGCGGAACAAAGAAATGAAACAAAAAAAATGCACTTGTCTCATGAGCTACCAGCGCCACCTTTGGCAAACAAAGAGAAAGGGGGGAATAAGGCGGGCTGACCGGAAACAGATCATACATCATTGTTGGCGAGGTCGCCCATACTCGCGTCCGCGAAAAAACGAGCCTGCTCGCCTGCAGCATCTCCATCGTCATCACTTTCCTGACGTCGTTTACTATGCCGTACCTCATCAATCCGGGCTACGCGGGGCTCGGCGGCAAGGTCGGCTTTTTGTACGGCTCGCTGTGCTTTGCCATAACCGTCGTCGCCTACTTCTGCATGCCCGAGATGAAAGGCCGCACGCTCGAGGAGATTGATGCTCTGTTCGAGGCCGGGGTGCCGCTGCGCCACTTCTGCGACA
This sequence comes from Beauveria varroae, assembly GCA_030780425.1. Taxonomy (NCBI): domain Eukaryota; kingdom Fungi; phylum Ascomycota; class Sordariomycetes; order Hypocreales; family Cordycipitaceae; genus Beauveria; species Beauveria varroae. The sequence continues at coordinate 223,807 of JAPFUP010000178.1, forward strand.
CGGCCCTGCCCGCGAGCTCGGGGCGAACGAGCGATTCGGAGGTGCTCAAGTCCGAGAAGACACAGACGGTCATCGTGTAAAGAGGCCAGTGGCCGCTCAAGCGGGCCCGGTGAACTCTGACAGCACGAAAAAGCGAGAAGGCCCCTTTTCGATCACTACGGGCATCAGAGCTTGATTTGTCGGAACCTGTTCGCCTTGATCACAGTATGGCCACACACGTATGAACCGTCATTTTGGCTATATAACTAATGCAGTGCATCATTGGCAATTCAAATCTTGTTGGATGAATATGAAAACTCCACATGTATAGATGCCAGCAGATACTAGCCCTTCCCCATGATGTATGCAATGCTTCTGGTTCCTTTCAAGGACTATTCCTTTTTTTTATATCTTTGCACGACTCCAACGCCTTGCAGTTGAGCAGCGTTCGTGAGCTTGGATTCTCTGTCTCCCCACCCGTTATCATGCCCTGGCGTAATTTACAGGAAGCGCATGCGCCCGACTCATTGTGGCCGAGTCCGGCTTCGTTTGTCCGCTACTGCCGCGAGCTGTTGCGGGGAAATGCCTTGTATAGCAACGGTCTCGTAAGATTCCCTTACGCAGCACGTCTGCACGATGTCCTCCTCGCGCGGGAGGCTGGCTCGGCACTTGTCGTGGCTGTATACAGCGCGGCACGAGCCGCTCATGACGCAGCAGCCTCGCCATTCGTCGCCTCCGCCGCGCCCTCGGTAGCGTCTTCGGCAGCGTCCTCGCCCACGACGTCCTCGCTGGTCTGGCCCGCCACCGCGGGCAGCTCGTACCCGTGTTGCTGGGCCAAGCGCTCCTCCTCCCTTCTCGACTGGATGGCCTCCGTCTCGCGGCGGAGCTTTTGCAGATTGAAAATGTCGTCGTCTTCGTCCTCGGACTCGTCCTCGCCAGTCCACTTGCCACTCTCAAAGAGGGCCCTACCGGTGTTGTCCTTGGCCTTGCGCAGCTGCTCCTCGGCAGCCTTTTTATCCATCCGATCCTGTTTCCACTTGGCAAATGTTTCCGGTGTGACGGGTGTGAGGGTGCCGGTGAGCTTGTGGCGTTCAGACTCGAGAAAGTCTTCGAGAGTGAGGGTCTTCAACGGCGACTTGTCCAGCAAGGCCTTCTCGGCGGCTCGCTGCTCCTTGGTCTTAAGGACGAAGCTACAAGGTTGGTTAGTAAAGCAACACTGCTGAAAAGCTGAAAAGCGACGTACCCAGGAGGTAGAGCATGCTTGTACATGCATTTATCGCCACCGTTGGGGCAAATCCAGAACCAACCGTATTTGCCGTCCTCGATCGCAGAGACAAAGAACTTGCACACTTTGTCTGTAGTACTCTTTTGATTGCCCTTTTTAGACAGAACGACGGAGCGTAGCTTCTCCTCGTCCCAGTCCGCCGACGTCTCCTGCTTCTTCTTTTCCTCCTCGTCTTTTCGCTCGTCCGTGTACAAGTTTCTCTTTTCCGTCTTGCGCTCCACCGACAGGTCGTGCGCAAACTTGCATTTCTTTCCCTTTTCACAGTCGCCCTTTTTCCAGAAGATGCAGACCACCGTTTTGGGGTCGACACCAAACGGAATCTTTTGCACCTGCGCGGGGCGGCCGAGAAGCAGAGCGGCCTCCTTCTTGGCGTCCTCGGCGGCCTTCTTCTCGCGCTCGCGCTGTGCCTTTTCGGCTTCCTTCTTCTTCTGCTCGGCCGAGCCGCTGCCTTTGAGATTGCTCGTCATCTGCGCAATTTGCTTTTGAGCCGAGGCACCCTTTTTATTCTTCATGCCAAAGGTACGATCCTCCACAACCTTGGTGGCCGAGGCCTTGTTCTTGGCCGCGGCCGGTTGCTTCTCCTTCTTGGCCATGCTGGGCGATGACGGCTCGCTAGCGAAGGTGGTGGCGGGTGGTGGGGTGGGCAAAAATATATACAGGCGCGTTGAAATTCGAAGTTGTACGGCTCTTTCGAATCAATGACAGTCGCCCCTCGTAATTCAATGTCGGAAAATGGCTATCCCGGCCTCTTCTGCCCTCGTCGTTGGCCTAAAAGGGCTTTTCGTCGTAAATCTTGTAAAAGATGTTTCGACTCTTTAGTGGGGAGTCTGCCGTGGGTGGATGAGGTCACCGAGATCACGTGCATGGCCCTCATTTTTGGGCAGGCAAGTTTTTGTTGGCTGGTCTGGCGCAGTAGAGACCGCGCGCCGGCGATTGGACAGCCAGCTCGTGCCTTGTCGCGACCCACGCTAGCAAGTCAGCAGTCCCCTGCCAGAGCTCCACGAAGCTAGTTACGTATACCAGTTCCCAACTTCAATGCTGGGTTATGCTTGCGCTAACACACCATACACCACATTACTGTCGCTGATCTTGTGAGTGCCCTAATCAGGGCAGGAATAAGCCTATGGCTCGACGCAATTGCTAATTCAGCACAGATTAAACGTCCTCTCGTCTCTCGATATCCCTTGGGAAAGTTACGCCGACAAACAACCGCCAAGATGATTTCCGATAACGATCTCTACACACTCGCGATCTTCCTTGGATCTGCCGCCATGCTTCTCATCATTGTTTACCACTTCCTAGAGGTCAATTCGACAAAAAAGCCTGTCGCTGGCGCCAAGGCCAAATCGACATGAAGGCATGGCATATTGTGAGTGGCGGTGCGGACACGAAACGCAAAAGAAGCAACGCATTGTATATTTAGCCGGACGACGTTGGACAATGCAATCATCATTGAAAGCATCGGCGCCTTTGAGGGAAGGAGAAGCATGCAATACCATATCAGACGCAATATCTGGCACAAAGGAAGGCCAAATGGGAATTTATTATTGCGATTTTAGCTGGCGTCAAACAATCGATTTCATATCCAATCCCCTTTTCGCCGCACTGGACTGCACGGTTGTGTCTCTCTCGCGTTCGTGGTCATACGATTATGAAAGTTCTGCTGCCAGTCCTGGTGACTGTTGCCTGTTGTTGGGCCAGCTCGAGACAGCTCGCTGGTAGTGACAGTCTGAATAGAAGCTCGTCGGCTCGTGAAACTGCAGGGGAAGAGTCACTACTACTGTGCGGCTGGTACTGCGTCACCTGAAGAGTCACGTCGAGCGCCACGTCGCGCGCAACCTTGCCCTCATCCGATCGCATTTGTTAAGTCTTCTGTCGCCTTCGACGGCTCGAGTCCCCACTTCCTGCGCGATGAGATGTAACTGTCTCTTCGTATGTGTCACAGCATTCGTTGTGCCACGTTGAAGCAGCCTCATTTTGCGAGGTCTGGGTGTTTTAAATATATATATGCGATGTTGCACTCGACTGTGAGCTCAGGTCTGAGCAACATATATGTCGGTTTCTTCGCCAATAGTGCCTCCAGGCACTGCCACCACTTAACTCTGAATAGGTCTTTCGCTTGCAGCTAAGGTTGCAAGACACTTCCTTTTCGGGCGCAGAGTCCAGACCGACTGGAAGCTGCACGTGACTGTCGGCCCAACTGCTGCCTGCGAGGCACCCGCAGTTTGCTTACGTGAGGCACATCATTGGCCCAGCTCAAGGTTACTTTGGTGGCGGCCCTGCGCTGCGCCTGCTGTCGCGCCCCTTGTCTTTATCAGCGCGCGCCCGTCCTCGTGCTGCTTCTTCCCTCCCTCCTTCATTCTATTTCAACCCATCATCCTCCGTTCTCCCAGTCGTTTTCCTCGATCGTCACACTATTTGCCATCGAGTATCTGAAAGGCGCATTTACTCTCTTATTCGACCTTCGCTCTCGTGTACCCTCTCTTTTCTCGCGACAGCGCATTTTTTCCCACAAACAACGTACTCTCGTTGCCAAAGTCTTCCAGCAACCATCATCTATCGTCTCTCGCTGCACCCCGCAACTGTTCAGCACCGACCAAACTTTTAAATCTATTATCATGTCTGGAAAGCTTGACAAGCCCCTCGACGATATCGTCTCTGCCCGCCGCAAGAGCGCTGGCAACCGCCGCTCCCAGCGCCGCACCGCTGGTCGCACTGCCGCTGCTCCCGCTGGGGGTATTCAAAAGGCAAAGCCCGCCCCCCGTGGTGCCGCCACCAAGGGTGCTCAAGGCAGGACCGCCGGTCCTCTAGGAGAGAGCAAGGTTATCGTCAGCAACCTGGTAAGTATCAGCGACTTCGCACCGCTCGACGCAGCCGCTAACCATACCCTTAGCCCAAGGATGTCTCAGAGCAGCAGATCAAGGTATGTCTCCGTTGAGGCTTTTCACGCCCTTCGGACTTGTTCGATCTTCCCTTTCTCGCTACGTTTGCTCCCATTACCGAAGTGCATGGGTCCACGAATCCAGCTATCGCGCCTGAGAAACTACAGTCTGGCCCTTGTCTCCTTCCCGGTCGATGCTTGTCGCCGTCGGTTGAGGTCGAGAGCATCTAGTCTTGCCATAAGCCTGTCTGTTTTGCCTGGTCAGCAATTTTCCAGAGGCTGCAATGACTCCCAAGGATGCGCCATTGGACTATCTCATCGGTTTTGTTTTGAGAAACGCACAATTCGCGCTGGATGCAGTGTTGCTGTCAATTCTTTTGATCCAGCGAGTTGAGAAACAAATGCAGTACGCCAGCCCGTGAAACGGTTCGCAAACGCAGTCGACTGCTTGCCCACTTTTCCTACTGGGAGCACTAGGAGCATGAAAATGGTCGCCTGGGTTGGAAACACAATGCGACGCCTCTATCAATACCTCACCTGGCTGAAAGACGCAGGCGCAGAGAATGACAGGAGAATTTGGGCAAGCAGGAGGCTTCTAGCGTTGCTGCTGCTGCGATGGCATAAGTGATTTTGTGCTCGGCAACAGTCTGCGCATGACTTTGAAACTCGTTGATCAACATGACAATCGATTTTTACCACCGAATCAAGGCGCATCCATGGACAAGCTATCGAATGAAGCTCGGATTCGAATTCTGGCCGTTGAAACATATCGCTTCGCTTTCGGTTTAACTAATTACTACTGCGCCGTCTAGGAATACTTTGTCCAGTCTGTCGGCCCCATCAAGCGCGTCGAGCTCTCGTACGGACCTAACTCTCAGAGCCGTGGTATTGCCAACGTGATGTTCCACAAGCCTGATGGCGCTAGCAGGGCCTTCCAGAAGCTCAATGGTCTCCTCGTTGACGGTCGCCCCATCAAGATCGAGATCGTTGTCGGTGCCGCCCAGGCTGACAAGGTTATCCCTCCTGTCAAAACTCTGGCTGAGCGGGCTACGTAAGTTATCATTCTCACACAAGAGCTTGCCTCTGACTCTAACTTCATATTAGCCAGCCCAAGTCTCAGCCCAAGTCTGCTGCTGCCGGAAAGCAGAGCAACAATGCCGGCAAGGATGGTGCCAAGGGCAGAGCTGCTGGTAAGGGCCGTCGCGGCCGCAATGCTCGTCCCACCAAGAAGACGGCGACTGAGCTTGACGCCGACATGGACAACTATATGGCGGATTCTACTAGCAACAATACCACGGCCGCTGCTCCAGCCGCTGGCCCAGCCGCTAATGGCGACTCTGCCATGGCGGATGAGATCAGCGTAAGTCGAGTTCTTGGCTGACGGCGAGTCACAAAGCTAACGTGATACTAGTAAATGGCGGAAGTGAAATCCACTGGGATGAATTGTAATTTTATATACGCTCAGAAAGCCGAGAAAATACCAATACCAAGGGGGAAATTATTGCAACAGGACAAATGGGCTTGCTGAGAAGAGCGATTGGAAGAAATAAACCAGAATGTACTCATGAAACGACGTATCCCCATGGCGTGTACCATCATGTACGAGTGCCGCGCGCGACTCATCAGCGCCCGCGACGAAGAAGTCGATATTGCCACGCCGCGACTTTACTGCAGCATAACATGGCAGCTGGATCGATCGGAATCGCTGGGACGAGATATGGAACTCTTGGAGCTGCCATTCTGACTGGTAGATGTGCGGGAGGCGAGAGAGGGACAGCTCGTGCTCGGGTGAAAAGTGCTGCCGATGGTGATGTTGGTAGAGTCGGCACTGGCGTGGAAGCGCGGCTGGCGCGGGGTCTGCGCTACTGATGTTGGTTCGGAGTATGGCTCGTCGCCGGGCCATGCAACAATGCAAGCGCCGCGCGCCACGTCCTGTGCCGCGTGAAGAGAAGTATATATCTGGGAAGATGGCATGATAATGTTGCTATTTTGTTTTTCCCTGCAGTTTTTGCACCGATTCTTCCTCGCTCTTGGCCAAAGTTCTGTTGAGGGGGGGGTGGCTTTGAGTTGCCGTTTGCGTTGCTGTTGGCGCTAGCCGGTAGCAAGCCACTAAGAAGAGCCGCGAAATATGGAGAGTTTTGATGCGATCAGGAGGTGTAAAGTAGAAGGCAGAAGATTTTTCGAGTTCAAATGAGCAGCGGGAAGGTTAAAGGCCAAAAGAAAGTGTCGAAGCACGGCGCCAAAAGGGTTTTGTCTCGCCGGGCGCAGCAAGGCACCAACCACACTCGAGAAGCAAGGCGGCACAGGGGGGGGGGTGTCAGTGGCCGGTCTGGCAGGATAGGGTTTGTGCGGCGCGGGGGAAAGGGTCGTCTGGAATGAATGGCCTGTCAAAAACCGGGGACTATCGAGAATATCGTAGGACGATGCGGCACGTTGGTGGCGAGTCACTTGAACAGCGAACGCCTGCCGTAATCTGCTGCGGCTCTAGACCGTAACGATGGCTCGGTTGGATGCCCGTGGACGAAAAAGCATAAAGAAAAAGCCTCCCAAATAATAAGAAAAGAAAGGTGAATTCGTTAAAAAGAAAATAATCACTAATCCGTTGTAAGTCTCGGGTGCCGGGGGCGATGAAAATCAGATCTTGGGGATCGTTGATCTGCAGGTCTTGAACAAGGGCAGAAGTTGTGTAACCGTTGGGTCTTGTTGAGGTAGTTTTTGTCTTTGTGTGCGTGCGTGTTTAGTGCGGACATGTTCCGTGGTCTTTTTTTTTCATGCACACCGTTATGCCCGCCTGCGCGTGTGATTTACTATTACTACATACACGACGACACACACGCAGGCCGTAAAACGGGCAGCAAGGTTGCGGGGGAGTCCAAGGCAAAGGGCAGGTGGTCAGCTGGTGGCTTGCGGCTTGCGGCTGTAGTGGTAGTCGTCGTCTCCTCATTGGCTTGTTGGTCAACTCTCCATTTCTGGTTTTGGCAAAAATAATCAATATATATTGGTTCCGTGACGACTCTGGTCAATGGAGACGGCGGGTGAGGAAGAGGGGAGGGGAGGGCGCACGAGGACCGCTGTTTGTTAGTGATGCTGCTGCTACCAGGCTAATATAACTTGTGGCATGAAAATGAATTGCTGTCCAACCTTGTTAAACTACTCCATACAAGGCTCTGAAAAGGCTCGTATGGCCAACCCCTGCTCCCCTTGCTTATATTGGCATGCCACAACGCTCGGGCAGCGCGCCAAGATCAAGTCAATTTGCTACGTCTCTTGGGCACAGTAAGTAAAGTTGGAGGATATTGTAAGGCATGGCTTCTTCTACACTGAACAGATCCTGGCGGCCTGGCTTCGCCAAGCATCACTTGTACATCAGCTGACAACTGTCAGTCACCTCTGGCTCAGGCTCCCGCAAATGGAAGGTAGCTCCGCGTTGGGTTTGATCCTCCGTGGGATAGGCGACATTCACCATAACAGGTGTGAAAATGGGCAGTGAGTGCATTAGTCGTCAATCCGTTTACTAGGGTGCTCCCAGTAACCTGTTATTTTCTTTTTGTTTCTTGATGTCTCTCTATCTTACCCACCCAACTCGCCAGTGTGAAACAAAACGACTCTTTTGGCAATACGAATACACCCATTTGCTTTTCCAACCCGCGGCTGGCGACAGTCAGCATTGATACATTCGGGCCTACGCCTTGGTCGTCGGGATCTCCTCTACATCCTCCTCGTCGTCGCCGCTGTCGACATCCTCAGCATCCTCACCACCGAGATCGGGCATGTCGCCGCCACCAGCCAGTTTCGAGAAGTCGATGCCGCCAAAGTCACCTAAAAAGCATCATTAGCACATATTGTATTTTGGTGGAACTATTTGCCAAGAAATGAGAGGTCAGCCTGCCAGATGGCGCAGTTCGTGCACCCGCTGCGGCCAATTCACCCTCATCTCAATGTTTCACGTACCGCCCATGCCAGGCATGCCGCCCATGCCGCCAAACTGAGAGAAGTCCTCCTCGGGGGCCTCGTTCTGCTCATCCTCATCAACCCACTTATCGAAGTCGGTCTTGAGGAAATGCAGACGCTTGCTGTCCTTGAGCAGGCGAGGCCAGTACTCTTCCTTAAGCTCCTTTTTCTGCAGCTTCATCTCGATATTCTTGGCAGTGTGGTTGATCTTGCTCTCGGCGGGGTCGATCTCGGCAAAAAAGTCGAGCACGACGTGGTACTTGCGCTTAAGAGTGCCCGAGGTACCCGTGAAGGAGAGCGAAGTGGGCTTGAGGTCCAGCTTGATGTCATCCTTAGGGACGTCGGGGACGGAAATGGTCAGGTAGACAAAGTTCTTGGAGGCGTCGGTGCTGGAGGAGCGTTGAGCCCAGAGAACTGCGTATCGTCAGCATCTGATGTGCGGGACGGCGGAATCGCGCAGCAGATTAAATCATATGTAGCTTCGAGTGAGGCCATCTATGTGCGGTACAAGAGCTTGACAGTGTTTGCTGCATGGCGCAGAACAGGTACCGGCATTTGGGGGCGCTTTCGGATAGCTTTCGCGTTGAGAGCATAGGCAAGTGAAAAAGACGTACCTTCAGGAGTGGCGGTCTCGGCAGACATGATGAGGATTGTGGTAGAGAATTTAAGTGGTTTGATAGTTGGTGGAAAAATGACGAAAGAAAACAAGACACGTCCGTTGAGCAATGGCTAGGCGTGCGCTTCCAAATGCGTGATCGTGAGAATATGGAGGAGGAAGAAAGCAGTTGTGATGGAGCAAGGTGGTTTGAACAAGGCGGCAGCGCAAGTATTCTGCTGCGGTAAACGAGCTTTTGGTGGTGCTAGCCTCCCCTCTCTTGTGCTCTCTTGTGGTGCTCTGGATTTTGGCGCTGGCTGGTTGCCTTGCCCCTCTCCTTCGCCTGCCTTCAGCCCTTTTCTGGCACATTCTACGGTGGGCAGGGCCTGAATAAGAGGTACAAGCATTACCCAGCAAACACCCGGCATTGGCCAAGTATCTTGCTAACGTCACCGCTTTGGTGGCACTTTGGCGACTTCCCCAGGCAGGTGCCCCTCCACTACTCGCTGCACATATGTGGGCCGATTCAGTGCCAAAATGCATTTGTCCAGCTCCAATACCTGCGCTGTCGCACGGGACGGCTCCCGCTGGCAATGGCTACTGATTTGGAATGCGTGGCGGCATTGTGCAGCTTGAATGTCTCAAGTAAAAAGACAAAATCAAATGTTAGCACTGAAGACTGACTCTCCCGCTCATTGTACCAGAAGCTGAAGCTCGGTTCTCACGACCCACCGCTCCGAGCTCTGCTGTAGACCCTTCTCTACGCGCCTTTTTTAGCGGGCAGATACAGGGCAAGCCCGCTGCGCCACACCTCCAACAGTGGCAAGTGCGCAGTGGCAGGCGGCACCTGCCACAGGTGGCTTTGCTGGCCGTCTTCGAAGCTGTACGTGGCTGTGGGATCCAACCCGATGCTCGGTGCTGTACGCACCTGAAGCTCCCGCAGGCATATTACCCATCTTCTGCTATCGGCTGCGTCACATACGTAAGCCGCGTGGCCAGTTCTCTGTCGTCCATACGAAGCGCACAAACACACGCACACACACACAGCTCCTTTCGGGCCTGGATTGGCCGTTTTCCGCCGTCATTTGGCCCTGATTCATCGGCTTCCCCGCGCCGCTCAACATGGAGGCGTTGAGGGCCGTCTTTACCAAGCCGGATCCCCAGGCGCAGGTACGCGACAAAGCGGTGGCTTTTTCATCGCTTTTGGTATCTTGTCTAACACGCCCGTTTTATCTAGGCCCGGAAATGTAATGCGCTACTGCGCACCAACATCCGCAAGCTCGACCGCGATATCAACAGCATCAAGCAGGCCGAGGCCAAGGCGCGCCAGCTCATCATCCAAGCCGACAAGCGTGGGCAGCGCGACCCTTCCCGCACTGCGCAGGCGAAGAAAGAAGTCCGCATGTACGCCGTCGAGCTCATACGCGCGCGCAAGCAGACGGCCCGCCTGCATACGGCAAAGGCGCAGCTCAGCTCGGTGCAGATGCAGGTCAGCGAGGCCTTTGCGGTGCGCAAGATTGAAGGGTCCATCAAGTCGAGTGTGGGCATTATGAAGGACGTCAACAAACTAATCAGTCTTCCTGCGCTGGCGGGCACTATGCGCGAGCTCGGCACCGAGCTCATGAAGGCCGGCATTATTGAGGAGATGGTCGAAGACGTCTTGCCCGAAGACAACGATTTGCTAGTAGAGGACGAGGCCGAGGCCGAGGTGGACAAGGTGCTCAGCCAGATTCTCAAGGATAAGAAGGAGACTACTGCAAACTTGCCGGCTGCGCCCCTACCCGATCCAGAGGTGCCCAACGCGACAGAAGAGGTCGAGGAGGAAGAGGACCCTGAGGAGATGATGGATCAGATGCGGGACCGTCTGAATGCTCTGCGAAGCTAGATATGAAAGGGATCATGTTGCATGCCATGCGAGACTGGTTATTATTGGGGCATGACAGCGGCGTTTGGCGTTTGGGATACAATTGCTTTCGTTGAGCCTCTTTGAATACACACCTGTCAGTCAGGTCTTGGATTCCGTCAATGTTTACGGACAGAAGTGCTTCAAACGGGGCGAGTACCACTGAAAATATCGGTCAAGTATTTGGGGTTGCCCATCTAACTACCTACCACGCCTACCTTGTACTGGGCTACGACAAATAAAGAGTGAAGCCGAGACCAAGCGAAGCTTGTACTGGGCGAAACATTCGCAACACATGGCAAATAATTTGAATCAATGCAGTCATATCATTGCAAAACCTTCTCCAAATAACAAAGTCCAGGCCCTTTTTCGTGAAATCTATGTACTCACACCTGCAGCTCTTGCAGTGGTGGGGGTGACAGCCTTGCCAGGGGCGCTAATCTACCAATACGCCGATCGTAAACAGCAACGACATCGAGGCCTCCTCTCACGTCAAACAAGCTTCCTCCCACACCATCTCGTGTCGACATCCCGCGCAGCCATGTCATCTCTGGCTCGCACACGGTCGCTGCGCAAGCCTGCCGGTCCCACGGCTTTACCTCCTCGAGAACGGTTCGGCGAGCTGAGCCAGCCCGATCCCAGCCGCAACCTCTCGCCCAGCCGACTTCCCACGAACCCAGCCTCGCGGCCGACGACGAACACCTCGACAACCGCCACTACCCCCGCGCGATCCACTAGCAACCGCCTACACAGGAAGGGTAGCGGCGCATCGTCAGATGGCTCTTCTGCAGCGACGGCATCGACGGTGCCTAAAAGGTCCGTCTCACTGGGCAAGAAGACTGTGACGGCCGCCGCCGCCGCCGCTCAGGGGAACAGCGCTGCGTCGCCCGCGAGAAGGGACACGCACAGATATCCGCCGCGTTCTTCGGCGACGCGTCCAACTTCCATGATTCTGAGGCCCACGTCGGCTGGCTCGACGGGGTCGGCGCCCACGGCGACCAGACGCACAACGCCGACACACGCGCGTGCCAACAGCACTGCCGGGGCAGGAGCAGGATCAGTGCCACCTGCAGCTGCATCACAGGAGCGCATGAGCCGATCTCGGTCACCGTCGCGCGATCCGACCTCATTTGTTGCCGCCACACCGGCCACGCCCAAACGAAGCGCCGTATCGGCGGATAAACGGTCTGTGCCACCCACCACACCCAACAAGACTCCGGCCGCCGCGCCGACGCCAAGCCTGCAGCACCGTCCGGCATTTAACACACTGCAGCAGCGGCTCTCACCCGCCAAGACGAGCTCGCCCAAGCCGCCCACGGCATCGTACACACAGCGGCCGTCGTCGCCGTCCAAGCTGCCCGCCAATGTCGCCGCGTCCGCAGAGACGGCCCGTCTGCAGGCCGAGCTGCTGCAGCTGCATCTCCTGCACTGTGACGCCGCCAAGGTGGAATCCCAGTGGCACGCTAGCGCCAAAATGAAGCTTGGCCTGCGCTTCCACGAGCTGCGCGATGCCCACCAAGCGCTGGCGGACCGCGAGGCCGCCGCCGTCGAGGCCGACAATCTGCAAGTCCTGCAGCGCTGGGGAGGCGCGCTCTTCGACGCCAAGATCCGATCGCTGGACGCTGCCATCAGCGGCGTCTGGGCCATGAGCGAGCCCGGCGGCAAGTACGCCCGCGTGGTTCGGCGATTTGAGCGCTGGGTCGAGCGCGTCATGGACCTTGAGGAGGCGCGGGACAATGGCACCATTGGTCTGCTCGTAAACGGCGGCGGCGCCGCCGTTGAGGACGCACTCTTCGTGCCGGAGCTCGACCCGGCGTGGTCGGACGACTGCGAGAGCATGGCACGCAAGCTCGAGGATTGGCGGGACCAGCTTGAGGGCGCAGGCTTGGAAAACCAAAACGACAGTGCCGAGGAGACGATGACGAGTCTCGGGCGCATGCTCGACGGCGCAAGAAGCCTTGTCGGGGACATGCTGGCGGAGCTGTCTGCCATGGAGGAGATTCGGCAGGCTGCGCTGGCGCGCGAGGAGGATTGGATCGAGGCCATGAACAGGGACGACGACGAGAGCAATATACCTCTACGAGCCGGCGCAGTCTGGCGGGCTTTCTAAACTTGAAAGCGTATTGGAAGAGGGAGGAGTAGCATATTCATTAGCATATTCATTAGATACTCATACACGTGCGGCACTGTTCTCGCATCAGCCGTTGTATGACCGGCGTCATGGCATCACAAAACACTTTTTTCGTTCTTACATGAAACCATAATCTATCTTTCTTACTGACCAAAATGCGACTGAGTTTATATCATTACTTATCAATTTGTGATTGCCGCTACCTGCGTAGATTCTCCATAATGTCTTCTCATTCACCTCTTTCACGCGTCATATCATGCAAGAAATCCATTCCTGAAAATTTTCTTTTTCTCTTTTATTGCCTTTATATGTTTTATGCTCCGTGTCCTCACAGGAACGAGCGGCGGGGGAAGCCGACGCCCTCGACGGCCGGTTCGTCGACGAACCAGCTGCAACGGTCTCCGGCGCCCTCATTGACAAGCGTGCAGGGCAGGCCGTCTGCGGTGTCAAAAATTTGCTTCATGATTTCCTTTTTGCCGGCGCCGGTTGCGACAAAGGCGACGCGTACGGCATGGGTGACGACGGGCAGGGTCAGGGTGATGCGCTTGGGCGGGGGTTTGGGCGAGTCGGAGATGGAGGCGACCCAGGCGCTCGTCTCGCGGAGAAGGGCGTGGTTGGGGAAGAGGGAGCAAGTGTGGCCGTCGGGCCCGCAGCCGAGCAGGACGAGGTCAAAGATGGGGAGGCGGACCGAGTCGCGCGAGGCAAATGACGCGACGAGGGTCTGCTCGTAGGCGTCGGCGAGCTCTTGAACGTCGTCAAGGTGGGTGGCGTCGATGGGGTGAACCGCGGGCTGCTGGTCGGCGGGAAGCTTGTCGAGGAGCTCCGCCTTGAGTAGGGCGTAGTTCGAGTCGGCGTGGTCGAGCGGCACGGCGCGCTCGTCGGCGAAAAAGATCTCCCACCGGGTAAAGTCGAGCTTATCGTTTGGTCCCGTCGGGGGCGTGAGGAGGGCGGCGGCGAGCGTCTTGGGGAGCGAGCCGCCGGAGACGGCCACCTTGAAGCTATCGTGGCGCGCAAACCCGGCGTTTTGGCTCTGGATAACGTACTGCCGGAGGGCCGGAGCGAGCGTGTCGACGCCAGAGAAGGCGTACAGGTTGGGTTGCGTCTTGGGCATTGTGTGTGACTAGGCTTTTATGATGATGAGCTGCAGATCAGCTTGTAGATGTAGTCGATCGGATCTAGGGGAGATGATCGATTGATGCGTCGTCGTCGTCGTCGGCAAAAGTCAGGGGATTTTCGTTTTCTGCATTTGGAGTTGGAGACTGGCGGGGTTGAGGGGCATGCAAGCGGTTTTTTTTTCCTCAGAGTGCACAGCTGCGTCATTGTTACAGCCCTGTTAATCAGCGCGGGGCAGACCCAGTGGTAGCGTCATACAGATAGCATCCCAACAGCGCGTGCGTTGGCTAACGTTGAATTTTGCATGTGCTTTGGGGCTATTGATCCTTTGTAAGTAGACTGCAGATTGCGGTGTCGTTGGAGATGCCGTATTCGTGATTGGCGGTATTTCTATCGTGCCGCCGTGTGTGGCTCTACAGCCACTGGCTCCTGAAAAAAATATGCATTGTAGATGCGAAGAGTATACTCAGACAAACCTTATATTGCGTCTAAACTGACGGGGACAATGGTCTTTCATTCGATCTGACCAACTGTTCCGAGACAGATTCTTCCCAGTTATTCGCAACGACCGCAGTGTATGATTGTTATTGTAAATTCTACGATTGTGCTTGTTTGGTCCTTGTAATTTCAATGTTAGTTTGAAGGGCAAACCGAAACTACAGCGCTTGATCATGATTTTCAAAGCGATGCTGGCTTGGATGGCCGCGATTTTCTGAGGTTCTGAAGTAGTTGTCGTGACTCCGGCAATCCAAGTGTCGGGCGGGGAGCAGATCAAACTGGCCTCTGGTGGACTCGAGTTGTCGAGGTAAGTTTTTTTAGTGCCGGGAAGTGGCACGGGAAAAACGAAGATGGCCGAGACCAAGCGCAAAACGCTCCATCAAGCCCTATCACAGGCCGCAAACGTCTAGTAAGTCTGGGTCTTTGGCTCACAGTGGCAATGCTCCGCAAATGGGTGTTCGTTCGGCCCAGTCGGAAGAGTTCTTTCAGCATCGGAGCTGACTTAGAATTGCATTAGGGAATAGCAATCTTGTCCCGGGGAAATGGTACTTGTTTCAAAAGCCCGTGCCTGGTTCCAGTGTTTGTCTGGGTAGGTCGGCTAGGCTGTATCATGGCCCGCGGCAACGACCATTGACGCTGAGAAACCTTGTTCACCTGAACCGACTGCATGATGTTGCTAACTAGTGTGCGACTCTAGGGGTCAGGATCCGCAAGCATAGTTTTTGAGAGGGAGACGGATGGCGTGCATGATATGCATGATGTGCATGATGTGCATGATGTGCATGATGTGCATGATGTGCATGATGTGCATGATGGGACGGCACTTGGAGAACGAAGGTATCGAGAAATGCGGAGGTACACTGTCGACTGAAGAGAACGACACTTTGAAGGGAGTAGTAAATTGCTAGAGGGTCGATAAGCAATGAGCAACCAATCGTATGCTAGAATGTCAACAGTGTCAATAAGCAATTAGCAAGCAAGCCGTGATGGAAGATGTGCGATTGGTTCGACAGCTTGCCAGCCGTGCCAGCCATGAGTGCCACGCAACCACGCACACTGCCAACTCGCCAGTGTTTAAGATAGGTGGGCAGGGTGGAACCGGAGTGCATTTCAGCGTGGACAATTTGGGTTGCCAAAGCCAAGTATGGACGCTGAATGGACGACGAAATGGCTCGAGAGTGGCGCTGCAACAGTGGCGCACCAGAGTGGCGCACCAGAGTGGCACTTCAGGGTCCTTTTTCGCGGAGCAGCCAGCGCTTTCCAGCCAGATTCCAGGGCCTTGTGGAAACTTCTTACTGGTTTTCAGGAGCTCTTACTGGCTGCCTACGACCCTTGCCGCGCAGCTTCCTTAGCGGGGTCGGCGGGCTCCCACGAGCGGACTTGGCGGCCTTGCCTCTCTGTGGCGCTGCCCCTCGTCAAGCCTCCAACTGGCCTCGTCCTTCTGATTTCTCCCACTGCGCCCAGTTTGGTAATTTTCCTTGCAGCAGCCAGCTGCCACTTGCCAGTTGCCTCTCTCATCTGATTCTGCCCACATTTCCCCTACAGAAAATTTTGTACCACCCCAAGCTTTCCAGCTTCCTTTGCAACTGTGCATCGCGACTTTTCTTCTTTCTTGCAGTCATTTACTGGAGAGGTGGCTTTGGCCATTGTACCTCTCAAATCCCCCTTCTCTGCCCCATTTTACACTGGCCTTGTCGCACCCATTTACACATCCCAAGCACGACTCATCTTTTCATCCCACCTCCGCCGCGGGGCAGCACTGGTCACAGCTCCTCTACTAGGATAGAGCCGCAGCAACCATCAACAGCCCGACCTAGACCAGCGACGGCATTTTCATCAGACGTTATTTCACATTGCATTCGATCTTTTGCCTTGTTCAATATATTCAATCTCTCCGCCTTAATCATTTCTTCGGAATTTTTCCTTCCAGACCCGACCCCAAGGAGTCGTTGGGCATCTGGCGATACTCCGGCCTGCCAAACTAACGATTCCGTCGTATAACTTCGCCACATATTCGCTCAAAAAAATGTCGGACATAGATGTCCAGGAGCAGCTGCTCGATCGCAGACTCCAGCTTACAGAAGGTCTCGCCAGTCTACCGTACGACCTCGTCTTGTACATAGAACGAGCCCTCGTCTACGCAGACCTTGGCTACCCCGACCTTGCGGCTGGCGATGCATACCGCGCACTGCTGCTGACTGACGAGGTTCTGACCGACGGCTTTGAATACCATGAGCAGGCTCTCGCAGCTCTGCGCATGCGGCTGCCGCCTCCGATGCCTGATGTACTGTCGTATGGCAAGCTCGCCGATGAGTGGTCTCCTTCTCTCGGCGTTGAGCCGAAGGACGAAGAGGAAACCGTGCATGCGCTGGCTCGCTTGTGCTCGATCCGCGCCTATCAGATACTTTCCCTAAGCCTGCTCCTCTGCGGCTGTCTCAAATCGGCATTCACCTTTTGCGAGCGAGGCCTGGCCGCCAGCCCTGGCAATCAGGAGCTCCTCAATACTAAGAGCCACATTCAGACAGTCGCCCGCCGACGGCTGCGTCGCGACACGTTTGAAGTCAACGATTTGCCCGACTCTGGCTTGGTGCGCCGGGAGGTGTATCCGTGGAACGATCACGAACCCGACCGTTTCGATCAGGAGTCACTGGATTCCCTAAACGCCGACCTCAAGAAAATGGCACCAAAGTGCGCCATCAAAGTCGCCACACTGCCCGTTCTGCTGGAAACTGCAAGTAGCAGCACCGACTCTCTCGAAATTATACCTACCTGCAAGCAGCTGGGCGTATTCGCCGAGGAGGAAATTGAGCCAGGCGAGGCGGTCCTGCGCGAATACACCCTGCTCACGGCTAACAACAGGCTCAAGGACTCGGTCTGCGACGCATGCAGCTGCGATCTGCCACCCATCGGCAGCGAGCAAGAGCCGGTTCAGTGTGATGAATGCTACGATACCGTCTTTTGCAGCCAGTACTGCCACGATGAAGCCCAGGAACGATATCACCCATCCGTATGCGAAAAGGATGTCGACGCCATCGCCAAAGACGCCGACAAGTTCGAGGCTGACGACACACTCTACCTGCTTCTGCTCGCGCGCGTCCTTGCAATTGCCGCACACCAAGAACTTCACCCCCTCGATGTCCGCGAGGTGAAGTTTATCTGGGGCGACTTTGTACCCAGCCGCACCAACGACATTGACGTGTCTCCGTCGGCCGGCCCGCCGCCTGAGTGGACGCTGCCATTCTCTTTCAAATACAATATTGAAACGCCACTGCACCTTCTTGAAAAGATGGACATTGACATTTACGCCTCGCTCGCCGACTACGATCTATGGGTCCTCAACACGCTGTACGCCAAGTTTCGTGGCACCGCCTCGGCCCGCAAGAGCTCGCGCGACGGCCGTCCCGACGTTGCCGCTGTCCACCCATACTGGTGCCTCGCCAACCACGACTGTGACCCCAACGTCACCTGGGAATGGGGAGGCCGCATGGTGCTTCGCGCTAAGACGGAGCGCAAGGTCGGCGGCCGGCCCGGCGGCATCCGCAAGGGCGACGAGATTCTCAACCACTACTGCGATATTGATCTGCCCGTGCGTCAGCGCCGCGAGTGGGCACGGGGCAGCCTTGGCGGCTGGTGCATGTGCCAGCGCTGCAGGACCGAGTCTGCCGAGACCGTCGAGGACAAGGAGGACAAGGAGGGTGTTGGCCACAAAGGAATTTCGTGACAGTTGGAGAGGTGCCTGTGTTTGAGAGAGCGCTGGCGTCTTTCCTTGTCCTGCCCTTGCTCTCCGGATATACCACGATACATGGATGATAATAGCAATACATGTGCCGTCCTGCGATATACGTGCGAGACGCAGATCATCCATGAATACATAGCTGTCAACATGACGCAACCGATCTCGAAAACGATTCGAACAGAAGATACACGCATCTGCTGGTTGCTTAACACCACTTTATCATATCTATACCTACAAAATAATACAATATCAACAAAATTATGAAATCAAAATTTTATCTATCTAATTATTGTGTAAAAATGTGCTTCTTCGGCATCTTGACTACACAGACACGGCGGTGGTTATTGGGTAAACTCTTTTATCCTTGTTCTGGTATTTGGTAATTGCACACTATAATATTGTAAAAAGTACGTCTAAGCTGCTAGATCTTCTTCTCGACAAGAACAAAGCCGAGAACGATAGTAAAGATACTTTCATGCATCTTTGTAACAAAGGCAGAAAGAAGAAGGCAATAAAGACGGGGAAAGAGGTCGGCACATTCGCTTGCATGTAGAAAACGTTCCTTGCATAAACCCATGATAGAAGAAAAAAGAAAGAAAAGACCGCCCTATCTGCGTTTCCCTGATTATCCGTCACTGCGACCCGGTCCGCTTCAGCGGCCTGCGCCGGGAAGCGGACGCGGGCCGACAATCTGTCTGCGCCCAGCGCCGATGCCCTGGCTGCCTCTATTCTGGGAGTCGCCGCCCGTATAGCCGCTCCACTGGCCAATGTCCCAGCGGCCGCCCATGCCGCCACCGATGCCTTCGACGCCGTCGCCGGCGGGCACCGCGCGTGCCGTTTCCTTTTGAGCCTCTTCCCATTCGCGCTGGCGCTCGCGCTCCATTTCCATCTCGCGCTCGAGAAGCGACTTACCGGCCCACCCGCCCGCCTTAGTCTTCGCCTGGCCCTGCTGGCGACGACGGTCCTCGGCGTCGCGCTCCTCTCCGCTGAGACCAATCTCGCGAGAGTAAGTCTGCTGTGTCGCTGGCGCGGCCGGTGCGGGGTGGCTCGCGAGGAAGCGGCCAGTGCGGTTCTGAGGCGTAGGCGGCGATTGGTAGGTCGCGGGGTCGGGTAGGGGCCGGCTGCTGCCACCGGTGTTGTGCGACTTAACCTTGGGCGTGGCGGCAGTCGGGTCAGGCAGGGGTCGCGGCGATTGCGGTGGTGGCGGAGAGCGGACTTCTAGCGCCCGTGGTTCCGGCGTACGCTGATGCCGAATGGATTCGGGACTTCGCTGCACCGGCTCCGGCGTGGGAGACTGCTGCTGGTGTTGGCTCCATTGCGTCTGCAAGTACTCTCGCTCTCCTTGTGCCCATGAATCCTGTCGCATGGGCGGGCTTTGAACAGGCGCGGGAGCGCGGGGTCGGCTTCGAGATCTGGCTTTGGGAGATTTCGTCCCAGCAAGTGGCGACTTGAATGCGCCTGCAGCGGAAACTACGGGCGATCTGTTGGACACGCGTTCTTGTCGCTCCCGCTCGTATTCCGCCTCACGCTGTCGTGCCTTTTCGAGCTCCATTTCAAGGGCTTTTATACGGCTGCTGTCGTCGGTCGCGTTGCCGCTCGTGACACGGTCGGCCTGGTACTGGCTCAGATACTGGCCACGCAGCTTCACCGGGCTGCGGCTCCTTGCTCTTTGCCGTTCTTCCTCCACCTTGGCCTCGGCTTCCGCTTCCTCTTGCTTGCGTCTCTCTTCCGTCAGCTTCCACTGGCGCTCTTCTTCCTCCCATCGTCGCCTCTCATCGTCCGCTTTTTTGCGTAGTCTTCGCGTTTCTGCTTCCCAGCGCTCCTCCTCTTCCTTCTTAGCTTGAGCCTCCTCGGCAGCTAATCGTTCTCGCTCTCTTTGCTCTTCCTCCTGTCGATGGCGCTCTTCTTCGGCTGCTTGCTCTTTCCGTATGCGTTCCTTCTCAGCTAGGCTAGGAACGCGCGGTCCGCTGTTGATGATTTGTCTGCGGCCACCAAACTGGATACCTAGATTGCCTTGACTGGCACCACCCATATAGCCGTACTGTGCAATATTCCAGGCCGGAGTTGAAGCGTTCTCTTGCTCCTTTCTACTCCAGGTGCTAACTGGACCAGGGGAGCTAGTATCGCGCGTAGGGCTCTTGGTCGGGCTCCAGCGGCCGGAGGCAGAGTCGCCTGTTCGCGACGGAAGCATACTAGATCGACTTGGATTACTGTATGCTGATGACGTGTTGCTCGTGATTGAAACTCCACGACCACGGAGGCCACCACCAAGGGGTGTGGAAGGTGCGCCGGCGGGCTGCGATGACCGGGGGCCGATGACGTTGGGGAAGCGTTGAGGGTTTGCGCTGTGGGCGGCCCTGCTGAACGCGCCGAGGCACTGCAGGACTTGCGCCGGGTCTTTTTGTTCGTAGAGGTCGACGGTGAGGAAGATGTCATGCTCGTGTAGGTTAAGCGGCGGAGACTGGCAGGCTCGCAGAAAGTGAGAAATGTTCTCCATTTGCACGAATGGCATGGCGGATTGTTTGAACTTAATTCCTGGGGGAGGTATGGCGAGATTGATGAGCCTGAACAATATTGATTGATGAGTACTGCGTCTTGTAGCCAGTAGGGGCACTCTGGCGGAAACTTACTTGCAAAGAGCGACGCCATCTTTCAACCCCTCGAGGAGATCTGGCGAGGATAGCTTCTCGCCCAACGACTCTTCCACCCATGACCGTGCTTCGTGGGCAGCCGCCGGGGTGTATTTGTCGAGGCGCATTTTGCGCAGATCTTTGTCCAGCGACGACACAGACGCCATTGTTAGAGGCTGATGAAGCCGAACCTAGTGGATGTGTGAGGAGCAAGCGACCCGAAGATCCTTTGAGTACTGTTTCTTTCGCAGAGTCCGGCCGACTCCGCAAAGTTTACAGTGCTTCTCCGTTTATCTGCCGCGCAACAGGGCGGTGCGCTGATCCTTGGGCACCGTTGCTGTTCAAAGGACTAATATTGGGTGCCTATTGACAAAATTGCCAGACAAAGGACGGGATGGGGCAGAGAGTGGTCTTGAAGCGGGAGTGCCGGAATGCGAGCCGTTGTATTGGAAGATTAGCACTCTGGTATTTGGCGCATTTCAGGGCGGGAGCCTCGCAACGTGGAAAGGAGGGGCAGGTTGGAAAAGGAACGACCGTGACGATGCGGACTATTGAAGGAGATGGAATTCAAGCCTCTCAATTTCGGTGACGGCGAAAAAAAGGTACAATAATTGCTTTTTGACAAGCGTTGCTGACAGCAAGTGGTGAGGGTCGCACAAGCCAGGTCCTTGGACGCGTGGCGGCAGGCACTTCGTCATCAACAACTTAACAATAGAGAACTAACTCCCTTGATGAGCGGGGCAGCCCGAGGCCGTTTGCCTCCATCCAAGGAACAGAACAAAGAGGAGAGCACAAAGGTACTTTGTGTATTGGCACTACAGCGGACTTTTAGCGCTGCTTTAGCGGTCCTTGGCAACTGCAGCACAAGTACCTCGCTGCTCTTCTCAGTTTCGTCACCAAAACAAGCTGCCTGATTGGGCGCTAAGCTGGTCCCCATGGGCAACCTGTTAGTTGGTTATTGCTGCTGTAGTAGTACCCTGGACGACTTCTACACGGCTGGAGTTATCCTAGATACAACTCTCCCCTGTAAAAA
>JAPFUP010000183.1:0-80886 GCA_030780425.1 Beauveria varroae
TTTTTTTGGGGGGGGGGGGGGCATGCTCTGGGATGCTCTGGCTCTCTTGGAGGTCATCTGGCCTCGTTGTCGTGCATGACAACACCGTCTCAAGCTTGTCTCCGTGCGGTACGTTCGTTTAGTAAACACGATTTTTGCGGAGACTTACAGATGTTTGTTTCAACGAGGACAAAGCATAGACACCATCTGAGGCCTCTCGAAGAGTCCTGTACATCCGGCATCATGATCGCCGTCAAGTCTCGCACCTTTACTGCATCGGCCGCCCAGTCCATGCAAGAGACGAACTATCCCACTGTACTCTGGCGTAGTCTATCTCGCATACATGCACAATCATTTCCTATCTGTAGATTGCAGATGCCAGAGACTCGGCGTTTCCCTTTTCTCTCCCCGTAACAGCTTTCACAAGTGCGCGGCAATGCAGCTGTGATGGTTGCGAGCCCGCTACGAAGATGATGCAACTGTCCATGTACTTGGAATCATGTATGGCGCACGTTTCTCGATCAACCTCGCGTCGGGCGCGCTCCGAAGCAGCCGCTCTGGTAAGCATCACCTGTTTCCATGGTGCGGAATCGTAAACAGTTCGCTGCAAAGTTGCCACCGCTGCCTCGACGTCTGCTGATCGTCCCCTCCCCCTTTCGTGTGCCCTATCCTGAAAGTTAGCATCTATGGCTTGTGATTTGCCAGCGATGCCCACAAGATCCGATGCTGCGCCGAGCTGCATGATGTCAGATTACAAAGGGTTACGCATGCAATTTGACCCCAGGTTCATCGGATATAAGCCTTGACGGACCAACCATCCCTCGCCGTGGTGATTGCAGATAGTTGAGGTTTTTGTGGGTTCCAGTAGCTCTCAGCTGGCAATGCCCGTACAACTAAATACCAAACGTGAGCTAAATACTTACTTATACCCTATTTTTAAAGTTGGCTAACTACACAGCCCTCACCGCATCGCCGCCGTCCTTTGCGCGGTGCAAGTTGATCGCCTGAGAGCCGTGGCTCGCGAGGCGCAACGCCCGCCCCTCCCCCAATCTCCATTAATAACTTGTTCACGCCGTCGAGGACTAAAGGCTCCGGCGTGGCCGGAATGCTTGGTTTCGCTTTCGCTTCTGCAGCTCATCACGTTCACCACCGATCAGCCCGGGTTTCCCTTCTGGGGGGGGTCCCTATGGGGCCCTTTGACAGCTGAGCTGCAAGCGCTCTTGTTGATTTCCCCGCGCTGCATGCATGGCAGAAAAGCCCGTGGCGGTGGTTCCCAATAACGTTGCTTGAATTCCAGTAATCATAGAAGACCACCAATACGGGCGGCGGTGGTTCACTAACTAGATAAGCCACGGCCCATATAAATAACGGCAGACGCGGCCAGCGGCGCGGCGCGAACCACACAATGCTAGTTATCCCGTACTGAGACTACTCAACAGCTGAATCTTTAGTCTCCTTTGTACGGATCAGATGGGCAAGGGTTGCAGGTTGCAGCGCAGCCCGGCTGTTTTGCAGCGGCCGCATCATCACGAAGAAGGCATGCAACCGTAGCACAGCAGCACGTCTTGTCCTACCTCGGCCGCTCGTCCCGATATGCCCACTGCGTTTCCGGTGGGCTCTCAAAAAATACAAATAACAAGTCGAATGAATCGCGCCGTCCCTCCCCGAACACAACCCCAACGAGCGACACGTGCCGTCAAAAAGGGCTCCTTGGCAGTCTGAGACAATGATGTGCCGTTGGTGGCATCGGCAGTGGGGAACGCACTACGCCATCGCGCAGGCCACACGGGCAGGTGTCCGGGCAAGTCACATCTCACATCTTTTTTAGAACCTTGCCGGAAAGGCAGGGATGGCAAGATGAATGGGATGGGCGGCTGCCTTTGGCGGCGCGGAATTGCCTTTCGCCTGTCAAGTGTCTCACGGAGGAAAGCCCATGCATGATCCTGCATGCTGCACAGTGCTAAATTGCCTTTTTTTGCAGTCTTGGCTCGGCTGCGGGAGGGGAGGGGGGAGGGGGGCATTCATCTCGTACGCACATGCACGCAGAACAGTGGCATTAGCTCAAACACCTGCATGCATCAAGCATGCCCGATTTTCTAGTCACCTTTGTACGAATGCTGCACGTCGGTGCGATCTATTTCGTCTAATGTGTGCACTTGCAGCTCTCGCGCTGCAGACAGGTCGGTCGGGCTGCGGTGCATCAAAATCCGTGTGCCCAAGGTAGCATTGCAGACCCAGGTCATGTTCACGAGAACGAATTTGCCTTGAAAACTCGTTGTAAGCCATAAATAGTAGCTATGCTGCCTACCCAAGTTCTTCTCTCTTATTGCTCGACGCAGTATTCGTCGAGTCCATGGCTAAGCCTGGCGTTGCCTGCAGGCCAAGCCACTTGACCGCATTTGACTCGTGCAGAACATGAACTATTTTACAAAGACCCCATCTCTTTCAGTCAGCTCGACTTATATAGCGGACCGTTGACGCGTGCGACTCGCGGTCGTCAACGGTGTGGCGAGTGGCGTAGCTAACCATCCACACCAGATAGCCAGCCCTCATGATCCTCGTCCATGCCACCATGCCTACTCGCAGGCTACCTTGGTTGCTTACCTGCCCTATTCGTAGTCAATACTGGCTATTGGTGGAATGAGCCCTTTTTAGCTCTAGAGCTAGTGTGGGATGGCCAACTTGCTCAACTACCGTGCATTAAATGTAAATCAGAGAAAAGAATCAACCCAACCCATGCCCCGCATGATATGCTAGTGACAGGTGCAGGGCATGGTCTGGCAGATCGCTGGCTGCTGATCTCGGTCTGAATCACATCAGCCATTGGATTCTCGCTGCTTGATTAATGAAGCCCTTTCGAGTCGGAGCGGTCCCCGACGGAGCCTAAATCGAGCATCATGCATGTGTACCCCAGCAGGCCCAAGATTTCATCCTGATCTGCGCATGCCTCGCACTTGGTCTGCTTTTAGATATTTCGCTTGCTATTCCCACCGACTGCCAGGATGAAATGTAATCGCCGAGAAAAGAAAAAAGCTGTGACCAGTGCATGTTTCAAACGTCTCCGTCACGGCGTTTCTGGTGGTGGTGGGAATACCAACCCCAAACGAGAATAGCAGCGTAGTCCTCGTCACCCCCCCTTCTGAATTTCCATTGTACATGAGTGCCATTGTACTTGTAGATATAACTTGTCGGATCTGTCTTGACGGGTGACCACATGCCCCTCCACACCTTGCCGAAGGTGCGCCTTGGCTTGCCGCCGACGGGCGCCGCGCCGTCCCTTGATCAGTGAGTCTCGCTCAGCTGGCTGACTAGTTCTTTTGCGGCATACCATATTGCTGTGCTCCGGAGAAATGGAAAGCATTTCCTGTTTCATCGCCATGCATATTTCATTCCGATGGGACTCCTCATGCTAATAACACCTTCCTTGTGCGGTTCCTGGGACTTGTCAACACGCACAGCTCGTATCGGCCGGCACCATGACTCCTGACAATAGAGTTACAGTATAAACTTTTGAATACTCTAGAACATAATATAGACACAAATTGTTTGAGCGTTTTATTTTCATGCTTCTACCTGATCAGGTGCTCCGGGTGATCTGTGTCGCAGGGCAGCTGCCTTTTTTCCGAGGCGGCCGTTCACACCACCTGAGACTCGACACGTACATAGCAATCGCATATCATCTTTCTTACTTGAGACGCAAAACTTGACGTTAAGCCGGAGAAAAATTGCACCGGAGAATTGGCCGCACCTCAAATGTACAGAAGGCAACAGCATAGAGGTGACGGTGCACACCATCGGTGCACTTTAATTTCCTGCCTCATTCGCCACATGTTCATGATTGCATCCTCGCAACACTCGTATAAGCCACAAAGCCATGACGCTCCTGTCAGCCTCTTGGCAGCTTGGGAGAGGGAAGAAAGCATGGGGACGGCTGCACCTCTTGCTGCTGGCCAGCCTGTCGCCGACGAGAGCACCGCAGACCTGGGAGCGGCGTACAGCCACCCATCGTCCTTTATTCTGCGAGATCTGCCAAGAACGGCGGAGTTTTCTTACCTCTTCCCACCCTCTTCTCATACCCGCCCGCACTGTTCAACTCTGTGAGCGGGCGGCACTTTTCTGCATCTCATGATCGTTGTTGTTGACCCACCACTGACGTCTCTGGTGTAAGTGCAGACAACCTGTTTCAGTCAAACTCCTTGTGTACTCTCCACACTGGTATGTGTCAATCGATCATTGAGTTTTATGTCTGGATGGGTAAGTCGCGTTGGTGTTCAAGGTGGCTTGAAGCTGTGCTGTGTACGACGCCGAATCTGCGCGGATGACCACGGGCGACAGGAATTCTGACATTTTCTTTCAA
The DNA here is from genome assembly GCA_030780425.1 of Beauveria varroae. Taxonomy (NCBI): domain Eukaryota; kingdom Fungi; phylum Ascomycota; class Sordariomycetes; order Hypocreales; family Cordycipitaceae; genus Beauveria; species Beauveria varroae. The sequence goes on from JAPFUP010000183.1 coordinate 4,337, forward strand.
AGAAACAGGAGGCTGAGTTGAATGAAACCGAGGTTTGATGGTACTCGTCACTTTTTCTACATGTGATGTGTTTCAGACGTTTGACGAGCGCCTGCTTGACAGAAGGCAGGTGCAGAATGAAGGGCTGCCTTGGTGGTTGCTGCTAGACTATGGGATCGCAGCAACAATCGAAACGAAGTTGAGGGATTCCTCAGTAGCTGGCAATTGGGATATGAGTTTAAAGGTAAATGAAATAGCTCATACAGCCCTAGGTAATTGTCTCCTTTTAGTTCTCTTGCATTTGGACATGGTGCAAGTTCAGGTGCACGCAAATTTACTCTTGGCCGTTCTCTATGCACGAGAATCCGTCTGCTCGGGAAATTCTCACAAGAAGTATGATTCAGAGAAGATTGCTTCTTGAAATGATTCTATTATCAGCTCTTAAAGCATTTTATTGTTGCCTACCCAGCTTGCATTTGCCTAGTAGACGCGAAACGAATTGCGGAGAGATGCTGAGATGCTGAGATGCTGAGATGCTTGAGTGCTCTCGATCGAATCCTCGGATCCATCGACAGGTACACCAAGATAGCCGGCCTACGAAAGAAGCCAGACTGCATATGGTTTCTCAATATGCTCTCTTCCATCACTCTTTCTACGGTCTTTCATGGCGCAGTTAGTGTCGGGCACATGTCTATGCCCACAATGTCTACTCATTCACCACCTGTATAGACCAGAACTCAGCGTTTTATTGATCTGGATCTGCCACTCCGTATTGATATAGTACTCGTAGCTTTTTTTAAATGGAATTGCTTGTCAAACGCAAGATTATAGGAATACCGGCGTCGTGAATGAACACCTCGAGCAGAAGTGAAGGAAGCTGCCTTGGCTAGGTCGCCGGAGCGCCAACGCGGCTCAATATCTTGATCGTCAAAAGGGTCATAAATATGTCGGAAAGGTTGTTGAATGAACTCGCGATACAGTCACCGACGCCTAAGCCGTCGCGGGGACCAGAGGTCGTGTAAGTTGATCGCCGTGACTCAGTTTGACCTTCCGCGTCCCCAATCGTCCATGGTCACGGCGGTATACAACACTGCGTGTTGTGCCCAGCCGCCGTGTTTAGAAATCTTACACAAAATCTTTCGTCTTTAAGTTATGATCAGTAATAAATCTTCTCTTTTCCCTACCTCTAGCTTTATGTAACCTCTCATTAGGTATACTTTATAGTTTGATCGTAAAAATCTTTATGGTACGGCTCTATCTATGCACATCACATTTACTCTCCCTTATCCCTCTCAGGTGGTTCTATTCTCACTCCGCTACCTTCTGTAACACTACTTTCACCACTATTACTAGAAACACCGCCACCACCACTATAATAAGCCCCCCAGCTCACTCCCGCCTTACTCTCGGTCTGTCTCAAGACTGCCTTGCTTAGACTAACGCGGTCACTAAGCGCGATCACGATTCGTATCCGCCTTGGACCGCCCTGGGTCCGGGGTGCCCCCAGCAGAGGAGGAGCAGAACGACGAAAACGAGATGCGCCCGCTTCAGATTTAATCAAGTACAGGCTGATTATGCGATCAGATGGTTCCACTTATATAACGACAGCTCTGAACGTTCAATGCCGTGATGGTGATTATGCTACTATTACTGCACGTCCAAGCATGAAGAGGTCTGCAGGCGCCAATTTACGCCAGCCTAAATACTCTGGGGCGCGGCACGAGTAGACAGCCTTCAGCTGAAAATAAGGTTATATACTGACTCAAACAGAGCCCCTGTAAGAGCTCTACAAGTTCACTTTAACGTAGCAATGCAAGCCGCGGCTGTCCTGTTAGAAGGGGTACAGCGCGCTAACCCACTAATCTGCTACAGCTTCAACGGCAGATCTCTCTTTGTAACAACCCCCTTTCGGCTGAATTATTCAGTAATCTACGAATCATTTGTTAGGTTCGTATACTTAAGTCGTCCAGTGACGCCTCTCATTGACATTTTTTTGGGCGGATATTACTCAGATTTACAGAAGTATTTTCGCACCGCAACAATGCATGCACAAACGGTCTTGCAAGCAATGTGCCTATTGGTATTCTTCGATGTTATACAAGCACAGACGCTGGCCATCAACAATGTCGGTATTATCGACATGACAACCGGCAACGTCCAGAAGTCGCAGAATATTCTCATTAAGGACAATATGATCGTGGACATCCAAGATGCAGGTTCCAATCTGAGTGCGGCGGAAAGCTTCGATGCCTCGGGCAAGGTTATTATGCCAGGCCTCGTCGATATGCATGTTCACTTATTTTTCACCAATGATCCATCGCAATTTGCAACAACGGATATCTCGGTACTTCCCCCGTTGCTGGCCAACGGCATCACGACTGTTCAGGACCTCGGCAGCAACTGCAACGCTATCAAGGACACAGCCAGGAGAATCGTGCGAAATCAGCAACTGGGACCGCGCATATTCTCAACGTGCGAGATGCTTGACGGCGGGGACTCGCCCTTCGAGACGGTGAAAAAGTTACAGGACCCTCGACAAGTGGAAACCGAAGTTCGAAAACTCATGGCGCAAGGTATTAACAAGATCAAAGTTCACCTTCGCCCGACTGAGGAAGTGTTTGGAGCGATAGCAAAAGCATGCAAAAAGAACAACATCATGTTCGGCGGACACGTGCCTGACTCGATCAACGCAACAGAGGCCGTGAGACAGGGATTTGGTTTCATCGAGCATATGAGTCGCATTGAACCGAACAACCAAAGCCTAATCCAAGATATTGGGGATAAGCAGCTGTGGGTTACTGGCACGCTCATTCAAGGGCAATCACCAGTTCGCCTCAAGCTGGCCAATGACTTGAGAAAAGCCGGTGCCCGAATGCTCGCCGGCACAGACTTGCCGCAGGGCCCAGGCCTCTGTCCGAATGGTTCGACGCACACGGAACTCAAGCTCATGGTCGATGCGGGCTTTTCGCCGCTGCAGGCGCTTCAGACTGCAACGACCAACGCGTACGAGTCCCTTAATGTACATTCCAAATTGGGGTCGATTGAGACAGGAAAGGTGGCGGATATGGTCTTGTTTGATGAGAATCCGGCGGAAAATATCAACAATTTAGACACGATCGCCGGCGTCATCGTTAATGGCAAGCTTCACCGGAAGGACGAGCTTGACAAGATGCTCCGTGATGCAAACCTCGCCGAGAATCTACCGTTTGCGTGCGGTGACAGGAGAGATTTGAAGCCAAGGAATACATGTTGTTCGGTATAAGTCACCGCGCCCTATCAACTAAATGCCAGGTAAGAAATTTCGCCACACCTTGCACTTTGAAACTGGGTGAAGGCGTACCATCATCTGCAGGCTGCTGGCCGGTCTGAGATGCTAGTCATTTAAGCAGTCAGCAATAATCGAAAACTATAATTCTCAGTATTAGAATTTCCGCACCAGAAAATATATTCTTGCCACAGATATCATCGGTTAAGTTACGGAACCATGCTATAGGGATTCCGCGTGGGGGGTTGTCGCGTTTGTAGTTGCTGATACCTCACTTTCATCTCAAATCCCTCTAGCGGCGACGTATATATAAGACCATCAATCCGTATAGTCAATTGGCATGTCTAACATTAGGCTCTGCAGCGTCTTTACGCGTGACACGGCCACGTTGTGACGGTTTAATAACTGCGCAAAGGTAGTGAGCATATAAATCTCAACTCATTATTAATCCTTGATCGTCAGTCTGTCAATTAAACGGAACTCTCCATATGATTTGAATAAGCATGCATACAATTTGTAGAAACACTCCCAGAAATGGGGTGTGCGGCATCTGACGCTGACTAGACTCATTATGAGTCATATCGACTCATAGTGAGCCATTTATGGCCACCCGCACCCCAAGGGTCATGGCATGCAGCATCTGTGTAGTCCTTGTGCTGTCGAGAAGAATGAGTTTGAATGAGTCGACTTGAAATTCGTGTATATCAGTGACTCCAATCTTCCCTGGTTCTTTCTCTTTTGAGAGGGCATTACATCAAGGTTGATGTGATGCGGCCTTGGGCGCACCACCGAACGCTATGAAACATCCAATGCCCGTTGAAGAACAAACCGAGAGATTATAGATTGATTGGAATCGAACAGTCCAGTTGAGCAAAAGTCCGAACCGAAGAGAAAGAAAACTGTTGCAACAGTACCGGGCCATCGATTGAACGCGAGGGTCGGCCAATGAGATCTGCGCTGAAGAAAGACAGCGCCCGTCTATACAGGGTTCTGCTATTATAGATACATATTGAAACGAAAGAGACAAGTGCAAAGCCGCTTTAGCAGTGAACAACTGTACTTTATTTGCGTGAAAGCATCTCTCTCAGTGCGTCCACTTCTGCTTCTTTTCGCGCGAGCTGCAGTTTAAGCGCGTCCCTTTGGTCGGTCATGTCGCTCAGCGAGTGCTCCAGATCCGAGATACGATCAAGGCGCTTTTTTCGGTATTTTCTAGCGGCCATGGTGTTTCGTTGGCGCTTGATGACAGCCTGAGAGTCTTCCTCTTCCAAGTCCTGGTCGGGGGGCGACGGCAGCCTGCCTCTCTTGCGCGTCGAGCCGCTCGTTGTGCTCGCAGGCGAGTCTTGTGGCTTGTACGCAGGCGCGCTGTTTGAAGAGAGAACTTCTGGCGCAACGGCCCCGGGAGAAAGCGATAGGAGATCAGTGGCACCTTCTATGGTGCCTGTGAGTTGGGGGACAACAAGGTGCGGCTGTGTCGGTTGCGGGAGTATCGTATAGTCTGACGCAAGTACATATGGTTCATCTCCATTCACGAAGAATTCTGACCCCCCGAATTAGTTTACATAAGATTTTGAAACGCATGTCCCCTCCCTACATACCTGTGGGATCCATGCCGGCTGGCGTGTATCCTGTGCCCATGAACTCGAGGATCGACATGTTGCTCGTCTGATGCGCCGCGCAGTGACCTATGAAACCGGGGAAGTGCTGAAAGTATGATAGAAAAAGTGCACTCGAAATTTATAGAAGCTAATGGGATGTATTAGGAATTGTGCCTGGCCGTTGCAAGTTGGCGGAGACGGTAAGGTGTGGACGAGGCAGTGATGAGAGGAAAGCAATGTTGATGGAAAACGGTGTAAGAGAGTTTGTCGATGATGTCGTTAAGGAAATTGTTTAAACGTAGTGTGGATGGAGGATCGAAGAGTGCGGCTTCTCGAGGCCCGTTCTTTATGAGCCTGCGTCGGCTGTAAAGATGACGACCAATCCCATTTGGCAACTCCAATCGAAGACACGCATGGATATGGATGGAGAAGCGGGTCCGGCCGGCGAAGTCGGGGTGACCGGAGGCGTGCGCCTAGTAGCCACGAGACTGGGTTAAATCGGCGCAACAGGCTAGAGCTAAGAAGAAGAAGAAGTCTGGCGGCGATGGCGGTACAAATACACTTGAATTGATACATATCTCTTGCGGAGCTGAGATGTGTTTTTTTTTGCACGGGGCATCAGCCTTGCGTGGTTGCTGTTCCGGCACGTCGTGGGTTCCCGAGTCCAAGACACTAAATAATAAGTACAGAGCACAACTTTGCGCAAGACGCCGTAGGGCGCGATGCATGTTTTGGATCGACTGTCTACTGACTCATCGAATTGGTGCGTGCCACTACGGTAACAATGTGCAAAGGGCACCTTGTTATTCAATATCAATGTATTGTCGCAGAACCACGTATAGCTATGCCCCGAACTTATCGAGCAGAGGTATTGAACGATGGCCGATGGAACTTGCTTTGTCGGTCGAGATTGTGGCCCCCCAAGATAGTGACAGTCTATGAACGCAGAAATGACATGTTACGTCAAAGTGTGCCAAGGGCCGTCACGCCCTTTTCATTACGCTAGTGCCTGACAAACCGCTACTCTTCACAGTGCAAAGCACAGCATTCCCACAGCAAACATGTACTCTGGCCGTCTTCTTTGCTTGGAAACTGGCTGGTATTGAGCTACTTTTGCTCATGTTCGCATATCTTCTTTTTTTCCGTCGGTCTTGATCTATCAGTGGCTCGTCCCTGCCGGACCCCGGGCCGCGCTGTGACTGGTTGACTTACACGGAACCGAACGCCAAGCCGCAATGTAGCTACATGTGATTTTGTTCCTCTGAGATCACGCCAGCCAATCAATACTAGAGCTTCTAAATGTCTTGCATGAAGAGCGCAGAAAATGGAGAGGTCCGTTGTCCTTATTAGAGGGAAACACACCAACTTCGTGACTTGGGCTACTGCGAAATACGAAATCAGGCCTACCTACTTCACCGGCTCATCGTCCTGCTGCTACCAACAATAAACATAGGAGCCAAAAAAAAAGGAAACCCATGTAGGTTTTCGCTAGTCATCAAAATTAACCCGAGCCCAGGAATCGAACCTAGGTCTCCCTACCACTTTCGGGAACGGTTCCACGTGCATCCGCGCTGGAGGCGCCAACACAAGTTTACCCGTCAGTCACTGAAGGTATGCTAAACCACTGCACCAGCTAGGGTTGTTGTTGAAATGGGGTGGTCAAAATTTCCTTATATAAATTCGGAGCCTTTCCAGGGCTGCTCTAGACGCATGCCATTAATATGCAACTGACAGTGAAACGTCATAACCAATCAGACCAAGAGGAGCGGCTTCCTGTTGGTCGGCCGTGGGTTGTTTGCCATTTTATGCATCGATTTGTAGTGATCGTTGTATGCACCGGTCCAAGGATTCTGAACCTCTCGTGGTCGGACGAGGACGATGACGATACTGTGCACTCTGGCGGCCTTCGACTTCTGGGTACGAAATTACCTTCGGAGGAATCAGAAAGATTAAAAGAACACGCGCTGACGGGGAGGCGGGGGGAGGCTACTTATAAACTTCGCGCCACACAAACCCCACCTACGCGCACAATATGGGCTTGTGAAATACTATTGGTGTAGCTGTGCGCCATTATGGAACCAACAAGGCTGAGACGAGGAGTGTCTCAGCCCACTAATAGAACGCCAATGGAGGCGTAGACAACCAGGCTTCCAGAGGATGCGATACTATGAAATAATTTATATCCACTCTCGTCAGCAACTCGGCATCAGGCATTTGAGGCTAGACACCTAATCTTGCTTAGTAGACTTAACTCATAGGCCACGCAGTTTGATAGGGCAACCGAAAATAAAATTGTACCCTCATTGGAAGCCTCATCATGGCGTGTGCCTACGCCGCCAACCGCGCACCCCTCGTTTAGTGAGCGCAGCGTACGAAAATGTCGACTTACGGGTACAGATCACTAGTAACTTTAGCAAGGTTGGATGTGGAACGTAGAGAACGGCTAATACCTAGGCTACTGGTATTCCCTTTTTCCTCCGTTTAATACGACATGACTTTGATACCCTCTCTGGTATGCCGCCTGGCATACGGCCTCAAAAAATGGAAGCACAACCAGTCGTAAGAGCAGACAACCTAGCCTATTACAAGAGACTCTAGTCCACGTCAGAAAAATGAGCGGGTTCTAGACTGTTCACTCGGCTATGGCCGTACATGTAAGACAAGGCATCAATCTTTACTTATAGCCGCTTGAGGGAGTGCTTGTCGCCCTCGGAGCTGAAAATTTCCTAGTTCATGCCAAACTTTATATGCAAGTGAGTCCGTTCCGGCTATTTACACCAAAGGCAACTCCTTTCTTTTATTACAATATATACAGAATTGGTGATACACGCGCTTTCTGTACGCTGCATATTGCTTGAGAGTAATCATCTCCCAGACAGACGCTTTTCAGTGCATCGCAAAGGTATGTACAGCAGACCACTGCAGAAAAATGCAAGCTCGAAGCCGATATCGCCTGTGTGTTTTGCGATGGGCCCAACAAAGTACGCCTGGTTCATGGCGGGCACGATGAGACCCCAGGCCAACAGTCCCGCGCTCACGGCAGCAATGCCGAGTGGTAGCCTTTTGGGGTCGCACCAGGCGGCATGATCATAGGCCTCGGGATCGCGGCGGCGAAAGATGACGTCTTCAACAATGACGATGGCGCAGAATTGTGAGGACCAGTACCCGATGAGCGAGACCACATTTTCTATGCTTTCAAAGAAGTTGTCGACAGCAAAGATTGAGACAACCACAACGATGACGGTAATGAGAAGAGCAAACACATAGCGTGGCACGCAAAGGAGCCAAGGAAGCAGAGTCTGGAAATTCAGCGTGACGCTGTAGAATGTGCCGCAGGTATTGCCGAGAAGGGTGAGTGTAAGAATGACGAGGACAAATTTGCCAAAATCGCCTACAGGCGCAAGCATGCCGGACAGAGCACCGCCGACCAGGAACTTGTCGTACTGGGCTTGCCAGTCTGGATTGTTCGGGATTGCACCAGCGATAGCCGCACCAAGGGTCATGAGAAGAATAGTAGGAGTCATAAGACCAAGATAGGTATACCAGAACACTCGCCATCTGACGGGCCGTTAGCTAACACTCAGCGGTTGCCAACTTGCGGGGCACTTACGTTGAGACTTTGGGGTTGAAATAGGTCGACATGTCGCTCGCTAGCCCGGCATAAGGAATCTGATAGCTTGCTACAATCATGCCAAAGTTGAGCACGTTGGCAGCGGTCGCTGGCTGGGGAGGCGAATGTTGTTTCGCGAGACCTGCTCCACCACATCCAGCAGTGATTGTGATTGCTATAACAGCAACGACAAAAGCGTAAGTTTCGTAAATATGCAAAATTTTGAAGCCGCAAAACGATACTATCAATGAAATGATGCCAATGATGACAATGCCGGCGGTGGGAGATATGGAGCCGTTGGATGCAGCGGCCAGACACTGCCCACCTGTGATGAAAATGATGACTGTGAAGCCAGTCATGGTCGCCAAGTTCAACAGGACCGGAATTGAAACGAGGTATCGACCAAAAGAGTAGCGCGCTTGAATCATTTGTCGCAGGCCGGTTTTCGGGCCCAGTGTCGACAGGTATCCGGGAATAATGCAGGAAAGAATATTGAAGAAGAGAATAACGAGAGCTGAGTCCCGCAGACTTAGGCTGTATGCCAGGGGTCCCAGCATGCCAAATGTAATCCCGATGATGTTTGTATTGACCGAGGTCCAGATTGTCGCAATGTTGTAGTACCGGGTCGATGTGCGCTCCTCAAGTGGGATGGGCTCAATGCCGCGCGCTTCGACCCGTCCATAGCGAAGGATCTTTTGAAAGGTGGAGGGCAGAGAAGACACACTACTTCGCCTCGAGGTGGCCTGCTCCTCGTCGACGGGCTGACTGCTCGCGTACTTGGATTCTGATTCGGTGCTCATGATGCCTAGTATAATATATCGCGGGACAAAGTTGGCCCCGTCACAGCCTGCTAATGTCAAGCCCCGTTGCGTCCCAGTTGATGGTGGCCCTTGGGAGCTGGGATAGGTAGTCGCGTCGTGATATTGGGTTCCGTTTCTGCACAAGGGGGGAAAGCGGAAAGCCTCAGCTGCAACGGATCCGCAGCGGCACAGGTCTTCAAGACCAACGAGGCGGAAGTCCCAGGATGCAAAAGTTGTGGGATCGCGAATTAGGAAAGCTTATAGCCCCCCCAAGGCGACGGTAGAATTTGCGCAGCCAACTGCCGAACAGCATCCACAAGGCAATGCAATGCAATGCAAAGCTTTTTGGCTGTTCTAGTATAGGCAAAGGATTCAACAGACAAGATGCTGCCGCAGCGGCCTTTGGCAAAAAGCTGAAGAAACTTGGCGATGATGATGATGAAGAAGAGGTCCAAATTTTCCATCTACTTCGGTCTCCTCCACATGATAAAAACGAAACTCTGGGGCGCGACCGGTGCTTGTATTAAGTTGTGGTGGTATTGTCATGGTGGTGTAAGTGGATCGGTCCCTTCCCCGTCCGCCGTCCCCGACCGTGGTTTTCCGCCACAAATTAGACAAGGGGCGAATTGCGCCAATGGTATCTGTTCTTTTTTTGCCGGACTCGCACTCGTTTCTTTTCCTGAAAAGAAGCGATTCTGCGACGCACGAGTAATAACAAGTGTATTGGTATGCCAACCATGTTCGGTGGCATGGGTTGGCATCAAATCCACAGTCTGGCCCCCGACTTTGGTGCTACCTTGCCCGTGCGCGTGGCCAGGATCTTGTGGCCTTTGACCTTTGCCTTTTGCCTGTAGGCTGGCTGGGCCGTGGCTGGCAGATGCAGCATGCCAGCATCATTATGCAGCACATTCACATTGGACAGGCTTATTCGTACAGAAGCTGTCTCGGCGCCACCATCCGAATGCGTGGTAGGCCAGCACATTTCTTGCTGGAGGCAGAAAAAGCCAAGCGCAGAAAGTGTAGCGCTGAAAAGCGCCACAATTCGAAAGGGCGCAGAAGAGGGTTTTATTTTGTCATTTGCGACAAAGTACAATCGGCGTCGAGAACATGGTCCGTCGCAGGTTATCACTCTTACCGCTGGCCGATTGAATACAGACGGTGCGTTGATGTGCGGGGGAAGCTGCCGAATCAGTACGATGAGGCCACGCGACATGTTCAATCACTTATTATCGAGCTTATTGATCATCGCTTTGCATCGTGAGTCCCACCGAGATATGACGAATGTACTCAGTGCAGCAGTCAGCAGGCCGTGCAAGCCGCGCTATTGATATCGTTGACTCTCTTTTCCGCTCCTAAATTCGGCCACGATCGACTTCGTCAAAGTAACCTTTCAACCAGTCGTACCCCAGTGCCAGGAAATGGAGGAATGAACTACTAATGGCATCACGGAGAGGCTTCCGCCGAGGCGTGAACATGGAGATGTTGTGTACTTCTGCCCTAGCTTTTGGCGGGGGGCCGCGGCACGCGCGTCGTCTAAGTCAGACAAAAGGCCAAAATTGACGAGAAAAACATGTCGCAGAGTAGGGGTCCAATGCAAAAGGAGAGGTCTCGTGAGACTGGCGAAAGCAGGATGAGATTGACGTACGCGAGGCTGCGGTGTCTTGGAAGCCGTTGGTGATTATGGAGAACATTGTCGGCTTGGCAGCAGTTCACGGGAGCAACTTTTCAGCGCTTGGCAACTTGAATCATGACCACCACCAGTAAGCCCCAGGCCGGGCGCGAGCGAACCGGCAACAACTCTGCCGCCACAGAAGCCAATCAGAATAAGCCCCTTGTCATTGTTGGAGATTAATTTGTCCAACGGTCGTACATAGATCTTGTCAGCTTGTGTTGCACAGGGCGCAACGGAGAAGAAAATGTCGTGCTACCTGAGCCGACACCCCGGGGGGGCCTCCAGAATCCTCTCAGGCACTGGCTTTCCATCTTTTCCAGCGCCTCAAAGCCAAGATTTTAGGTTCATTGCAGTGGTGTTTCTTTGGTCCCAAGACCTGCTCATGCCACCTCAAAGTCGTTGAGCGGCAAGGAAATTGGTGAAGCTGCCAGTGATTCAATGTGCACCTGTCACTGTGATTACTATGACTAGACTAATGCATGTCTCTGACTGGGCTTGGCACATCAAACCTGAATCATACAGTCCATATGAAATTGATTGCTGAGAAACACAATTACATCACCTTCTTTCCCCGAAAAAAAGATGCCAGCGCTCCCATTATTCCTCCGAGTCCCTTTTCTTGCGAATCCATCTGAAGGCCGCCTTGGATCCAGCCAGGCAGCTTCTTGCGAATCCTCTCGCTTGTGTATCTCTTGTCCAGCAGCACAATAGCTGCGTAATCACCTCGGTGCCGAATTGCGCGTCCAATACTCTGATTCACTGCGCGCATACACGAGTTTTCATAGAAGTCTCGAGCGGCTTGCTTTGCGCGACTGCTGGCCTCGGTCGGTGTGATGCCCCCGCGCTCCAACAGCCGAGTCCTCGTCGAGGACTCAATATATTCCATCTTGGCCTTCCAGTCTGGGGAAGCGATATTCGGGTAAGGAAGGCCAACCACTACCACTAATCGACCAAGTCGGTCTGAAAAGTTGATGCCCTCGGACATCTTGCCTCCGACGACGCTGAGCAACAGGGCACCGCCACTGGCCCGGGATCCCAGTACTGCCTCTGAATATTTTTGGAGAACTTCGTCGCTAGACGCGCCCTTGCTCTCTTGAAAAATCGTTTTCTTTGACTTGAGCCGCTCCCAGGTAGATTGGGCATCTCCTGCTCGCTTCTTCTTCCAGACTTCCACAACTTGATCAAGGTAGCCATAGCTCGGGAAGAAAACGACAACGCCGTCTGGGACGATAGAACACATATTTAATATGGTCAACCCAAGCTGTCCGATCATTTCCTCATCACCACGCCGCTGGTAGCTAAACTCAAACGGCGGCCCACCCGCTCTCGACGCAGCCAATGTGCGGACGCAAAGATTCGTAGATGGGATAACGTGGCCACAGCTCAGAGTCGTGATTTTGGACTGGTCAAGCATGGGAAATAAATGATCTTTGTAGTCTTCAAATGGAGACATTGTACCACCCGCCAGAATGACGGCTCTTGCGCTCGAGGCGATAGAAGAAAATGCGTAGGTCGGCGACAAGAGTAGATAGGATAATTCCACATCTGCCTGGGCTCCAGAAAGCTTTTGGTAGAAGATGCGACCTTCTGAGCTCAAATTCGTGAGTGCAATAAGAAAAGATACAAATGTGTGCAGTACCGGTGTACTTGATTTGGGAGCATGCTGCTTTCCATCTTCCTGTTTGCTGTCAACGTGGGAAGCATAGCCCTCGATCTTGTAAGCGAGCTTAGACTCATGGATATACTGAATCAGCTCGAATATGTTGATTTGGTCAATCCCCTTGGGCCTGGTCAGTTCATTCGGGTCAACTATTCCATGGTCGTGCTGTTCGAGGTCAGTACCGAACTCTTCTAGGAATTATCAAACATGACAAACCTTGGCGTTGAGCGTGGTATTCATATACTCGCTTAGTCCTTCGACAACGCGCCCGACTCGGCCAACATTCACGCGATTAACACCTTTGAGCTTCTTTCCAAACTTTCGCACGTATATGCCCAGCATCTCTCGGCATCTGCGTAGGTCACTCAGCTTTAAATCAGCCGCATACACATTTGATACGGCGTCCATGATGTTGTGGGCTTCGTCGACGATCACGACATTGCCTTCGAGTTTGATACCAAGCGCGTCGCGAGCACTTTTTTGCAACAGCAGTGGATATGGCAGTGTCACGATTTCTGCCCCAGGCAGTGCGGTTCGTGATGCATAATACGGGCATACTTGCAAAGACTTGCCCAGCTGGTGAAGATCCTCAATGTCCGGTATTGTAGCGAGCGCAGTGTCCCTGAACTCGTGTGTCTGCGCCAGTAGTTCTTCTCTGGGAACAAAGTCACATTTACGACTGGACTTGGGCTGCTGCAGCTCCGCGCACCGATCATTGATGGCTTGAACGGACTTCAGACGTGATACGCTGGGATTGATGCAGAGCTTCTGCCGAGAAGATAACGGCAGATGCTTGACAAGCTCGTCTTGGGCCTTTGCGTCAGCGCTGGATAGGCCTTCTGGTAAAGACGCAGGGAACTTTGGTCGCCGCAACTCCGTGATGAATTGCGAGAGCTGCGAATGCGTTCTGGAAGTATAATAGATCTACGGATGCAGGGTTACCGAGGGGGTTCACGTCGTTTGTCACGGGAGAAGAGGATCGCACCTTAATCTCCTCTTCTAGTGCATCACTCTCTTCGTTTTGTTGTTTCGGCCCACCGAGGCCCATCCTCTCGAGAACATCGCGCGACTCCTTACTAAGGCCGGAGAGTGCGTCTTTCGCTTGAGACGCAGTTTCTTGTTCACCATCCCAGTCATCTAGCATCCATTCTTCACCATCATCTTCGCCTACTTCCCGGCTAGCGACAGCGGCCTCGAATCTGCGCTTTTTGCGCACGCGTTCTTCGCGGGCTTTTTCCTTCAGCCTCGCATTCTCGAGTCGCTTTTCTCGGTCTTCCCAGGTTTGAACTAGTTCTTGTTTTTTCCGACGTAGGAGCTGATCAATCATCCAATCAGGTTCATCTTTGAAGGATGATTTGGCTTCTTCCAGTGCCGCTCGGTAGGCGGACGATTTGTGGTTGCGCAGCCATGTGAGAGAAGCACAGATCAGAGAAAGAGATTTTCCCTGAGAATAATTAGCGCTGTCGGCTATTATGAGATGAGCTCATTGAGTCAGACAGTATGCTACAAAACTCTCTATGTTTGTGCTCATACAATCGCTTGATCCTGGTATTATACTCTGGTTAATGCGAGAAAGTACTTACAGTGCCTGTTGGACTCTCAAGTATGCCGACCTGCCCTTCGCCTGTTTCGAGCACTTGGTAGACAGTCCTCATAAATTTTTCTTGAACATCATATGGAGTGAAGGGGTGATGAAAGTCGATTTTGGCGATTCCATCCTCTGTGCTCTGCATCTTTGGGTCAGATGCCATGTCGCGCACCGGCTTCTTCACGCTGCCCCATTAGGCGACGCGCCAAACAAGTAAAGAGCATCGCTTTTTGAGACGAGTCCGTTAGGTACGCCCTCATTGGACAGATGCATGATTGACCCGCTTTCTCATAGTGCCCTCTGGAAATGTTGGATCACGTGACCCAGAACAGCCAAAATGCGATCCACACCACACGAACACTCAGTGCCAATTGGTTTAGGGCTGTGCTGCCCTCTCGCTAACAATCTTTGGGTGGGCTTGCTAGTGCTCAAGGCGCAAAAACATCACCATCCACTTCCTGCCCAGGACGCAACTCAACCCGGAAGCGACATCAGCAAATACCGTCGCCATGCCTACCCGTACTTCGAAGACCCGCAAGCTGTAGGTTCTATCATATCCCACGGAAACACATTGAATTCGATTCGGGTGCATTGCTGTGCCCAACGGCAATATGTTCGATCGATGCTGTGGCCGAAAAAACCTTGCTCGACATATCGACAAAAAGCGACGACGGGGCTAACATATCTTCTCTTGACAGTCGCGGCCACGTCTCTGCCGGACACGGTCGTGTAGGAAAGCACCGCAAGCATCCAGGTGGTCGTGGTATGGCCGGTGGTCAGCACCACCACCGTACCAACTTGGACAAGGTTCGACATGCCCTCCCGATACTTCTCGACCAGACGACGACACGATCCGACGAACTTCGATGCTAACAACTTCAAATAGTACCATCCTGGTTACTTCGGTAAGGTCGGTATGCGCTACTTCCACAAGCAGCAGGCGCATTTCTGGAAGCCCGTCATCAACCTGGACAAGGTACATATCCCTCCTTAGCCTTCGGAACGACAGATCTCGCATATTTGGACAAGATCCCCTCTACTTCAAACACGGAGAAATTGGAAGATTGGGCGACTTGACGCTATGCGCATCTAGTTTTCGCAGAGCGACCTTGCGCTATCATGTTGAAATGCTAACAAAGCATGTAGCTGTGGTCCCTCGTACCTGTCGAGACCCGCGACGCCTACGTCTCCGGCTCCAAGAAGGACACCGTCCCCGTCCTCGACCTCCTCCCCCTTGGTTACTCCAAGGTCCTCGGCAAGGGCCGTCTCCCTGAGATCCCCCTAGTCGTCCGCGCGAGATGGGTTAGCAAGCTGGCTGAGAAGAAGATCACCGAGGCTGGTGGCGTTGTCGAGCTTGTCGCGTAAGGGAGCTTTGCTTGGGAGTCTGGCATGTGGAATTTTTTTGAACCGGTTTCTTTCAGACGGCGGAAAAAAGAGAAAAGGCCCTGAGTGACCCCGCTGTGTATTTATTCTACGTTACACGGTGAAATGGGTATATGAACAACAAGGCCCGGGTTGGTCGGCTTCGAGCATTGCATACAGGGACTCTGGAAAGGAGTTTTAACGAATACAAAAAAAAACAAAAAAACAAAATTCTCGCCAAAAGTACCTAGGTTGTGCTCTGAGTTCATGATTGCTTGAATTGATCATCGCGCTATATGCCCTTGACAGCGCGCGAAATACAACTGCTTGTGTTATGGATGCATGCTTGATAAAAGACGCCGGTCCCTAAAGATGTAGTATCGTCCCAAGCCCAAAATCGGTGTCAAAATCGGTGTCGCTCACGTACAGCCCCTATCTCCGTTATCTCACATGTCTAAAAAAAAAAAAAAAAAAAAGACCCTCTTGTGCTTCATGCCCCCAGCAGATCCATTTCGTCATCGTCGACCATATCGTCCTCTGGCGGCCGGTCAATCCGTAAAAGTTCATGTTCCAAAGCTTCTTCAGCCGTTATGCGGCGAGTCGGGTCTAGCTCCATGCACCTCTCCAAGAAGCGTACGGCCAGCCTTTCCTCATCCGTCAAAGGGTTATCTTCTGCTCGGCAGGTACTCCAGAGGATAATCTTCTCCATTGTGAAGCCCTGCTGCCCGACAGTCGGTATCGTGGTCTCAAAGACACAGCCATGCAGCAAGCCTGCGTGCTTCATTCGCTTAGAACCGAAGATGGTGGCAATCTCGATCATGGCTTCGACGTCATCGGCAGAGTTGAAGAATGGAAAACGCTTCGACAGAATGGTAAGTAGAATAACACCGGCTGACCAGATATCGATCGCCGTGGTCTGCTCGGTGCACTTGAAAAGTACTTCTGGTGCACGAAAGCCTCTGGTGCCTGCACGGTTGGCACGCCGTGACGGGCGAGTATCTGACTTGGGGTATCCAACCTGTTGTGTCGTCGCGGTCTGGGCCCAAACCGAGACAGTTTGGCGGTGCTTCCGCGCCTCGCGACCTTCGTGGCAAATGCAGGGTTTGCTGTCTGATCCTTCTCGCTCTGCCAATCCGAAATCTACCAATACTCCGTGTTGTGTGACTGGGTCGTAGAGGAAATTGGTGGGCTTGATATCTCTGTGAAGGATTTTGTGTTGATGGACACTCTTCAGAGCCGTGAAAAGTGACCGTAGATAGATGGCAATATCCGGGACTGTCATATCCCGGAAATAGGCACGAAAGTCTCCGTGGCGAAAGTATGGCAGAATGGCTACTACTTGGTCTGTTTGGCGAAACGCTGTAATAAGAGGGCAAACAGATGGACACCGTCGCAGGTCGTGTAGAAGCTGAAGCTCGTTGTAGATGCGCGCTGGACTTGACGTGACGTAAATCTTTTTGATGGCCACGAATCGCGACTTCTTCTTCGTACGCTGAGGAATTTGGTTTGAATCCCGTTTCAATGGAGGTGGCGTCCACTTTTCGCTGTCATCTTCGAAATTCCAATCATTATCGTATTGGTCGTAGCATAAGTCTTCGGCCTTGAAGACTGTAGAGAATGTGCCTGTGCATGTTAGCTGCGTGCCATTACACTCAGGATGTAGGATTAGAAGCGTACCCTCGCCGATTCGCTTGATCAACCTGTACTTGTCGTGAAATCCGGGAAAGTCTCTCTGCAGCTTGTCCATGTCTGCCTGGACACTGTCCTCGATATTGTCTTCCTCGGAGCTGTCATCGTATTCCCCTCTTTGCTCTCCTTCCTCCTGTTCTTCCTCGGGAATCTCTTCATCGTCGTGCGTTGCACGGTCCAGCTCTTGGATGTGCTCATCATCGAGCATCATCTCAGTTTCCTCGGTAGCAGCATCCTCATGAATGTCGAAGATCTCTGCCCGTTGATGCATTGCCATGGTCATTTTGAAGATCCGGCGTGCTCGAGTTGGATGAGAGAATAATTAAAGACGCGCAATTGACGGAACAGTTATGCCTACCAACAATCGCCGCCAGGGTCCCCGAGCAGTGTGTAATCTGTGGTGTAGCTATGTCTTTAGTGGTCGGTTGATTGCCACGCGCCTTGGGCCGACGGAACCCCACCAATGAAGGTGGGTGGCGCGTCTGAACAAAACAAAAACATCGGTTGCTAAGGGACCTCCACATCATCAGCAATTCCCAGTCTTGCGCGATAAACGCCTTTTTTTTTTATTTGCGCCCAAACGGCCTTGACAATTCGCAATCGACACGTCAATCAGGAGAACCCTCAGTCTTCAACTTGTCCTGCCCGTTTGAGCCCAACTCACGACAACGCACTCGCCCCCGCGAGCAGCGACACACAACATCATCAACATGGCGACCATCAACTTCGACATTAATGATGCGCTGAAGCATTACATGTCGGATCCTACGGCGATCCCTACACCGGAAGCCGATGGATCTCTATTCGACTGCGAAAATGATCCCGAGGCTCTCACAGTCCAAGTCATCAATCCGGTGCTGAATCCGATCGTGGACGCCATCGCAGATAACCCCGACGCCATTATGCGAGCAACAAACATTGATTCGTTACAGTTTCTGTTGAAGTAAGCTGAGCACTACCCTCAGGTTCTAAGTTGTCTCACATCTAACATCAGCACTTGCCAGATATACACAATACATTCCCCCACATGCGCTCAGCAAGATCTTTGATGTTGTCATGAGTGGCCTCAGTGCGGAAGCCGACGCAGTAAATAATGATATCGAATCTCCTGACGAGCAAGACGCCATCGCGCACCACAAGCAGCTGCTAGAAATATACGCTTTCTTGCTGCAATGGACCATTGCCGGGGTGGAGGCAAAGGCGGCAGAGAAGTCCTCAACTACTTCGCTCGCACGAGGCCGCGCGAAGCCGAAGAAGGGCGCCGCCAAGGAGGAGACTTGGGACTCTGCAACGCAACTGCAGGCAGCTTTGGATATTATGTGCAAAGTTCTGAAGTTGAAGCTGTCTAAAATCTTCCTCACGACGAGCGAGCGCGATACCTTCATTAGCCTTCTCACCCGACCTGTTTACAGGGTACTCGAGAGTGAGCAAAGATCCAAAACCACTTCTATTCGCATGCACAGCTTCAAGGTTCTCTGTATGGCTGTCAAGAACCATGGCCATGGCTATGGTAAGCTGCCTTTCAACCGACTCATTTACGGAAATGCTAATCGCTGCAGCTGCGCAAATCAATGTCATCCAAAATCTCACTTATTTCGAGCACCTTTCGGAGCCGATGGCCGAATTTCTCCATATCCTTGCCGACACATACGACTACCCTCAGCTTGCTGACGAGGTTTTGAGAGAGCTGAGCAACAAGGAATTCAATTCCAACGATACAAAAGGTCCCAAGTCGGTCTCGACCTTCATCGCCAAGATCTCAGAGCTTGCGCCCAGGATTGTTATCAAGCAAATGACTATGCTTGCAAAGCAGCTCGATAGCGAGGTGTGTGCTTGCCCAGAACAGTTTTCCTTCGCTGAAAATGCTGACCTTTCAAGTCGTATACTCTCCGCTGTGCTCTTATTGAAGTGTGTGGCAACATGATTGCTCATTTGAGCATGCAAGATGAGCGCGGTGAAAACCACAAGACCCAGCTCAACGCTTTCTTCGATGTATTGGAGGAGCGATTCCTCGACATCAACCCTTACTGTCGATGCCGTGCCCTGCAAGTCTACATGAAGCTTTGCGATCTCGAGCAAAAATTTCCCAAGAGAAGGCAGAAGGCCGCCGAGCTTGCTTGCCGTAGTTTGGAGGATAAGAGCAGCAATGTGCGCAGAAACGCCATCAAACTTCTGGGCACACTAATCAAGACTCATCCTTTCACTGTGATGCACGGTGCTCAGCTGTCGAGAAAGGAGTGGCAAACGCGCCACGACAAAGTCGAAGAGGAGCTCAATGCCCTGAAGCCGCCACCTGGAATACCCGGATTCGGAGACGAGAATGCGGAGAGCAACGTCGATAATGGTCTTCTTGATGACCAGACTCAAATCGAATCCCCCAAGAAGCCGTCAGCAATGACCGATGAAGAGAAGCTTGCCGCCATTAAGAAGGCTCAAGAGGAAGCTGCCACTGGCGAAGCTATCGAGAAGCTCACACTGACGAAGAGATATTATAACGAGGCTCTCAAGTTCATTGATGTTCTTCATGATGCCACTGGCATCATATGCCAGCTCCTGGGATCGCGCAACAAGAGCGAGGTTATCGAAGCCATCGACTACTTTGAGGTCGGTGATGCTTACAACATTGAGCAGAATAAGGTCGGTATCCGACGCATGTTGAGACTCATCTGGACGAAGGGCAACAGTGACGAGGGCAAGGGTGTTCAGACTCACCTGATTGAGTGCTACAGACGCCTGTTCTTCGAGGCTCCTGACTCGTTTAGCCCCAACGATGCCTCTAATTACATTGCTCGCAATATGATTAGTCTGACGTTTGGCGCAACTTCCGCCGAGCTTACATCTTTGGAGCAGCTCCTCGCCACTATGATGAAGGGTGGCATCATCCCTGACGTCGTTGTTTCCAAGTTGTGGCAAGTCTACGGCGTTCAGAAGCGCGATATTTCGAAGAGTCAACGTCGTGGCGCCATCATTGTCCTAGGAATGCTTGCAACTGCTAACCCCGAGATTGTCGTCGGCGAGATTGAGACTATGCTTAAAACTGGTCTTGGAGCTCACGGTCGCAACGACCTTCAGTTGGCCAAGTACACATGTATCGCTCTCAGACGAATCAATCCTCTGGGTCGTAATGCAAAGGACTCGACTGTCAAGTTCTCGCGACTGCCAAATGACCACGCCGTCTGTGTTCGACTCGCTGCCATTACTGAGGTGCAGTCCGAAAGCAAGGAGTGGTATGGCGTGGCAGAGCAGGCCATCAACGCCATCTACGCTGTCTCCAAGCATCCAGATACGCTCTGCTCTGAGATTATCCGTCGCAAGACGAGATATGTCTTCAGTAACCCGCAATCTCGCCCTGCTTCGCGTGATGAGACTCAGGCAATTGACATGACGACAGTTGAGAAGCCCCGGAAGCGCGACAATGCTGTTGCTCTCTCACAACTACTCTTCATTGTGGGCCATGTTGCTATCAAGCAAATCGTGCACTTGGAGCTCTGCGAACTCGACTTTAAGCGTAGGAAGCAGGAGAAGGAGAAGCAGGCGCAAGCTGAGAAGGAGAAGGAAAAGGAGGAAGGCGACGAACTAGACCTTATTGGCGGAACTACCGAGGATGATTTCACAGAAGCGATGACGCACATTCGAGAGCGTGAGCTCTTGTATGGACCAAGCTCACTTTTGGCATTATTTGGACCACTCGTGTCGGAGGTCTGCGCCAACAACACGACATATGCCGACAAAGGTCTGCAGGCTGCGGCCACGCTTTGTTTGGCCAAGCTCATGTGCGTTTCGTCAGAGTACTGTGAAACGAATCTCCCTCTATTGATCACCATCATGGAGCGTTCGCCAGACGCTACTGTGCGCTCAAACGCCGTTATTGCGCTTGGCGACATGGCGGTTTGCTTCAATCACCTCATTGATGAGAACACCGACTTCCTCTACCGCCGGCTTGCGGATGATGATGTATCCGTAAAGCGAACTTGTCTGATGACTCTGACATTCCTCATTTTGGCCGGTCAAGTCAAGGTCAAGGGTCAACTCGGTGAGATGGCCAAGTGCCTAGAGGATGAGGACCGCAGAATTGCAGATTTGGCGAGGATGTTCTTCACCGAGCTCAGCACCAAAGACAATGCTGTCTACAATCACTTTGTGGATATGTTTAGTCTGCTTAGTGCCGGCAAGATGGAGGAAGAGAGTTTCAAGAGGATCGTCAAGTTCCTCCTCGGCTTTGTCGAAAAGGTATGCTGTCTTCCGTGGATGTTTAAGACTCTCGCAGGCTCTAACAATGATTGTAGGACAAGCATGCGAAGCAGCTGGCCGAGAAGCTGGCGGCTCGACTTGCACGCTGCGATAGCGAACGGCAATGGAACGATGTGGCTTTTGCATTGGGTCTGCTGCCGCACAAGAATGAGGACATCACGAAACAGGTTTCTGAAGGCTTCAAGCTGGTCCAGGCCGCTGCTTAAGCGATGGGGGTACTTTTGTATATACATTTTTTATTATGGCCGGCCGCAGATGATGGGACATTTTTGTTCGAGAGCTTACTTGGCTTGTTTGATAAATGATTGAATGGGAAATGATACCTTGGCTTGATTAAATTGGTGCAAAGGGGTCGGCGGCGAGCCAACCACTCGCCCAGTGATGCCCCTCTCGCGATGATGCATCGCGGCGTCTAGTGCAGAAGTGCACCGCGCAACGAAATCGTGCAACAGGTGAGGCCATGGATCCTCCAGCGAAGCCTTAGCCTTCAGCCGCAGACATTCTTGCTGCCCTTTTCGGGCCGTTGGCCAGGACAAGTCTTATCCCCAGCAGTTCAGGGTAGGGCGGCTGAGACGGCTTCTTGCCTAAGCTGCCCTGGACCAGCGGCACCGAAAAATGCCAAGGTCGCACAAGTGCTTGCGACAAAGCATCTGATCTTTTCGCGGCAATGAGCTACTGGCAATCTGCATCTCCTTGCAGCTACGGATACTGGCGCCAGGAAGAATAGGGCACGTGGCATTGGATGCAGGAAAGCTAGAGCCCACAACAAGTTGGCTTTCCGATCGGTTTATAGCCGTCTAATGCCCACGTCTTGTTGTGTTTTGATAACCCTGCTAGGCCAGACAGCTACAGAGCTTTCACTAATAACAGCTGAATGGGTAGCTCGCCCCTGCTAGGGCCAAACCTTGTGGTCGCTGCAACCACGATGTGTGGCTGACTCCTCAATTCGGGTCTATCTAGGGAGAGGCTCGAAATAACAGCATAGCAATTTCTTTTCTTGACACAGCGTAGCCGACGATAGCGGACAGCCAGGCGATGTTGTATGATGCAAGCTCAGGCAGCAAGCCGCCGCCCAGTTGGCTCCATCCGACGTCACGTGGCACAGCCACACTAGACAAGGCAGCCACCAGCCCCCTCTCTGAATCACGGGCGCGCCACAGAGGGCCACGCTACCGGCGTCAAGGTGCGGTGCCGCACGACTCACGAGTCGATGAGCAAGGCTGCACAGCTAGCTTGACAAGTCTCACCAATAGACAGACCTTATTACGATTGGCTTATGAACTCCGCTGCCCGGCACCACGCGCAAGAGGCGAAACCCACTCGCCGCGACCGACTACTAAAGTGGACGACTGCCCGCCCACCTTCTGGCCGCCGACCGCCCAAGCTCAGCCGCTTCCGGTTAAGTACCTAGGTAACTCTTTCTTGAACAATAAGCAGCCAAGCTCTCCCGTTTGTCCACAGGCCATTGCGCGCCGCTTGTTTGCCCCAGCTCTACCTATAGCTCCACCAAAATCTCCCCAGCTCCCAAATCACAACCATAAACAGCCCGGCATTGGTCCGCACCGCGCCGCATCCAGAAACGTCGCTGCGCCATCAGGTCTTCCTCCCACGTCCTGCCTGCATTGCTGTGACAATTGGCAGCTGTACGGCGCATCAATTTCCCCCCTGCTCGCATCTCCCCATCAACCGGCGCCCGACGAGGGCCATGGGCAGCATCGAAAAGCTACCAGTCTGCGCAAACGAAGAACCAACAAGGGGAAGGGAATAACCACCTGACCTGTACGTTTCCATCGCTCACGCCGTGAATATTCACGCTCGTCGCGACGAGGATCAGCTGGGCTAACACGCGATTGCAGGACCTGGGTGGCCCTTACCATCACGCAATCGGGCGCCTCCGTACCGCGTGCTCATCCTAAACCATGTACGACAAGGTAGTATCGCTAGGCTCGCGCCTGCACTACCCAATAACAATCACGAAACTCGTCAAGTCCCCCGGAGACACAATTAAAAAGCAGGAAAACATTATCGAATACAAGTTTTCATGGCGCCGCAGGGTTGGCGACGACAACTGGGTTGATGAGACTACCTACACCGAGTATGATAGTCCGGCCGAGGGCAAGCTCAAAGAATGGCGCATCAAAGAAGGCCAGGTCATCGCTGCCGATATGCCTTGTATGACGGTCGAAGAAGCTTGCGGTCACGAGGTGCAAATACAAGGACTATGCAGTCTCTGCGGTGCTGACATGACCGAAACCAACTGGGCGTCTGAACAGCGCGATTCCGAGCGAGCCATGATCAACATGACACACGACCAGACAGGCCTAATGGTCAGCGAAAACGTCGCTCAAAAAGCCGAACACGACACGCAGAAGCGACTGCTCCGACACCGCAAGCTCAGCCTCGTTGTTGACTTGGACCAGACCATCATCCATGCCTGCATAGAACCAACAGTCGGCGAATGGCAGCGAGACCCGTCAAATCCCAATCATAGCGCTGTCAAAGATGTCCGAAGCTTTCAGCTCAACGATGACGGCCCTCGTGGCCTGGCCTCAGGTTGCACTTACTACATTAAGCTACGACCAGGTCTGAGCGAATTCCTGGAGGAAATATCCAAGATGTACGAACTCCATGTTTACACAATGGGCACTCGTGCCTATGCTCTAAATATCGCCAAAATTGTGGACCCGGACCGGAAGTTGTTTGGCAACCGTGTTATTAGTCGGGACGAAAACGGCAGCATCACATCCAAAAGCTTGGCTCGGCTCTTCCCTGTCAGTACAGACATGGTCGTTATCATCGATGATCGAGCCGATGTCTGGCCTATGAACAGGCCGAATCTCATTAAGGTTGTGCCATACGACTTTTTCAAAGGCATTGGCGATATCAATGGCAGCTTCCTGCCCAAGCGCCAAGACATCGTGCCTGCTCCAGCTAAGTCCAATGGCGCCACTGCGAAAGCACTAGCTCAAGCTCCGAATCAGAAATCGTCAGAGGTCCCTCTTCCCTCGAAAGAGGACTCTAGTCTCGAGGATCAGGCTGCCGAGCAAGAAAAATCATTGGAAAAGCAGCTGACGGACAGGCCGTTGTTGCATATGCAGGAAGAACTGGACAAGGAAGACGAGAAGACGGCACAGGAAGCGGAGGGCACGGATGCCGGCATACCGCCTCAGCGACATAATGTTCTCAGCGACAGCGACGAGGAGCTGGTCGCTTTACAAGACCACCTCACAGACATCCATACATCCTTCTACGAGACATATGACCGCAGACGAGCAGAGCGTCAGCAATCTCAACCGACTCGCCCTCCCAGTCATAGTAGTGCGCATCGCAGACCTTCTGTAGATGATGGCGTGGATTTGTCTATGGTGCCAGATGTGGGCGACATTTTGGATGAGATCAAGTCAAACGTGCTTTCCGGTCTGGTCATTGTACTGTCTGGGCTCGTACCGCTTGGTGTTCCAGTTGAGGAGTCTGAAATAGGAATGCAGGCTCAAAGCTTTGGCGCCCAGGTTCTTAACGTGATATCGAAGCGCGTCACGCATCTAGTCGTATCCACATCGACTCCACGTACGAACAAGGTCCAGCAGGCTGCAAAGATACCCAGCATCAAGATTGTGAATCAGAGTTGGCTCATAGACTGCCTCAGTCAATGGCGACGCCTAGACGAAAGGCCTTACTTTCTTGCCATCTTGGACGCTGATCGCGAAAGGTCCGACGACATTACGGAGCCCGCTTCCGAGGCTGAAGATGCCGATGCGGAAGCCAAGGACCTCAAGGATTTTGATTGGGATATGGCGGACAAGGATTTGCAAGATTTTCTGGACGATGATGAGGAGGATGACCCGGAAGGAGACGACGGCAACGACGGTGATGAGTCGCACAATGAGAGCGGTTCAATATCCGAGAACGAGAGCGATGCCTCGGAGAGCTCACAAAACAAGGGGCTCAAGCGCAAAGTTGGCGACGCCAAAGCTGACGAGGGTGACTCGGATACGGACGGGAGTGTCGCAGGCGAGAGCGTACTGGCCAAGAAGCAACGCCTTTCTCGCAGTCGTGGCACATCAGCTCTGCGATCTGTGCAGTCGTCCAACGAGAACTTGGATGAACCCGATGCGGGCGAGAATGGAGCTGTGGCGAGGCGCAACGGTCAAGATGAGGACACAACTGCGGATGAAGAGCTTGACTTTGATGAAGAAGACTTGGAGAGGGATTTGCTGGCTGAATTGGAAGCGGCTGGAGATTAAAGACGTGTCGAATCATTATGGCAAGCTAGTTTTGCCCTTTGAGCTTTGCTGTCTATTCTGTTCCATTTGATGTATTCCCCGACTTCATTTCGTCGACCCTGAAAATAAAGGCGAAACGGCATTATCTGGTGTTTGGGAGTGTGTTAACGCGGGCGGGGAATGTCTCTTGGTATTCGTTTATTTGTACGTATCTTTACATTATGGGCACAATCTGCACACAACTTTGTATCCTTCTATTTGAGCACTCTAAATCTTTGTCACATTACATGTCTTGTGCCAATGAGGCTTAAACAGCCCATTACATCAACAACTACACAAAAATATATGGTGTATCTTCCGCATGAACCCTGTCGAACCAAACAAGATTTAAGTCTCGATCCAAGATCAAACCAAACTTGACGGCTCTGTCATTATCAAACACAAATTCTGCTCGCACAGGCTCATCGTCGCTTGGCAAGCCGCCCACGCTCTCTCCCGCCTGTGCGTAGGCCAGGTACTTTGTCTGTCCGGAGACATGGCGGAGCGTCAGCGTGGACGGGAAAGACCGATCGCGAGCGTCGATGAAGAGCTGCGCATCGCGGATCTCGACATGAAGACCACGGTATCCTGGATTCCAGTAATGGCCCGTGTAGGAAGTCAGCGGCATTTGCTGCGGCTCTGCCTCCTCCGTCTTGAGGGTTGTCCTTGAGGGACCTTGACTGCTTGGCACTGTCTCATTGGCTCCTGCTGGGCTTTCCACAGGCCCCAGGATGCTGTCGATGAGAGCCTTTTGTAGGTGGACGGCCACGGTGGCGGCTTCGAGGGCGTTGCCGAGCAGCACGGCGCCGAGTCGCAGGCTCGGTACAATGAAGTAGCGGCTGCCAAAGCCCGGCACGCCGCCATTGTGGCCAATGATGGCGTGGCCGCGGTAGTACTCAATCATCAAACCGGCAGAGTAGAACCGCGGCGACGACAGCGGCTGCACTTTGGCGGAGTCTGGATTCGGTAGCGAGCGCATCTTGGTGAGGGCAGCGTACACGGTCTTGGAGACGGGCGTCTGCTGCTGAAGCAGAGCCTTGACAAGCAAGAGGTAGTCGGCGGCGCTGGTGATGATGGAACCGGCGCTCTGGCCTTCGGGGCACTCGAGGGGGGCGAACTCGCGGTGGCGGCTGGCGGAGGCGTCCCACATGTGGCCGGATGCGAGGCGTCCGCCGAAGCCGCGCGCGCGGCTCCGTGAGGGCTGAAGGCTGGAAGAGGACATACGAAGAGGCGCAAAGATGCGGGCCTCGAGAAAGTCGGAAAAAGAAATGCGGGTGACGGTCTCGACGAGGTGCGTGGCGACGGTGTACATGATGTTGCTGTAGATGAAGCGGCTGCGGATGGGCGCGCAGAGCTGCAGGTTGCGCAGGTTACGGGTGACGGAGCGGGCGTCGTCTGGGCGCTCCGAGTTGACGCCAAAATAGGAAGAATCATGACTGTATTTGCCTGTTAGTTCCTAGATATGCGGTGTTGAGTGAGAGAGGAGGGGAAACGAGGACGAGGCAATTGGACGGACGTACCTGGGCAGACCGGTCCTGTGGCCGAGAATGTCGTCAATGGTGACGTGCTTGGTGTACTCCGTATCAGACAGGACAAAGTCGTCGGGGAGGATCTGGGAGACGGGCGTGTCAAGGGTGATGCTAGGGTGTTGCTGGTTGTCCTCGATGAGAAGTGCGACCGAGATTGCGGTCAGGATCTTGGACGACGACGCAATGTCGAAGAGGGAGTCGGCAGTGCAGGGCTCAGCGGACGTGACGGAGATGACGCCAAACGCTTTAGACGCCGTGCTGTTGTCGTGGACGAGGGCAATGGACAGGCCGGGCACGTGGAGCTGGTCCATGAGGCCTGAGACCTGGATATCGAATTTGGCAGATTGAAAGAAGTCCATGCTAACTTGCTTGGGTGATATGTCTGAACCAAACACAAGAACGGGTGGAGCTTGAAATACGAATAAGTATCGTGAAGAGTGATGCCTCGAGGCTGTGATCTTTACCGAGAGGTAAGATTGGGCTTGTGGCACGATGAGGCCAAGCGGCTGTGCCATGTAAGGTAGCCAGCTGCGCAGACCCCCGCTTCATCCCATTCGGTAATTAACAGAGGACCATGCGGCTGAAATTCAGCCGCAGCGGGAATACACATCATTATGAGATCTAATATTGATTTCATGATTTCCATGCGCATGTCAGGTTTGAGCTGTAGCTCAAACTACGGCATGTGTTAGTTGTGCCCAGTTCCTCCGCAGAACACGAGCAGTCTTAGGTAGAGAGGCCGAGTCAACCGTTGGTCACGAATCCGCAGTCTAAAAAATAAGTGCAAATCGCACATGAGAATTGCATGTCCCCGAATCGGCAATTCTGTCGCGGCCGCGAGGGGCCGGAGATAAACTCGGGGCAGTCGCTGAATTGTCCCAGAGGCCGACTCCGCAGCCCATGTCTGCAGAGGAAAAGAAGGAATCCGTCGTCTGGTTTGGAATAGGACAAAGAGCAAGGGTCCAATGCAAAGAGAACGCCAAGAAGAACAAGATTAAACGACGTTCGATAGTGTTTTGCCAAGCAGGCTCCGGCCACCGCCATCTTACTGCACGATGGGCAAGTGATCAAAGCCTTTGTGGGCTCGGAGCGGGATTCCAGTGCCGGGATACAATTCTATCGCACACTATCCGTAATACTCTTCGGACATGTGATGAGATGCTAGTGACTGCTAGTGTGCTACTGCCAGCTAGTGCTTAAGCCGGCCCGTGAGACCCTGATCCGGAAGTCGTGCTCACTTACACCGGGGCTCTCTCGTTCATGCCCAAACGGCCGGGAAAGTGCTGCAAGATGCGGGAAAACGGCTGAATTTGCATGGTCAGCCGAATCGGAAGGTTAATCCCCGCGCCGTTGAGTGACAGCTTAGGCAAATTCCGACACTTTCCTCATACTAGTCGGTGTATGCGAATGAGCAGAAAGTATAATCAGGCTCTTTTGCACCTCCTGTATAAAGGCAGCACATGAGCCTTGGAGGCTGCATATAATTGAAGTCAATACTTGAATTCATGGTCGCTGGTTCCTCAGTAGCATCCCTCAAAGTACCTCGGTGAGCTTGCAACACTACATCACTTACCAAGCGCGGGGCTTCGACAACAGCTTCGAGACTGTTGGCACAAAACACCTTTGCATATCAGCCAACAGGCCTGTAGCCACTTCAAGACAGTCACTACGATGTGTACCTTTAGCGGATACAACCCCGATACCGAGATCCCCGACCTTGCGGGGAAGGTCATCCTCATCACCGGAGGTAAGCATCGCAGCCAGCAGCATTGTCAAAAGTTGACCACCTAACACAGTATACGAATCCAAGGCACTAACGGCATCGGCAAGACTGCCATTCAGGAGCTCGCGAAACACCACCCTGCACACATTTACTTTACCGGGCGCAACCAGCAGGCCGCTGACGCGCTCCTCGCCTCTTTGCCCGCGGATGCTGTCGCCACCTTTATGCCTTGCGACATGGCCTCGCTCGCCAGCATCCGGCAGGCCGCCGCGTCGTTTACCTCGCCGCGGCTCGACATCTTCATCGCCAACGCGGGCGTCATGGCGACGCCGCCCGGGCTGACGCAGGACGGGTACGAACACCAGTTTGGCGTTAACCACGTGGGCAACACAGCGCTGCTGCTGCGGTTGTTGCCTGTGATGCGGGCGACGGCGGCGCGGGGGGGCTCGAGCGCCGACGTGCGCTTCGTGGCGCTCACATCGCTGGGATACCGCGCGCACCCGCCGGCGGGCGTGGACCTGGCGAGCGTGCGCACGACGCAGGAAGGGTTCGCCATGGGCACGTGGGCGCGTTACGGGCAGTCCAAGCTGGCGAATATCCTGACGGCGCGAGAACTGGCGCGGCGCTGCCCCGAGATCACGAGCGTTTGCGTGCACCCGGGCGTCGTCAAGACGGGGCTCGTCACGGAGCTGGGGTACTGGGAGAAGATGCTCGTGTACGTGACGAACCCGGGCGGGCTGATGACGCCGAGACAGGGCTGCTACAACACCGTCTGGGCGGCAACGGGAAGGGACGTCAAGGAGGCGGTGGCCAAGGGTCAGGCGGCGTTTTTCGAGCCGGTGAGGACGCCAAACGGAGGTGACGCCAAGTGTTGGGATGATGAGCTAGCCAAGGAGCTATGGGATTGGACGGAACGGGAAGTCGGCGTCAAGGCGTAGATGACTTGAAGTTGAAAGAAGGACCTTTGGTAATGGTGCTGCTGGCCATATTCTGTGCTTATTCTGTTAGTCTGCCGTGCATTTTGACATTGAATTTCGCTGCATAGGAGCATCGTATGATCCATAGTCGTGCCATTGCGGAAATGATTGATTGGTAGAAACATGGTAAATAAATGGTTGATTTCTTATCATTGTACACTCCCCTCACTTCGCTTCCCCCTATACTGCCTTGAATGTGTCTCTTTTCCCTTGCGTAAGCTCATCTTCCTGAGAAAAGAGACACTGCGTGATATATGTACACAAGGAGTCTTTTTAGGCGGACAAAGTAATCCTATTTAAAAGGCTGTTGTTATTTGGAGGGAGCAGGGGCAACGGTGAGAGTCGGTCTAACGAAGCTGTAAAAGATCAGTAAACTGTCTATGTGTAACCAGATGCGGCCTCTGGCGGAGATTGCACCTGGCAGGTTGATGACGTACCGGTCGTTGTGGTAAACTTTTGTGTTTTCGCCCAACAGTTCCTTCTCGCGCTTCTGGTCAGCCCAGTATCTGCGGACCTGGTCACGGTCCTCCTCGGCCTGGAGCAGGGGAATCAGGCTGATGCGAGCCCACATCTTTTCGCGGGCCAGCTCGCTGCAAATGGCAGTCTGGTTAGCATTCTAGGGTCCATGGACTAGTCGGTGAGTGTTGCCGTATTGCTCGACGTACTTGGCTTCGCGGATGCCGTGGAAGAGCTTGTACCAGCCGTAGCTCATGACGATGCCCATACCGATGAGCAGGGTCCCGGGTCGGAAGCCGCGGGCGGGTAGGTTGCGCTGTGCAGGAGAGCGTTAGAGGAATCCGTCACGGTTGCTCAATGAAGCGAGGCCGCTATATGCGCTGCGCGAGCTAATTGCCGTCTGCTGCGTAGTGCTAGACGTCGCAAGTACCGGCGAAGCATGTGTGCGAGAAGTTGGGCCGCGATGAGTACACACCTTGTACTGGACGGGCTGGTAGCCGCCTCTGGGCGGCATGTCCTGGGTCATGATGGGCGAGTTTTCGGGATGGTCGATGGGGAGGCGGATTCGGTAATTGCGCGACGCACTGGGGCAATCGGAACGAACGACGGTCGTATAGGTCCGTGGAAACGATGGAAGACCCGGTTCGGTTGGAAAGGGACGCGCCGAACTGTCAATCGATGTAGTCGGCTGTCTCGTGTAGTCGAATGGCGGCTGAGGAGCTCTGCTGAGGCGATTGTTTTGCGTGCCCGGCGACTGGCCAAGTGGAATATTACATAAGCATGGCTTTGGAGGTACGTTTACGATGGCAGTCAGATGCGAAGGAAACTACATTTGATGAAATAAAACATATGACCTTTGTGGATAATCATTGGTCATCTAAAAAAGATGGCTACTTTTTGAGAAGAAGCAGATGCTGTGAAGTGAAGCGTGGTGGGAGTATCACAGCTGGCCTCCTCGCTTAGGTTGGCAAGATACTAGACAGACAGCCCGACTTGAGATGTCATAAAGAAGACGAAGGCATATATTAGTCGTGAATATTGAGAAAAGGACCATGTCTATGATGTTCTCATCCACCTTACTATTCATGCTTTTTTTGCTTTTACTGCTCTTCATATTTGCGTCGTTCCTTTGCTCATGCCGACATCTAGAATCGTCTCAGCTTGACGGACAGGCCCCCCCGCCAGCACATCGGATACGACATGCGACATGCAACATGCGACATGCGACATGCGACATCTGCCGCTCCCCAATCTACTCGAAGCACAGCTCATCATGTGCTCTCCAAGCCCAAAGACGGCGACCTGTATCCTATCGCCAGTGATGCAATTCACGCAACACGGGACTGCTCATAGGCACACTAGAGAAGCCCCTAACGGAGCCTCACAACTGTTAAGCCGACTCCAACCATTTTCGCCCGCTTTAGAAATGTGTACCCAAAGAGTACGCCAGCCCGAAGCTTTGGGGATTTTTTAATAGAAGGCCAGGATGACCCCGGGAGTCCGGATTCGGACCTACATGCAAGTGTGGCATGGTGACATTGGCTGGAAAGCTTGTGCAGATGCGACGCGGGACGGGAAGAACAAGTGCAGGCAGGGTGCAGGTGCAAGTCTTGGTTATCATTTGGGCTGATGAGTTTTGTTGCTCTCGCGCGCCAGCACGCCATCGTTGCACAAGAAGCCAAAGTGGCGTTGGTAAACGGGGAAAGTCAAGCACAAAGCTGAGTAGAGACAACGGCAGCAGCGGTCAGAAGAGGCAGCTTTGGAAAAGAGAGCTACATCATGATGGTCTGGCATGTGTGCGGAAATGAAGATCACGCTGCTATAGCCACCTATTTACTAAATAGACCCCCATCCGCCTGCAACTTGCTGCAAGCCCATTCCGTCTCCCGATTTACAAGCCTCATGGGGGCGAGAGTGGCTCTTTGGTAGATATGCCAGGTGGGAGCCCGAGGGCTCGGGCTTGTCGCAGTAATAATGTACTGAAACAGGCAATGGGGGCCATTCCCGGCGGCCCTGTCAATAAACGCTTTCCCAGTATCCGTAATTAATATTATAATGGTCTCTCGGCTTTGACCGAGATGGATACGCTGGTTTGCTATTGGTTGAGTATAGATATCTATTGTCAAGGGCTACGGCGGCAAATCGTCTTGATTGAAAAAGTAGATGAAAAATGCGAGTCAGAGCAATTCAATCATGCCCTGGTAATAAAAAGGATCCTCAGCGGCTGAAAGAACGGTCTAGGACACCCCTCGTGGCGACTCCAACAAGCCGGCGCGCGGCATGTCATTGGAAAGGCTCAGAGCTGGAACTTGCCCTATCTCACTCCAACCCTTTTATTTTGTGCCTTTGAAAGCCGCTACAGCCACCCGTCAACTAACATGAACTAGTTAGCCAGCCCGTCCGGCTTCAGTTAGGGAACCCCCCACCACCGCGAAAGCTCTAGCCTTGCTTTTGGATAGCTCCGTCGTTGATCATTGCTTCTGCCGTTCTTTTTATACCAATTTTGCATGGACTGGCAAGTTCAAGTTGTGATCCGCCTCTCGGGCTTTTCCCTCGCCAAGCCCTGCAGCGGGCGTCGTTGTCGCGCCAAGTGCCACATCCCGAGCAGCACAACATGCGGCGGTTTAGTATTAATACGCAGCTTCTCTTTTTCGCATCTTTTGCTGCTGTGACACCCACCCGGTGGAACGCCCAAGAGCCGAGCTTTTCAGCAGCGCTGACGAGGCAGGCCGCGCGCAAAAACAGTTTCGGCCTAGACCGACTCCAGAAACAGATGGTGATCCCCGACCGCGCGCGTCAAATTGCCACTAAATAATAACTAGACAAGTACGACAAAAAGCCACTAAATAATATCAAGTAATAAAGTGCCCCGAGACTGGCGTGACTGGCTTGACTTTGCCTGCCCTGCCGGAACAGTGAATATCAGTATTCGTAATGAACTATTATGCTGGGCCCCGGCGGCACGCCCGATATGACTGGACATCTTTTTTTTTTTCTTCTTCTGTCTGGCTTGGCTCGGCAGGGGTTGTGCCGTGGCTTGAAGCCTTGGAGATGGGCGCACCCTCCTTTCACACCCCTGTCAAAGTCTCTCTTGTCTCTCGCTCCAACAAGCGTCGCCTAATAATCAAGTTGGGCTTTTCTCACATGTTGTTCATCGAGGTCTGCTCATCACCTCAACATCGCACACACCCCTCCCGGAATCATGTCTGTAAACTTCCAAGCTAGCGGGCCCCCGTCTTGTAAATAAAAGTCCTCCGCCGACGAAAAGCTTCATTGGGCCGTTTATAGGCCGATTGGCTTTTTTGGGTTCTTTCATCAGCTCTTGCTGCCTCGGGCCGGCGACTTGGCTGGCTCGTGTCTTAGTTGAACCTCCTGCTACCGCCTCGAAACCTTATAAGACGACGCTTGCCGCCCAACGGCATGTCATCGCGCCCTGCCTGTTACCTGTGCTGATAACCGTCTACCTCATTCGGTATGCCCAGCATATTTTATATGCCTTGTCACACCTAGTCTGAGACGCAACCACCGACGTTTTACTTATCTACCCATTGGCATCTCACGCTTGTGTCTACAAAAGAACCCACGCTCCGACCTTTTCTTTGCTTGCTTTCTTTCAAACGCCTGGTCCCTCCCCCCCTCAGACATCACACCGACTTCTTGCCATGCTCCGATAGATAGAAGCCAGCCTTCAGGCGCCGATTTGTCTGGTTACACTACCTGCCACTGAGTCAGACAAACCGTGCATAGTGTTGACACCAACACGGCGGCACACTACACCACGATACATCTTGCACAATCCTGCCAAGGCCCAGAACCAGCAAACTGAATAGCAAAGAGTACATATGGATCCTCAAGCAACAGACCAACGCTCCCGCAACTCGTCGTCCAAATCCCATTAACAGCTGGGACCTATTCTCCAAACCACCACCACCACCACCACCACCAGCACTCATCTATAACCATCACCAGCCGAAAACATCATGTCCATGTACTCGAGATTCTACCAGATTTCCTATCCGTCTCACAAGTCGCCCATGGACGGCGACACGGCCCACCGCGACCTCGACTGGGCCTCCGCCGCGCAGACGGACCGCGTCTTCTCCTTTGACGTTGACGAGCGCGGCGTCACACGCGACCAGAAGCTGCACCTGCTGCAGGCCGAGTTCTGGCCCGCGCTCGCGCGCTGGGTCGAGGCCCGCCAGGAGGTGCTGCCCGGCGGCACGCTCGTCGGCGGCTGGTGGCGCGCCGACATGATGGGCATGCTCGACTGGTACCGCGACTGCCTGCGCATGACGCCGCGCTGGGACGACGCCGTTGTCGCCCACGCCGACGGCGTCTGGCGCGACGCACTCCTCACCAGCCCCTGGTTCCACTGGGCCGAGTTCTTCCCGCTGCTCAAGGAGCCCGTGCTCGACGAGCGCGGCAGGCCCGTCACCGACGCTCGCGGACGCGTGCTCTACCAGGACAGGGACCCGCGTCAGGACGGCATGGAGGATGCGTTTATGGACCTGTGGGAGGCCGTCGCCAACGTGAGGCCGCTCAAAAAAACGGCAAACGGCCAGTTCATCCTGCCGCACATGCTGCCGCCGTGCTATGAGATGAAGCAGGCGCAGCGACGCATTAAAGCCGCCGCGACAGAGATTGGCCCTTGCGTTTCATTTTGATTCCCATCAACCTCCAGTCTGATCTGTGGGCGTAATTTCTTCTATATCGTCATTGTCGCACTTGTATTACTCTGCATATTGAGCGTTTGGCTTCTCTCCCTTTTGTTGGCGTCCAGCTCAGTTTTGCATTGGTTCTTTATACAGGGACGCCTTTGTCCTGTTCTGCATAGCGAGCGAGATCTTCGTTTGAATATACCCATAAAATGTCAAAAATTGAACTCTTGACTCTCTCTGGCTAGAAAACAGTATTATTAATTCTATTGTGTATGTCTATCATATATGCAGTGTGATAGTCTAGCCAAAGGAATCATCCCCTGATTGTCATCTTTACCCATTGTAATCCATTCGAACCCACATGCTAAGCATCATCAAGATTTGATAATAAACAGACGCTAAGAAATCATATCAATCGTAGAAAAAATATCTCATGCGCCACTTCAGACCGCATGGTTCCTCTGAGCCTTTTCTTTTTCGAGAACCAAGTTGTCAAGCCCCTCGCTCAGCTTCTTGGTCACCATGTCTGGATCCGGCTCGTCACCTCCAACAAAAGTCCAACTTTCTTCCGTGTCCTCATCATCCTCGTCAGGCTCTGGCTGCTTGTTCTTGCCTGCCTTGCGCTTAATCAAACTCGTAGCATACTCCATGTCGCGATAAATTGATTGAATCGCCATATCGACGCCATGATCCTATACTCTGGTTAGTCTATCATTTCACACAGCGAATGATGAATGCGAACCTTTCGAATCTGCTCGCCAAGCACTCTGGCCTTGACAATCATGCGCTCGTTGCGTGTCACTTCCCAAAGTGCCCTGCCGAAGCTGTTGGTACCCCATTTCTTCACCCACACACCAACACCAAGGTCCTCGACACGGCTGGCAAAAAAGTACTGGTCGCCAAAGAAGGGTCGAATGATGGTGGGAAGACCAGCTCTCAGGCTTGCACCAGTGGTGCCAGAGCCTCCATGGTGCGCCGCAGCGTCAATTTGCTTAAACAGCCAATCATGAGGGGCTGATTTGATTACATGAATCTCGGGTGGCATTTCGGGTTCGTCAGGCCGTGTTTTGCTTGGGTCTTCCTTCGAAGAGATACGGTCAGACCATCCTTTGGACAGAATGCATCTCACATCCGCTCTCAAGACCGCATCAATGACCTCCTTGGTCATTTTGGCGGGATCATTGACAATAATGGAACCGAAACCAACGTACACCAGCTTCTTGCGATCATCCCGTGCCTTTTGAATAAAATCGGCAAGCTCTTTAGGAGGCGTATATTTATCTGCCTCATCCAGGAACCAGTACCCAGTGATTCGAATCCAGTCGGAAAAGTCCAGCGGTGGTGCCACAACACAAGGACTGAAGTTGTACAGGAAAGGGACCTTGTTCGGTTGCATCTTTTCCAAGCTGGTATTCGGCAGACCGAGCGTTTTGTTTCTCCACCGATTAACTTGTTGGGCAGTGGCCTTCCAAAAAATGTTGTCAAACATGACATAGGTCATATAATTGTACGCACCACCCATCTTGTGCTCAGGCATAATGAAGGCATGTGGATAGGCGCGCGTGCGGGTCCATGGCATGGTGAATGCTCTGAAGTAGGGGATCCCCAGCTTTTCCGCAATGTGTATTCCTGCCATCGCCGAGGGAGACTCAATCAATAGATCAGAGCCTTCGCAGGCTGTGTAGGCAGAATCGAGAAGCTCATCCAGCCAGCCTCGGAAGGTCGAGTTGGCCTCTCGCAAGAATGCTAGCGTAAATGTACCATTCTCAATGCAGAGACGCATAAGTTCAGCTGGGTCTCCTTCGACCTTTGCAAACTCAATGCCATGAGACTCGACCCAGCCTTGGAACTCTGCATGAGTTGCAATGCGAGGCTTATGCCCTTCTGCCAGCAAGCCCTTGCACAGGGCAATATATGGCTGAACGTCGCCCCTCGAGCCAATTGTCAAGCAGGTAATCTTCATTGGAGTAGACGGCTTGAAGCTCAAGAATGACGCGTCTGTATCCTCGAGCAATATTGTGGGTGCATTTGGCAGGCTTGATACCTCATGAGGCAGCTCTAACTCATGCTCAGGATATTCTTCCTGTCGAGCAGACTTGAGCGCATCTCTCTCAGCCATGTATTCATCATCATCCTGAGCATCTTCAACCCTTGTGTCAGGCCCCTCGAGGAAGTGATGTGTCTCCAGATCTTGCAGCAAGGTAACGGCACAATCGTCACGAACGTCACTTTGTCTGAACTCAAAGAAGAGCTCTTCGTGCCCGCGAATGACGAGGACAAGGCCAGAATAGCCGAACCGAAAGCCCTTTTCTTTGTGGACAGTCTCGATATCCTTAAGCGGTAGAATCAACTTGGTGCGGGTTCCGGGAAGCAGGCTTCGAAAACAGAATGACTGGTTGCTGATGTATATCTTGCCGTACAAAGGCAACACGCGCAGTATGTAACCAAAGTAAGTAGCCTGGAGTCTCTCTGTATCGGGCAATGCAAAGTGTGCCCGAAATCGCTCCATGGATGTCTGTATTTTCCCATCGGAATCTTCCTCAAGGTCGTCGTCATCACCTCGGAGGCCTGCGGGCTCATCATAATGCTTCCCACCGCCTTTCCACATGCCCGATACCTTTTCCACGTAGCCCATAGATTCGGTGGCTAGAAGTGAACTCATGCGTTTGCTCGTCTTGTTCAAGTAGTCCGCAAAGGCACCAGCCCTCTGCAGGGGATACGTGCCCATTTTGGTGATACTTTGAAGACTGGGTGTGAGAGGTCGGTCCTGATCACACGCCTCTTGCTCATCTTCCTGGCGCAATTGATCCAAATGCCCAGTTGTTGCGGCATGGCGGGCAGGGCGGAAGGTAGCGTCACTTCCAGGTTGTAAGATCTGGCTCTGGCTGAGGCTCTTCAAATGTCCTTGATCGGTAGGCTGTGAACGCATTATGGTAGGTCGCTGGAATGCGCCACTACCATGCAGAATCTGGCTCGCGGATGGATCTTCAGTCCCAGATGCATGCAGACTCGAAAAGCTCGGCTGTTCCATAGAGGACTTTTCTGATTGCAAATTGGAATCTGATGGGACAAATCCCGTCCTCGGAGTTTTGCCCCCGTCAGAAAGTCGGCTGTGCGGCCTCGAGCTACTAAAGCTCCTGCGAGGACTGTGATCGATGAATGAACTCGTAGGTGGTCTTGATTGGTCACGACTAGATTGATCCGTGCCTTCAAATCCATCTCTGCTAGTCCTGGATGAAAACTCGACACTTCCGCGAGGACTAGCGGTTGTCGAACGACATGGCGAGAGCGGCGAGAGGGTTGCTTTGACAGTGTCGTGAATCTTGCCAGTATAGATCTTATCCAGTCCGGTCTTGGCATGTGAAGACGTGCCAGCAATAGCCTGATCTTTTCCTAGCTGTTTTCTAGCTGTAGAGTCCTCGACAAGAAGCTTCAAGACGTTGATGGCTTCTTGGCCGAAGGAAAAGAAAGAGAAAAAATACTGCGAAATCAGTACGAATGGTGAATAGTGGCAGTGAGATATGGTCTTACCTCATCAATCGCATAAGTCTCGTCATTGTCAATAACGCGGATTTTGCAGGTATCGGAAAATTCGACCATTTGGGTATCTTCAACATCAATAATGTTTTCAATGGGCAGAGAGATCTTGACACTGTCACCGTCATTGTGGCTTCTGAATATAACTCTCTGAAGGCTCTTGACCCATTCTTTGGCACTGGGCGCGCTGTCGGCTCTAAAGTTGTAAGTGCGCTGACTGGTGACGACCTCAAAGTGCAGCCCATCCTTGTCCTCGTCAGTGACAGCGGCTGAGATGCCGAATCTGAGATCAATCTGACCATGGGGAAAGTATAAATTTGTAGCATCGCGATAGTATGAAAATACATCGCCTTTGAGACGAAACCAATATCGATTGTATTTGGGATTGCGTTTGCCGCTTTTTGATAAGTAGCCAGATTTAGCCACAATGTTCTGTAGAAATGTTAGTGGAGTGCGGAGACCGTATTGCGCGCAGCGTCGGCATACCTGTTTCTTAGGTAAATAAGCATAGAAACAAATATGTTTCGATGTAATGTACAAGAAGCCCTGCAGAAGGACGCTTTGCAAGAGCCAACAGGGGTACTCTGTTTCGTGTTAGAGTTGCGGACAGGGGGGATGTAAGTGACAATAAGTAAGTACCTTCTATAACTTGTTCAGGCTCACTGAAATCGAAAATCTCCATCAGACGACGAGCCAGTGGACTCGCCTCGTCGTCATCTTGTGATTGCGGTATATCGGTGGAAGATGTTCGTTCAATATCGAAGCTGGGTCGGCTTGACATTTCCGCTCTGGCTTGCAGCATGCGACTCAAGACCGAGGGTCGGCGAGCCATGGGAGCCATTGTTTCGGCAGGGGGCGAAGCAGGAGCCTCGCTGGCATCGCTGGACTGACCGGGCTCATCGGTAAAGCGCCCTGGCTGGGATAGCGTGCTTGGTTCGCGTTTAGACTTGGGCTTGAGCCTTGGTAGGGTAGCAAATGACTTAAGTAGCCTGTGTTGAGACAAGGTCTTTTTGTGCTTTTTTGAATCGGGTCGGAGTACAGTCGTTTGCGAAGTGGTGGGAGGGCTGAACGGTGAATCCTTGGAGCCGTCGTCCTCGTCACTGCTGTTACCGTCAAAGCGGGTATGAAAGTCGACACGGGAGCCGGCAGCAGCAATAAGACCGAATATGCTCTGGTTCATGTTGACGGACATTGGGTTAGCCGTGACTTGTGAATGCGCCTCGTCTCCCGAGTCGTCGCTATCTTGGAGTGGCTCTGGGAGATCAGGCGTCGACGAGGACAGGCCGCGGGCTCTCGTTGGCACCTTGCGAGGACCACGCCGATTGCTCTGCAGGCCACGATCTTGGCCGCCCGAGGCCGGCTTGGGCGGTGAGGTGGCCATTGTTATTGCAAAAGTATATCGAGGAAGAGGATATAGGTTGCGAGGAAAAATTGAATACTGCGTTTAGGTGGTTGCGTGTGTGGCGGCTGAGATGTGTCCGTGGCGATGTTGGGGCGGTCGGTGGTAAGTGCTGCCTGGGTGCTACATGAGGCAGGCCGTGGCAGGGCAGGGAGCTGAGTCGGCGGCGGCTGTCACGATAGCAAAAGGTAGAGTCACGCTGGTGGCTTGCAATTTGACGGAAGCAACAAGACGGTGTATGCAGAGAGATCGGGAAAAGATATACTGGCAAACTGTTGATGATGGAGAGAGCAGGCGGTGGGGCGAAGGGCTCATGGGATGACGGCCTGGCGGTTCATGATGGGGAGCTCTTGTGACGAAATTGGGTTTGGCGGCATCGGGCCATGTGGATGGCCACTGGCGAGATTGGTTGCAGTCGTGATTGGCTGCTGGCCACGACTTGGTTAGGCAGCCTGACAGCGTGCCAGCAATGCGCCTGCAGGTGAGGTGCCTGACTGAAAATCTTCTCTAGACAATGTCTTTTTATTAGTTCTCAAAACGACAATATTCTCGCAATAAATCTAACCAGTATTGCGGTGTGCTCTAAACACCCTGTATTATTCTGTAGGTATCGTACTCGAGACCCGCTATTCCCTACTGGCCGCTTCCTCCAGGTGATCCCACCGTTGAAAACAGATCCACCAAATCTGTCACCGAAACCGTGTATGTACCTCCAGCCTCTGGCCTTCCAGGGCCTCATTCGCCTGCTGACGCTCTACGACGGGTTCATGCCCTACCATGTGACAACCTACAGTCGCATGTCTGACCAAAAGCAGTCAAGTAATTGACGAAAGCACGAGGGAAAAAAAAACTAAGAGATCAACTTTCCCTCGCCATTTGTCTTCAGTTGAACTCTTTCTGTTTTGCTTTTTCTTTTGTCCTCTCACCACAGCATTTGAATACATAGTTGTTACCCTTTCGGAGTCATCAGCCAGACCGAACAAAAGCACCTGATAGTAATGCCCGACTTGTCAACTATATCTTCAAGACATCTTGCCACTGCAAAGGCAGAAAAGCGGAATCCCAACACTTCCGCACATGTACTCCCTCCCCCAAGTACTCAACACGCCGAACTCGCCCGCCAACCCAACCAACCCGCTGCACGCTACGACGGCAGGCTGACCAGAACACTTCTCTGCCTGCAGGTTTGTCAACCGTCTCTGCCATGCCACCCCAAGCACCCCTTTACTCTGCCCAACTTGCCGTTTTCATGCACGGGCTGCATGAATCACCTTTTGGCGCCACAATTTGATTATTCATCCCGAGATCCATTACAGCCCATACCAGATACGTGCTCCCACCACCATGGCCGCTGCCAACACCCCGCTGTTCCCCTCCGCGCTCATCGGGCCCGATGCGGCATCGGCCTTCCCGGCCGGCTACGAGATTCGTCCCCTCGGGAAGGATGATTATGCTAAGGGCTTCATCGAGTGCTTGCGAGATCTGACATGGATGGCGGAAGTGACCAAAGCCGAGTTTCAACAACGCTATGACGAGATGGACACTGGCGGCAAAGGCCCCTACTACTATCTGGTCATTGAGCATGCCGGCCGTATCATCGGTACTGGCTTGGTCCTCGCCGAAAAGAAATTGTAAAATTTATACATGCATCTTGATTCGACCACGCTGATACTGACTAGCATTCATAATCGCTGCACCGTCGGCCACATCGAGGAAATCTGCATCTCCAAGGACCACCAGAGCAAGGGCCTGGGCCGTCTGCTCATGAATGCACTGAACTCCGTCGCAGACAACGCCGGTTGCTACAAGACTATCCTCAACTGCAGCGAGAAGAAGCAAGCCTTTTATCGAAAGTGCGGCTATGACTGCTCTGGCTCGGAAATGGTCAACTACATCAAGGGCGCCACGACACCGCGATGAGAATGACAATGTTATCAATGCAAAAGCTATAGTCTATTCAAAGACGCAGCAAAATCTAGTGCAAAGCATTATACCAACTGTCGTTTTGTACACCCGGCTCCACCGT
Organism: Beauveria varroae; assembly: GCA_030780425.1. Lineage (NCBI taxonomy): Eukaryota > Fungi > Ascomycota > Sordariomycetes > Hypocreales > Cordycipitaceae > Beauveria > Beauveria varroae. The sequence goes on from JAPFUP010000183.1 coordinate 46,375, forward strand.
TATAACATAAAAGTACATTAACACAGGAAACGCATTTTTCATCAAGTCCACAGACATAGTTTCCCGCTGCCGTTTCCACCGGCCACCCAGTCCATGCTCGGGTGGCAGTGTGCGACCGCCGGCACTGCTGTAATTCCATTGCCACCAAGCTGTGCCAGTTGGCTTCCATCCGATGCAAATATGTCAACAAAGCGATTCATGTTACCGATTGCGAACTTTTGGTGGCCATCCTTGGGACGCTGCTGCCATTGCGGCTTGAGAATAGTGACCCATCGGCCGGTCTGATTGTTGTGCCGTATAATGTGCGCTGGCTCAAGATCTGACTCAGCAATGTCTTGTCCCGGAGACCATTTCGCAGCCTCGGCAAAGTTATATATTTTGATCGTGTCGTCGTACGACGACGTCGCAAGCTGCCCCCCCGCGCTCCATGAAGCGTGCGACACGGAAAGTCGTGAAGGGTGCTCTCCCAGTAGAGCGGGATGCCGCAAATCACCCTTGCCAGTGATCTTCCGTAGATCCCAGATTTTAACTGTCCGATCCAGCGAGGCCGTGGCCAAGAGGTGCGGCTGTAACGGGTGTAGCGAGAAGCCGCCAATTTTCGACTCTGACAAGGTCCATATCTCTTCTGACTTTGGTGCTCTGATATCATAGCGTCCCACACTGCCGTCTAGGGTGGAGAAGTAAAGAATGTTCGGTTCCGTTGCGGCTACATCAAGCGCAGTAATCGGCAGATCGTCATCAGCATCTGCCGGAGCAAAAACCTGAGTGGAGATACCCTTCTCCAAGTCCATTTTTCGAATGGACGAGTCGTACGATGAAGAGTACACTGCATTGGCGTCTGTATGTGAAAACACAAAAGACGTAATGGTCCTCGTATGTGTTTTGAAAGCGGAAATTACTGGATCAGGGATATCGATCTCGTCATCGTCGTCTACCTCTGGCACAGTTTGAGAACCATCAAAAACTCCCATTGCGCCTTCTTTATCGCCGGCAAAGATGATTGGCTTATCCTCTATCGGGTGAAAGCCGAGAGCGTAGACACGCTGCGGCGTAATCTTTATGTCTGTGACCGTAATGAGTATTGTGAGCTTCAATGTTGCGTGCGCAACATACCATTGGGGGGCCAGTGCTCGTATAATTTGAGAGAACTAAGGCGTAGCCGCAAATCCCTTAAGCCTGCATCCGTTGTCTCCTTGATGTCGTCTTCGGAAAAGGTCCGCACGCCGGGCTCGGCGCCCCGGAAGATGCCTGTGATCCCAGCAACGCTGCCCCCGTACTTCTTGCCATCGACGACAATGTCTCCGATGTTAAGATCATCTCCAATCCTCATCTTTTTAGCCCGAGACTTCGCTGCCTCAAACTCATTCTCGACCTCTAATTTCCGCTTCAGAGTGTCATTGTCGGCTTCAATGCCTGCCAGGCGAGAACTCATGCGAGTCGGCCTCGCAGGCTCCTTTTTTACCTGTACTGCTTGAGACCTCCTCTTAGAAGGCGCTTTTGGTGCTGGTTTATCAGGTATGACTTTTTTCGCCGTTGCCGATATGTCTGTAAGCAAAGCCTTATTTGCCGCAATGTTCTCAAGGCGCCTCCTCTCGAAGGCGCTCATCTCGGCAGGTTCCTTTTTCACAGGCATTTTGGGGTTGTTCATCGAACCAGATTAAAGAGAAGATTGACTGAAGGAATGGAAACCAGGATCATGAGCCGCACACAAGCAAAATCCTCTAAAGAGCAACACATAAATTGATAGTGAATCCGGAGTGGCGTCGCCAACACGTGAATTGAAAGTGAGTTCGGAGTGGCGTCGCGTCGCGACATGCCGATCAGACCCACTTTGCTTTAAGTGGTTTTTTTTTTTTTTTGGCGCGAAGTCACGGGCCAGCTTTCTGTCGTTGTAGGCAAAATCTTTGAAGGCCCACTTGCCTAATCTAAGTAAGGAGACTTCATACTGAATTGTTACCAGTTGAGCATATCGAAACGGAGGGTTGTGTCTGGGATTTGACGACATGCCGCCGAGTATTCTGCCATTTCTGTATCAAACGAGGACAATTCAACATGGACTTCGCCGGTCAACTTTTACCCGGGTCGTCAGACTAGCGCACTCGTTCTCTCAGAACAAGCCAAGCTATTCTGTACCCTTTGACTGGGAGGATGATCCGCATCATGATGAATTTTCGGGATCAGCTTCCTCACAATCGTCAACCATCACTCCCTCGGAAGCCGAAATCTTCAAGGGCATTTTTGATGAGATCTCGCAGGGAAAAATGCCTGTTTCCAAAAAGAAGACCGCATTCAATGCGACGAGGGAACAGGTCGCGCCCACGTTAGCAACTGGCGAGGGCCAATTGGATACCAAGGCCAGATCGATTGTCGACCAGGCAAGACTGACGGATTTTCGCGACAAGTTTCTGAGCCGATATCCATCCTCACTTCGCAATGCCGCCCAAGTGGCATTAGGCCTATTTGAGGTGCCTGCGAATGAAGAAGGAACTCGCACCTTCATGGAGCTTAAAGAAGCCGATGCTGCCAACTGGGCTGAAAGGGTCATGTATGATCAACTGCGATCGGAGGAAAGGGGGCGTGTAGATGATCTCATGGAGAGCTGCACCACAGACACTGAGCTCTGGAACCTGATGGAGCGAGAGGTCTTCACCCTACCGGAACGGCTTGGAATTCTTCAAGACGATGTGGCGGCTTCACCCAAAAGTAAGAAGAAGAAGAAGAGCACCAAGACAAAAGGGAAGTCTGTGGCAGAGGAGCCAATCGATAAACCCGCTACTTCACCCGAATTCAACTCTGAACGACGCCTGATGGACATTCATGGGCGACTCTACCCTCATTTCATTTACAACGGTCTCAAGCTCTTGGATACAAAGTTCAACCGCTCTTCGCCCTACACGTTCAAAATTCTCCCTCGCGTCAAGGAGTTGGGCCTGCCATCATACGTTCTCGGCGTGTCTACCTCTTTCTATTCTAGGCTTGCTTCCCTCTACTGGACCAGGTTTGGCGAATCAAATGCGGCGCTAAATGTGCTTCAAGAAATGCTCTCTTCTGGCTTGTATGCCAATGACGAGTCGATGGAAGTGGTGGAGAGTATTCGCGACCATCTCCATGGATGTACATGGGGTGCGCAGGGACCATTTGTCATGGCCATGATGGAATCTTCGCCATATGATGCGAGCTTATCGCAGAGGCTTAAAAACATGAGACGATATATCCGGACTTCAATCGCTCAAGAAAGGCAAGATAGCGCATGAGACGCGACCACCACCTGTACTTCTATGGCAGCTGGCTGCGTGTATAAATTCCTTCTTGTATTTTAAGTTGTATACTATTTGTGGCATATTCATTATATCTTCTATATCTCACAACGACCAGAGCCATGCTGAAACATCAATTTCCTGTCGCACTCGCATCACTGCCACCGCAAATAGAATCTTCATCTGCGCGAAAGTGTATCCAGCCACGGAAGGGCTGGCGGCCTACTGCGAGGAGCAAAGGGCCGATATCTGGGGGAACGTATTCGTTTCTATTCAAGTCAAAGTGATTGAGCTATACATATCCACGGCAAACAAGCTGCGCCGAGATACTTCGTAGCGAAGGTAATGGCGCAGACGGGCATTCTGGGTACAGATCATCGCAAGCCGCAGATTCGGATATGGAGACACCCAGAAGCCTGCAGGCTCCAGGCAGAATGTAAGGCCCAGAAAGCAAGCACGACGCAAGAAGATCCATCTATAGTATTCCATGAGCGGCGAGAACTGAACTGGGCTAGCCAGCCAGGAACTTTCCCGAATCTATAACCATCCATTTGGGGATGGCCTGATGAGAACCCTAAAGACTCAGCAGTGAGGTCATGACAAGAAAAATGTCAAAGCTTAAATCATTCTACACTAGTTCCCTTTTTTTTCCAATCCCGTCACGGTGAACAAAAAGGAGTGCCACATGGTGTACAGGGCTGACGTGCCAGAGGCTCTATGGCGGCGCTAGAGCAGGTCCGGTGGCGGCAAGGCGTTCAGCTCATTTCAGCTGCAATTCCGCTTACACTGGCTAGACCTCGTTCGACCACAACGCGGAATGGAAGGTTGTAAACATGACTGAGGATGTTTGCGCTGTTGGCCAAACGCTTTCTGTTCTAGCTGCCAAAAGCAGATCAGCAGCCATTGTCGAACGGATTATTACTACAGACCTTTGAATTTAGGGTGGTCAGTAAAGTGATTCTTTGAACTGTGTTGCACAGTAATTGAAAGGGTTCTTGCAGAACGTTTGAGTGCAGAACGTTTGAGTGCAGAACGTTTGAGTGCAGAACGTTTGAGTACACAATACTGGCATATGCGGATTGCTCGTGCTTGCAACGTAGCTCCAGTCAATGAGCTCGGTACTATCAGCCTTTAAATTACTCCGCAAGAGGAAATTAAAAGGATACAATTTTCGGAAGGGATACCAACCATTGCCATGATTTTGACTCATTGAGGCGCGAAGATCAGACACTTGTGACAGCCACTCCACAGAAAACCGCAGGCAAACGTCCCCATCCAACTGGCTAACTTCATTCCGCACATCTGTGAATCAGGGTCTGTGAGTACTGGGATAGACAAAACGCCTTGTCTGGAGCCAGGGAGGTCAGGCTTTCTCAGCCTCATCGTGTTGGACAATTATCGGCCCCCGGTTGTGCAAATCTAGGCAAGGCTGCTTCAAAGCTTTTAGATAAATTGTCCGAAAGCAGAATCCGATTTTAGTATAAGAGGAAACAACTGTCTTTTCAGGTGTCGTACAAAACAAGGTTGCTGAGCCCGCATCTTGTTGTTCTTTCCGTCACCTTGCAACTGCTCTCGTCAATACAATTTGTCTTCCGCTTCGCCTGACCTAACACTATGGCCGATCACATTCAAGAACAAAAGGCTGTCCAGGACAGCGCACCAGTCCAGCAGCAAGCCCCTGCACAGGCGAGCGCACCAATTCAGCGAAATGGCGTCGTCAACGACCAAGACGTCAAATTCTGGACGGATAGGGCCAACGACTTTCTCGCCCGTCCATCGGAGCACATCCACTCCAGATCGCCAAATGGTGCACAGTCGTGGTTTGCCGGGTTCTTCGACTGCTTTACTCCCATTGACACATGCTTGATCACCTGGTGTCTTCCCTGCGTTACCTTTGGCCAGGTCCAGCATCGCATCCAACGCTCGGGCGAGCTCGAAGGCTATGAACCCCTCAACACCAGCGCAAGTCGCACCAAGAAAACATCCATCTGAATACATGGGCTGACACAAGTTTACAATAGTGCTTGCTGCTCTGTGGTGCGGCCTGCGTCGGGTGTTTCTGTGTGCCGGTCGCGATGCAGCGGCAAACGATTCGCGAAAAATACAATTTGGACGGGAATTGCATCGGAGATATTGCAAGAACGTTTTGCTGCGGATGCTGCTCCATTGTGCAGCATGATAAGGAAGCGCAGCATCGCGAACGGCTCTTGCGCCAGGGCGACGTCGACGAACAGTACAAGACGACTCCTGGCATGAGCTATCCTCCGCAGTAGGGTGCGCTGTTAGTTTTGGGCCATGGAAATGGATTTGAAAGTGGTTCGGTCAATATATCATTGATCGTTTAATCTTTTGATAGGCTGCCTTTTATGTATACCCGTTCCTCCAAGTAATTTATTTTGTCTCTTCCGTCGGTGCAGACGCTCAACTCTGTTCTATTTACTAGGCGAAAAAACTTCCGATCACAGCTCAAAGTATGACGTATAATCTGCTACAACAGAACTCATAAAAGAATTGATCAAAGCGCCAACTCGCTCGATGCCAATGTCTAGGTTATAGCCTGGGCTGATTTACCGTGACATCCTTTCCCGGTCAGTAGATGCGTCATTGACATATTTACGATTGCTCCATCGCGTCGCTCTGTGCCTTATCGCTTAATTCTCGTCTGCCATCAGAGATAAATCTGACAACCCGTTTCCAGACCTATCTGTGCACATAAGAAGTTTTGCCGAAGTACGCGAGTGACTTACACGTGAGGCTGCTATGACTCATGGTTTGCCCGTCGTTAGGTTTCAAACTGTAAAAACAAGTCAACGTTCATATTGAAATGAGAGTATCATTTGGATGACAAGCTCGTGGAAGGCCGAGGTGCCACATTGGCTAATTTCGACAGGGACAACATCGCCATGCCTACGGTGATGCTACTGCTACAGGACAGCGCCACTAGCGAATACCGAATGCTTGACCGGGTTTCGGCGAGTCGGCCGCATTCCCCCGGAATCCGTGTAGCCTGTCAACGGCGCAAAGGCCCCAACCAAAAGAGGCTGTGAAGGCAAGGATCTGCTTACCTGCACGGAATCACTTCCTCCGGACCATGCCATTGTTACCTCGTTTTGATGATATTGGTAATCGGGTGGGGGCATTCACATCCTTCGGCCGAACGCGAGTGGCTCTTACTGCGTAGCCGGATTGTTAGAGCTCTATAAATGAATGGAGCTTTCCGCTGGAGCAACCGTGCTGCCGACTCCAGTTCACTTCAACATCTAGTTATCCATTCGTCCTGACTTATCAAAAAAAAATTTTTACCCGCGCTGAAAAGATGTCATCTGAAAAGATTGTCTTGTTTGACCTCCCCAGCAAGGAGCCGTGTGTCGCCTGGTCCCTCAACCCGTGGAAGAGTAAGTGCGGGGATCGAATCGGATAGTGCCGGCACTAACAGTATACAGCTCGCCTGTTGCTGAACTACAAGGAATTGGACTACGAAACAGAATGGGTAAGCTATGCAAATGGACCTTGCTGTTGTTTTGCTGACAGAAGCTTCAGGTCGAATACCCGGACATTAAACCAACGTTGCAGCCTCAGTAAGTGTGTCGTGGCCTCGGTAGTACTATGTGGTGGCTAATGCTTGATAAGTGTCGAGCCTGGTGATTCGCGTTGGCCGTACACCATCCCCGCCATCAAATTTCCCGATGGAACCTGGTCCCAGGATTCGCGCAAGATTGCCGACCTCATTGAGAAGCGCTACCCTGAGCCGTCTGTGCACCTCGATTCCCCTTACCAGAGCCGCATCGAGGAAGTTGTGCCCAGGGCCTTTGTACCGCTAATGGGCATTGGACTGAACCAGATTCCCCGACGCTTGCTCAACCCCGTCAGCGTCGAATACTGGATCAAAGACCGGACTGAGTTTGTCGGATCCGACCTTGCCGAGCATGAGGCCAAAAATGGCGGCGAGACTGCCTTTGCGGCGGCTGCGCCTGCCCTCAAGGAAATCACTGCGATGCTAAAGGAAAATCCCGATGGCCCCTTCCTCAGTGGAAAAGACGTAGTCTATGCCGACTTTGTCTGGATTGCTGCGCTTTACTTCTTCAAGCGCATTGGCGATGACGTTTATGAAGGCGCTCTCAACGCCTCTGGTGATCGCACGGTGCACGAGAACCTGCTCAAGGCTGCTGAGCCCTGGCTGAAGAGAGGCGATCACTAGAAAGAAGAATGTGAAAGACTATGGGAGAATTGAACTAGAAAGACGCGTTGCAATGACAATCGGGTTGCAATAGAGAATAGTAGAGTATATGTCATATCGTAGCGACCGTGTTAGTTTCTTAGTTGATCTTCGCAAATGTTACATCAACTACGATAAGAGAATAGTAAAGTATATGACATATCACCGCGACCGTATTAGTCTCTTATTATATCTTCGCACATGTTACATCAAGTGCCGGACTATTGACAGCCGTTACACTTCCTTGCTTATCATGTACAAAGACAAACTCGCCCAAGCTAAGATAGTCGTAGGATGCCTGATCAAAATTGAACCACGTCTCGCAGCTTCCATCAGCGTAAAACAGAGCTTCGTCTTTTGCAGCGATCTGCTCATCAGTTGTGGTATCGAAATATGCGCGCCACATGGTGAAAGTGCTGCATCGATGTTGTGTGCTTCTGGCATGATTCCGAACAAAAGGTGCGTCGCTATTGATGTCAACCGGATACATTCGGCCATTCACCGGGGTGCTTTGGGAAGCCCCTGAAGCGCTGAGGCTGTACCTGGGAAATATGGACATCACATCGAATCCACGAACAACGAAGTCCCTGATGACAACTCCAGAGCCCTCATCTAGGGCAAGTTGCAGGGTTGAGTTTAATTGACTTGTCCTTGTAAGTTCCAGTTTAGCCCTTGGAAGAAAACACCTCATCTCTAGCAGCTTTATCAATGGCCGGAACCAAATTTTGAACAATCGTGCTGAATATTCTGGTGTGTGTGTCAGGATCCAGACTAACTTCCTCACCTCCAGACAAAACCGTCATCACAATGTCATAGTCTGTGATGGCTCCGATCAAGGCGTGATATAAACCAAAGTCCCCACTCTTTGTATAGATGTCAATCAGGCGCTTGTCTTCAGTCAAGGTGTTGCTGCGGAGAATCTCCCAAGGGGCGCCGACGGACATTCCCAGGGACGATGTGTGCGTAGCCGGCTTCATCCAGTCCCTCGTCTTTTTCGCAGAGAGGAACTTGTTGGTGATGATAGACTCGGTGAATGAGATCATGTCGATAGAACTGGAGAATAAGCCTCCAGCTCTGCATTTTGTCAGCATTTTGCCATTTCAATGAGATGGTGGGAGATTGCTCACGCTTCAAAAACTCCCAAAGTGACGTTTCAGGTAGACTCTCCTTTTGGCACAAATCCAAGCTTGGAACACATCTCCACCGGACCGTCAAAAGAAGTACTGGTCGTGTTGGCCACGTCGAAAATGCCGGTTTGGGCCACTTGTCTGAATTTACTGCCTGTCGCAGATTTCAATAACCATGGCGAGCAGCGCATACCCCAGATTGGAGTATAGAGGAGCGGCACCGGGAAGCTCAACTAGCGGCATTCGATTAATGATATCGATAATATCATGCGATGTACACTTTTGAGTGCCCGGAAGCCCAGAACAGGTCGGACCGGTGCCGTTGCGAACAGCGGGAAGGCCCATCTTGGTCCATGGGCCGTCTAGAGTGAGAGCCAGGTCAAATGCCACTAGACAGTAATTAGAGAACAAGTATACCCATAGTCAGAGAAAGGTTTAACGTACTATCGCGAGGCAAGCCAGATAAATGTGTCGCAAGATCTGCGACACTGATATCCTCCCATGGAATCCTGTGTATCGAGTTTAGAGAAGCCATATTTTTTGCCAGGTCGGGCAGGTATTTCAGCACTGACGCATGCATGTCAATCTTGCTGCTCTGTAAAGCAGATAATGCAGGCATCATTTTGGATACACTCCCAACGCGATAAATCGTATGCTCATCAATCTTGGAGGTACCTATGCCGGACAGGACAGGTGGGGTGTAGTGATAGTTGAAGAGTAGGTTGTCTTCATGCGTCGACTTGACCGCCACGGAGATGCCACTAGTATGCATGCTCTGCAAAAAAGTTGCATCCAGGCTAGATTTAAGCTTGGCGATGGCTTCTTGAACTGCATAATGCTGGCGGGGATTCTGCGGTGCAGGGAGTACACGGCCGAGTGGTGGACATGCCTTGGCCAGAGTCAGGCCAAAAGTCGACGACGCTACAAGAGCGACGGCAAGGTTATGTAGCCAAGGCATAGTGAGGAAGGAAAGAAATGGTGATTCGATTGCTTCTGGGAGCTAATATCATGGAGCAGAAGCTGCTGCTATTTATACATGTTCAATGCCCTGCTAACCGCCGCTCGTGCTGTGGTCAGACATGCTCTGTAAGACTGCCCTTGCCATCTTGATATGGCAATGCGCAACCTATGATAATATCCGCAGCAAAAGAGCTACTCCAGTCATCGCAAGACCGAGCGTTGAGCATGAATCCACTCGAACATATGCTTGGGTGCACAGCATCCTCCTTCGGACTACAAGTGCGAGCCGAGCGGCAACTTCCACTTTCCATACAAAGGCAGTTTTATCTCTCCTAATATAGCAAGCCGCGCGGTGCATACATATCATGATTCTTTTGAGAGTCCCTAACGGTGATATCTCGATTTGGCAAGTGCCGGGGTAGACTGTGGCACCACATCCCTGCAAATTTGCCAACTGACAGGGGTCCTGGTCCAGGCCAAAGTCATTTCAGAGTCCGAGGCTGCGAGTCCGAGGATTAGAAAAGCCTGGTGTACTCGCTTTTGGATCACAACGCCTAGTCAAATATATGAGTAGCGCAGATCATTGTCATCATCATTGATATATGACCTGATACAAAAAGAGTTTGTCCCGATTTACGTCCCGATTGTTTTTTTTTTCCAGCATAGCAGGCGATCTCTGCTCGTCCGGGAGTTTGCACAGCGAACCAGGTCGAAGTACATCAACGTGACAATGTTCTTCTTTGTGGCAACTTGAAGCACCGATATGCCGCAGCAATTCCTCGATTATATTTCTTCGTTCAAATGAATTGCTAGATGGGCAGTACTTAATTTATTCATGTAGACTTTGAACCAACGAACAGCAACTCTCGCAGGTGAGACATCATAGGAAGCTATGTAACACAGTGGGGTGTAAGCCAACTAAACCAGAGAATGTACCGCGGGCGTGGGGTAGCTCCAGCCCAGCCAAGATATCGGGCCACAACTTATTCACTTGACTCTCTGACAACACAATAGACGCTCATGCAAACTCCTTGCTCTTCACTGCTTCAAATCAGGCATTGAAGTGGCGAGAATCGGAATAAAAATGTCTCAAACCATTACCTCCACGAGAAGCCCACTTCACACATCTGCTGCGCCGGGAGACTTTGAGCTGCGCACTGTTGCTGGTGTCGGAGCCTCACAAACGGAGGGCAAAGCCGACTCTGCGAGCTTTCAAGAAGAAGGCCTTGTCTCGGCCACAAGCCAAAATGCAGGCGACAGCGAGCCGCCTCCAGATGCGTACCATGTGGTGGAGCGATGGAACAAGCCCCGTGGAAATATTGGCAGAATGGCCTTTGCTTTTTTGTCAGCCATGGTCTCTGGAATGAATGATGCCGCAATTGGCGTACGTTCTTAAAAAGAATTATCCAACATTTTTTGCTGCTCTGAATCGACGATGGTTGGCTGACATTCAGTGTTCTTAATAGCCTTTGCTGCCCTATGTAAGTTGATGGCAGCCCAGTGCCAAAGAAGCAGTCCACATTAACTCGGACGTGCAGCTCGAAGATTACTACGGTCTCGGAAAGACTGCCATTTCTCTCATATTCTTGACACCTTTTCTCGGATACTCTGTTGCCGCGTTTACGAATGCACGCATCCACGTCAAATTTGGGCAGCGTGGCATCGCCGTCATGGCGCCCCTGTGCCACATCATCACGTATGCGGTTCTTGCGTCCCACCCGCCATATCCCGCATTGATTGTAGTCAATGCGATTAGCGGGTTCGGTAACGGACTGACCGATGCCTGCTTCTGCGCGTGGATCGGTGCAATGGACAAGGCAAACATGATGCAAGGGTTTCTGCATGCATGCTACTCTATAGGGGCGCTGTTTTCGCCTCTCATTGCCACGAGCACAGCCGTGAAAGCTGGATTGCCATGGTTCACTTTCTACTACATCATGGTAAGCTTGAGTGTGGCTCTGCGATCAAATGTCTTGCGAGAGAATAACTTGGCTTCTTTGTAGGTGGGCATGTCAGTCGTCGAGCTCTGTGGTCTTTGTTGTTTCTTCTGGGATAAGACAGGCAGTGTATACGAAGCCGAGCACAAGCAAGAGAACCCGAGCGCTACTGGCGCGGGCACCAGAGAAGCTATCAAATCCCCTGTGACGTGGCTCTATGCGTTGTTTTTTTTCGCCTACATGGGCGTGGAAGGTGAGTTGGCTCGAGATGGGAACGCAAAGTCAAAGTATACTGAAAGGTGTCGCAGTTGGACTGGGAGGCTGGGTAGTCACATTCATGCTAAACGTCCGCCACGCTTCACCCTATGCTTCAGGCATATCTGGAGCTGGCTTCTGGGCCGGCATGGCCCTTGGCCGCGCTGGCCTCGGCCTTGTCACGGAGCGGTTCGGTGAGCGCCTCTGCCTGACCATTTATTTGGCCATTTGCCTAGGCCTGGAGCTTCTTTTCTGGCTTGTTCCAGAGTTTATTGTCTCCGCCGTGGCGATAGCATTTTTAGGATTTTTTCTAGGGCCCATGTTCCCTGGAGCAGTCATGATCACAGCGAAACTGCTCCCCAAGAGAATACATGTGAGCGCAATTGGTTTCGCCATGAGCATGGGTGGCACGGGGAGTGCCATCTTCCCGTTCATCATTGGTGCTATCGCGTCCAAGAAAGGTGTCACTGTTTTGCAGCCGATTATTCTGGCACTTATTGCAGTGATATCCTTGGTGTGGTTGAGTTTCCCGCGTATTAGAAAATGCGGCTAGTTTAAAGGAGCTCGACATGAATAATCACCACCTGTAAATGTGATTCATGGGCAGTTGAAAAATGGAACTTGGATATCTAACATGAGTAATATACATTGTGCCAAAACCGAATAAATAGCAGATAAAAGTCATAGGTGCAATGCAGTGATCTTCTAAGTCTGTCGCTCGACATGATCCATGTTGCTGCCATCAACCCGCACGCCGCCACCCTGAGGATCTCCCGCAATCTTTGAGTGCTCGTCCTTTTGAGCCGCAAGCGCCTCGACATCGATACCGGCCTTGCGACGAATCTCTTCCATCTTCTCGTCGTCAGGTCGAACCCATTCAGTGCTCTTCCAGGGAGTGACGCGCTCGAGGTACATGGTATCAATCTCTTCTATTGTGCGTCCCTGGCCTTCAATGACGAAGAAGTAAACAACAAAGGCAGCAACAAAATTGCAAGCGGCAAAAACGTAACCATATCGATAGTCAATGGCTCCAGTGATGAAGGGGGTGAAAAAACCGATGCAGAAGTTCCAGATCCAGTTGGCCGCCGTGGAAATGGCCATTCCCTTTGCTCGGTACCGTGAGGGAAAGATTTCGGCCTGGATGGTCCAGATCATTGGACCCCATGTGGTGGCAAAACCAACAATGAAGAGAGCAGCAAAGACGATGAGGACGATACCCGGCGTAGGAGTGCGCTCCGGGTTATTATAATCCAACACAAAATGGCCAACTGACGCGAAGATGAGGAAGCAGACGAACATCCAAATGGAACCAGCAATAAGAGACTTTCTGCGACCGAAGTGCTCCACAATATATAAGCCGAGGAAGGTGGCGACGAAGTTGATCGTGTTGAGGATGATTTGCGTGATGTAAGAGTCAATATTCACGGATTTAAAGATGCTCACGCCATAATAGAAGAAAAAGTTGGCGCCAGAGAGCTGCTGCAGAGATTGAAGCCCAATGCCCAGGAATAGACGATAAAGCATGCGTGGCGCTTTGAGCATGGAAAAAAACTCGGCTGTGTGGCCCATCTTGATTTTTGACTCTGCGTGGAGTTTGCTCTCTATTTCGGCGACTTGAATGTGGATGATGTAATGGTTTCTCGGAGCCCCATGGACATCACAAAGAGTTTTGATGGCCTCTTCTGTTTTTCCACGACGATAATTGAATCGGGGCGTCTCTGGGAAGAAGAGGATGCCGATCCCGAGAATGAGGGTCCAAATCCACCCCAGGCCGATGACGATGCGCCAGCTGCCCGAATTGTTCATCTGGTGGTGGTAGGTGCCGAAATTGAAACAAGCAGCGAGGAAAATACCCATGGTGATGAACAGCTGGTATGCGCAGACCATTGCACCACGGATCCAGGCGGGCGCGGTCTCGGCCTGATACATGGGGACGAGAAGACTCAGCGCGCCGACGCCCAGGCCGGCGACGAAACGGCCCATCATGATCTGCGTCCATGCTGTGACGGAGGCGATTTGGATGACGAAGCCAACGGCGGTCATGAGGGACCAAAAGGAAATTGAGAGGCGGCGGCCAAATCTGTCGGCAATGGGTGCGGCAATGAGCGCGCCAATGAGGGTGCCAATGGACAAGAGAGAGACGATGAGCCCGGAGCGCACTCTGCTAAAGGAATAGTTTCCATTCGAACCAAGCTGGCCGAATCGCTCTAGAAAGTCTGGCATTTCGAGAAAACCAGAAATCTGACCCGTGTCATAACCGAAGCTGCATGCCGTTTCCAATTAGCAAGTTACCATCATAAAAGATCATTGCTTGAGCAAGACTTACATCAGACCACCCATGGAGACGAGACATCCCATAGCCAGCGACTTGCCGGTCAGACGCGGCAGCGGCGAGTAGTCAAGGCCGGATTTTGATGCGCGTGCATCATTTTCGCGGCCCTTTACGGTATTTGGATTGTGTTCGTCGAATGTGACGGAGCCGAGTCCGATCATGATGACGGTAGAAACGTTGATTGCGGTCCAGTCAAATGGATTGTGGAATTGACCCCCGCGCGATGTTGTATATCTTGAAGTTGATGTAGAGTGTGGTCGAAGCTCTTGGCAAAACAAGACGGTGGAAAACCTGGGGGGAAAACGTGCGCAGAAGCTGGGGAGCCAGGATGGGAAACTGGGGACAAGGGAGTATAAAAAGGCTGCGAGGCAACTAGCCAACAGCACTCCCAAGGCGAAGAATCATAAGCGGGATTAGCGTATACAGCCAGAAACAAAACTCGGGGGTCCCGGTCTTCCGTAAAAGGCTATTCTAGACCAAACAAAAATTGGAGACGAGATGCTTTTGAAGGGCACGAGACCAGCGGCAGCGAATCTCTCGCAACGCGCCAGCTTCAAGACGTCATGATATCATACACAATTGCGATGAGGCGCACTAAAAGCAGGTAGGTAGTCATGTTCTTGACGCACCGCGGGGGTGGCAACGCACCCCAAGAAAACGCCCTGTCGCTTTTGTCTGGTCTTGCTAATTACAATCAAGACATTACTCGTGATTCCGAAACCGCAGAAACTCCGCGGGCGAAAAAGGATGGCCAAAGATGGGTATATTCGGTCCTTTTTCTCTCTCCGCCGGAGCTGCTGGCAAGTCTGGGACGTGGAGAAAGGGCTCGGGGACAACTTGCCAATGACGTCTGGTGTTGGATTGGGGGCCGGAGACGACGTGCACTCCACAGCCGCTTCTCCCGGGTTACCGGAAACGATGGTCGGCTTTCAATTGACATGTCTCGGCCAGAGATTGTTGTGCGACAGTACAAAGTATTGTTCTTGTTCTACGTACAGTCAAACGCTGTCTCGACCCAAACCATGCATGACCTTGGAACCAACTGATTCACTACCCCCTCCACGACCCAAATTTCTGCGGGCGTTGAGTCGGGAACCCATTCTGACCTTATGCGACGTTGCGACGAAAAGCGTTTTCAGTTTTTTCTAGAAGCACAAGGTTAGTGGGCTACGGCGCTGTTGCGGCCTAAATTATTTACGGGGCCCCGATGAACGGTGACGGAGCCGGTGATGCCGGGCTGGCTAATGTCGTCACCAGCTCAGAAGCGGTGCCACTCCGTGTGAAATATGTTGCCCTTTTTTTTCTGGCCAGTTTTCCTCCCTTTCTGCTTACGGAGCCGCCCGAGAAACATTACTCAATGGTTAGTCAAACACCATCTGTGCAAAGAAGTAGGTATCATCGAGGCGCAACTTCTCAAGTCCCGTGGCCATTTCCCTTTGCAAATAGTCATCGCTCGCATAAATACTATCGTGCAAAGTTTGTGATTCGTATCTGCTATATGGTGCTTTACTAAACACGCTTCTATCAACGCCAGGTAATACATATCTGCCATAGCATCTTTCCGAATGCGCCGTGCCCCTCTATGCTTTGCTCAATACCATGTATATCCTGCAATGCTTCCTCGGCCATGATCCTTTATACTCGTCACCCTCTTCTTTTTTTCTCATTCTCTTTTGCTTCCATTCCACCACTGTAATCTCTCATGCTGTAGGAATGTGCCCCTCAACCGAGCTTAAGGCCGCTAGATTCACTTCGCCCATCCGTTCCAGCGCCAGATGGCCTCTTTGTTCTGAGAGCAACGTGACACAATCAACAACATCCGCTGGCTCAAGCAAGTGCCATCTAGCCAGTGTAACCTTGGTGCTCGGACCGACAGTAACAGTGAAGACGTGATCAGCATCCAGCACGGAGCCAGAAACTCCATTCAGGCTGCGAAACATGTCTTCGTCTGTAAAGTCATCACCTGAGCAAAGAGCAAATTCGATTCTGCCAGCATTCTTGTCACCTTCGTCGGCAACAAGGCCAGGATTATGGTAGCGGCTGATGAGACGCTTCACAATCTCTCCCTTGTTGATGAAAGTTGGCCGCACCTCAATGTTCGCCTTACCAGCCATGACCTCCACGTCCCATTTCTTAGCCACCGTCTCTTCCACCTCCTTGTGGGCCACTCGTGACATATGCAGGCCCTGCTCGGGGTCGGCAAGACGATAATGCCACGTGATAGCGCATCTCTTTCTCTCTATGAAAGAGCCTATCAATGGTGTCAGCATGAAGCATATGGTTGTGTAGGGTTGGCTACACAGATCAACGTACCTGTGACCTTGTCTGTGTATTTCTGAAAGACATCAATAACCTCGTTTTGCCAGCCCATGTCGAACTTGTCTGCTAAGTTGATCCATTCTTGGGAGCCGGGGTCTCTCATGAAACTCCCATGCTCCGCAGAGAAGCCGAGCTCAGGAATGTGACCCAAGTGCTGAGTGAGGAACTCTTGATCTCTTCCTGATATAATCCAAACAGCATTACGAGGCTCGGCAGCCAAAAGTTTCAGTGATTCCAGCAATCTCTCTGATGGAACCGCCGCGCTGGGCTCTCGCACGATAGGCGTAAGTGTTCCGTCATAGTCGAACATAAAAATACGCTTTGAAGCCGCGCGATATTGAGATAGCAGCAGGGCACGGTCAAGAAGCGGCGTGGAATGTTGAATAGAGTTGTCCCCGAGAACGCTGTGGATTCTCCGGACGAATTTAGTAATCCACGACTGAACAGTCTGCGTCGTGACATGCTCGTATAGCCGGCTCTGCATGTTGGAGCGAGCGTCATCGGGCATTGTCAACGCACCGTTTATCTTCCCAGCGACATCGGAAAGGTCCCAAGGATTGATGTGGATGGCATCGCTTAGACTGGCAGCTGTACCGCTAAACTCAGACAGTATGAGCGGCCCATGCCCATCTTTTTGACAGACAACATACTCCAGGCTTGTTGTGTTCATGCCATCTCTCACCGAGGTAATGAGACCAATGTCAGCAGCTCGAAGCAGCGCAAAATATTCATCTTGGTTAATGTATTGGGGGTAGTGCTGCACAGGCGAAAATCCCAGGCTTCCGTATTTGCCATTGATCTGCATGACAAGCTCGTTGACACGTGTCGAAGTTTTGTGCTCTCCATCCTCCTTGTCCGCAACCTTGTTCGTGGGCGACGTGACCTGGATAAGGACGACTTTTTCCCGCCACTCCGAGTACATTTCGAGGAAACGGTCAAAGGCCTGGAGTTTCTGGACGACTCCTCGGACGCTATCGAGACGGTCTCGGCCAACGATGATCTTTTTCCCGGCGTACATTTTCTTAAGAGCGTCATACTTCTCATCGACAGACGATGCCCAGGCCAGCTTTTCCACCTTTGCGGCATCGATACCAATCGGAAACACGCCGACCTGAACTCTACTGCCATAAGCGTCAACTCCGAGAGTGTCGGATGGAAAGCCTAGAATGCGAGTGCAACAGCTGAGAAAATGGCGCGAGTAGCTGTAAGACTGAAATCCGACCAAGTTGGAGCCGAGTATGCCTTCTAGAACCTCTCTGCGGCGAGGAAGGCAGCGTAAAAATTCGCTGCTGGGGAATGGACAGTGCAAGTAGAACGAGATGTACATGTTGGGCACTGCTTGCCGAAGCATGCTAGGGAGAAGCATGAGGAAGTAATCGTGGATGATGACTATGTCGCCTGGCTTGTAAATCTCGAGAATCTTTGCGGCAAACTTTTGGTTCATGCGGTAATAATCAGTCCACTCGATCTTTTCCTTGCGACCGTCACTCGGCTCATGCTGCTTGTAGTGAAAGAGGCTGTACAGATCATGATGAGCATAGCCGCGCCACCGGCCTTGGTCCCGTAGCATGATTCCGTCTGGCGTGATTTCATCTTCATCGGCGAGCCACACAGGAACAGTTCGAATCGTCTTGTCATTGGACAACTGATGCTCTAGGCGCTCCTGGTCGGCCTTGGGAAGCCACAGACCGTCCGACGATGGCGGAGTGGGAAGTTGCGCAATGCCGTCAACAGGAACTGGGGCCGATAAAGGGTTAAGAGAGGATACGCCTACAGTTGTAGATCTCGGTCGTTGAGGTTCGGGTTCGAGGGGCCCTTGAGGAGAGTCTATTTCGCCCGTCCAAGATACAACGGTATGCTTGAAAGGATTCGCGGAAGAGGAGAGGTAGGCGAAGGAGTCGAAGAGAGCAGACTGACCGCCGCGAGGTTTGAGTCCCTGTGGAATACTTGCGTTAGAGTGAATTTGGTAGTAGAAACGAGACAAATGAGCCCGATGTATAAGGAGCCGTATTCCCCATGAAGGCGTTGGCGCAAACAGGCCGGGATAGTGGCAACAGAGGCATTTAGGAGTGACATACCCAGTCACCACCTTTGCGGTAGGTTAGTGCATGCGGAATGTTGAAGGCAGCTGATATGATACTGCCGCTGAGCGAAAGTTCTGGGTTGGCAGCTAAAATCTCCGAAAGCGACTCGCGGCGAGCCATAGCGAAGGGGTAATGGCCGCGAGGTGTTGGCAACGATGGGCAATGTGTGAGTGTGTTCTGCGATGCGGGGGAGGGGAAGCGAGGGGCCACTGCTGCCTATATGGACTCCGAAAGTCGGGTTCTACCGCAGATTGCTGAAGTTCCAACACAAGCGGGAACGTCTCCAAGGTTGGCGAGGTTGAATAGGCGGCGTGTGCAGAGAAGAACAATACAGGTTGAGGCAACAGGGGAAATGGAATGGCAGCGTCTATTAAATTCACATGGGAGCAGGGGACGCAACCAGAAAGATAATAACTCTGCAGCGGCGGCGGCGGCGTGTGTGTTGGTGCCCCTCCCATGTTGAAGCTAATGCCTGATTCTCACCCATTAATGGCCAGTGAGCTTGGTGGCTTGGAGGCTCTTGCGTGCGCTAAAAGGGGCGTTACCGTACCGCTATAACAAGCAAGACAACAGCGCTCTTCAGGGGTACAAAGTTGTCAGTGAACAGTGGCAGTGGGGCTTTCGTGTTACAGCCCTCCCAGAGCCTGGCCTGATCTAGCCCACTCTGCTGGGTTCGCACAGGCCCAGGCACTCAACCTGTAAACCCTCCAGACAGACATCAACACGCCGCTAATGCATAGGTAGGTAGGTTGGAAGTAAGCAAGATCTGTCGGTTGGCGCGCAGGGCGCGTGGGGAGGTAGAGGGCAACGTGCCGCACAAGTTTCTGGATAAGACGGCTTTCATTTTGCGATGAACGGCACTCGATGACCTTGGAAGATTTTGTAGAAAATTGGGAGATTCTGTAGAAAAGCAGAATGCAACAATCATTTCCGTTAATCTCGAACTGGCCCCCCTCTGCTCTGATTCACATAATTATTGCAGTCCAGCAAGAACAGTCCAACAGCATAAGCTCTGTAATGGCCTGTGGGACCTTTTACGGCTATCGAACAGCATCAGCGCAGTCCCGAACCTAACCCCTGCATATTGTCGTTATTGGTACCGGTTAATCCAGATACATTGTGATTGGACCTTCCTATTTCTGTAGCAAAGATGGCTCTCTATTCATATGGGCCGCTGTTGGTTGGGCTATGCAGTATGGCTTGACAAATGCCAGAATTACTCTGTGAAAGCTACAGTGCATCCAGATAATTCCGCTCGCGACCTAAAACCCCACCAAAATACCTACTTTTAAACTACTAATATTATAGTAACTAATACCTAAATTTTATTTTTTATAATTATATTTAGATTTTTTAGAAGGTAAAGTATATATAATATTCTTATTAAATTTTCTAAAAGTTTTATTAGCTTATAATATTTAAATAAAAACTTATAAAGTAATTTTACTAGTAAAATCTACCTTTTTTACCCTCTTTTAACTTTATTAAGTAATAGTTAGCTTATTATATTATATAAAAATATATTTAGCTTTTTATAGTATACTCTAGTTACTTCTCTATTTAAAGATATTTATTTTATAATTAATATATATAGTTATTTTATTATAATACTAGCTTAAAAAGTCGGCGTTTTAGTGGGATTTGGGGTCGTGAGCGGAATTACTTCTGACCCACTGTAGCTAGGTAGGTACAGTTGGCGTACGTAGCCTTGAGTTGAGCCTCCGCAACAATTCGAGGAGGAAATGATCCGAATCACAACAAATACCTACCCCTGCTGTGCTACGGTCTTAGGGAACAAAAATAGATGCTTCTGCCAGCTACAACATCTCATTTGCTGAACTAGGATCAATGGAGTTTACAAGGACTCTGGCCTTCATCTCCTGGCAAACTATCAGCGCACGTGACTCGGTCTCTCCACGCAAGCTCACCAGTGGGTCATGCACCCGCCCGCCCGCTGCCCGCACCATGCACTTTTTTTTTGCTGCTACTGGTAAACCATCGGCTTCACCTCGCTTCAACCTCAATTCCCGGACATCCGCCGACAATCAGCCATCGCCAAATTTGTTCGCCGTCGTTCGTACTTCATGTCTGCATCTCCACAGCCTCACTCGTCTCCCCACACGACGGCGCACGCCTACGCCAGCAATGGTCTAGAAATTCTGCAGGCTGCCAGCGATGCAGCCCAGGCCATTCAAAACTCCGAGGCCTTGCAACATGCCGCAGCTCAGGCCGTCGGCCAACATGGCGTCGCGCATCTCGGCCCCGACGTCGAGATGCCTTCGCCGCACATGGTGTCTGGCCAGGCCGCCATGATGCGTGATCCGACTATCAACCCCAAACTTACCCGTTTGCGACGCGCTTGCGACATGTGTAGCATGCGAAAAGTCAAGTGCGACGACTCCAACATCCCTTGCCGGCCCTGTCGCGAGCTTAACGTCGACTGCACATACAACCGCGAGACCAAACGTCGAGGGCCGCCCAATAAGCACGCTGAGGCCGCCAAAGCCGCAAAAAAGTCACGGACCGAGACCCAGCTACCTGGTTTCGCCGCCTCACCATCGCCTCAAATTGCGGCCAAGACGCTATTGACGATCTCGTCAGATGCTGTTCTCGATGCAGAGTCCATCGCGCCAATGCCAGTTCTGGAACTCCTTGTCGACGACTTCTTCACCTATATTCATCCTCTTGCGCCGTTTCCTCATGAACCCACATTCCGTCAGTCCTTTGCGAACCGAGAGGATCGAACGCGTCCCGAATTTCTTGCTCTTTTGTCTAGCATGATCGGTGCGCTGGTCGCGTCCTTCCCCCGCTGTGTCAGAGACTACCTCAAGTCACAGCACAATACGCACATGTTTCCAAAGGCTGTGATCATGGTGGATAAGTGCCGCGATATTGCACTTCATACTCGTGGTGCTCGGTGGCCCATCAAGCAACCCAAGACTCTGGATGACGCCATGACCAGCTACTTCCTCGGCCTTGGTGCAGCATACACCGTTCAGTATAATGTTGCGCGCATCTTTCTTTCAGAAACCCTTACTCTGATTCGCGAACTTGGTTTCACGCGACCTAAGCACCAGGGCGAACTACCGAATTTTGGACAGGAGACCTATGCCAACGAGCCCCTGCCGTTCAATCACGTCAAGGACCAGATCGGAAAGAGAATATTCTGGTGTTTGCTGCTTGGCAATAGGTAACTCTTGCTCAATGTGGCTTTGCACCGCAAATGCTAACAATCATCAGAACATTATTTCAGCTCACTTCGCACAACGACATGGTTATTGCACCATCCACTCCAAACCTCCCATACCCACAATACCCCGAGAATACTGACGACATATGCATACAACCCAACGAAATCATGCACCAAACCGATGGCAGCGTTACTCTTCTCACAGGATTCCGCTTCGCCATTGATATATA
This sequence comes from Beauveria varroae, assembly GCA_030780425.1. Classification (NCBI taxonomy): domain Eukaryota; kingdom Fungi; phylum Ascomycota; class Sordariomycetes; order Hypocreales; family Cordycipitaceae; genus Beauveria; species Beauveria varroae. Next base: position 68,282 of record JAPFUP010000183.1, read on the forward strand.
CACTACTATGAACGGTATTGTCAGCCTTGAGCTTGCGTACGGCATGAGCACGCTACCATGGGCCGATCAGCGCATTCTACTACGAGATGGCTTAATGGCCGCGAAGAGTATCATCGATAATCTTCCGCCGGAGCTTCAGCTGGGCAGCTCAAGCGCAGAGGCAAACCCGCTGGCTAGCCTCGATGAGTCGGGCATGCAGTACGTGCCGCCGGTGTGGCCCAACGTGCAACCCTTGCACGACCTCCGCAACGTGATCAAGGCCCACCCGGTCCGTCGTCGGCAGCTGCAGTACGAGATCCAAAAGGCAAACATTTTCGTGTCGCAGCTCGCGACGCGGTCGTACTTTGTCGAGCTCTACTTTGACCTGCGCGACATCCACTTGACCGACCATCCTGACGCGGCCGAGGATCAGGCCGAGGACAGCAAGGCGCTGGTGCACGACAGCGACGACGGTGCGGCCGGTGACGACAAGGAGATTTACGAGCTCATGTCGACTGAGCGCGAACTCATCGTGCAGAACCTACTCATGGTGCTCGGCTGCATCTCGCAGCGCAACCTTGAGCCCAACGGGCGCTCGCTCGTCGAAAAGATTCGCCAGGTCGCGTCGACGCTGCTCAACGACGCGCCGCACCGCAAGGGGCCACTCGCCGTCAAGTCCGAGGCCGCCCTCGAGCAGCTCATCGATATTCTTGTCAAGCTGGAAAGGACAGGCCCCGCGGGTGGTAGCGAGGCAGGAAGCAACGGCACCGACCACAATTACATGACGGCCGAGGACGAGGAGGCTGAGCTCTTGCACTGGGCGGATCTCCGGGAGTACCAGCTGCGGTTTGCGGCGGCGGGCGGTTTCAACGGGGAATTGTAATCGATGAGACGGGAAAAGGGACTTTTTTTTACAATTGACCGTGTACATTAGGCGCAGGGAACTACTTGGTACGGCCGGGATTGTAGAACAAAAAACGAACTAATTGATGGCTTACGAAGATGTCGGTCGCATTTGTCTAATTACTATGGTTGAGCTTGCTCGCTTTACGCCTAAGTCTGGGCCGAAGTCAATCGCGCAAGTGGCGAGCCACCATAATGATGAAGCATGCAATCATGTATATATTCGGTATCTTTCATATCTTCGTAGCGGCAAAGCAAACTCCTCGCACGAGCATAAAACCATTTGGCAGGGCCACAAAACCAGTCTGATGAAGAAATCAGATAACAAACAGAGCTGAATTGAGATCGGGCAAGGGAAGAAATGGGCAGAACAAGTAGCAAATAATCGCTTGTATGGAAAACACACCAGTAGCCTCCCAAGCGGCATTAAAGCATCATTCTGGAAGAAGCAGGCAATAGGAAATAAAAACCCATTTTGGGTGGAAAAATCTTTGGGTATCAGAATCAACGAAATCATCATTCGCAGGCAGGCCCTCGGACTCATTGTCGGCTCTGCTGCGTCCCCTGAAATGGACACTCTCATGACGTGAGTATTGCAGACAGATCTGTGTACTTGAATCCATGGCATAAAACGAATAGAAAACTGGTCAGCCGCGTGCAGCATCCTCATCAGCCCACGTTATTCATACAGTGATCTCGAGTTCAGCTGGTAAAAAAATGCGCAAGAAAGGAAAGCAAACACGCAAAGTGGCATGTTCAAAACATAAAGAAGTCATCAGTCATCACGACGGAAACCAGCCCTCGAAAGTCAAGAAATCCATATTCTCGTGTCGATTCAGTAAGCTGCAGCTGTAGAGCTCTCGTTAGTAGCAACAGCAACAAGAGCATCAAAACGGCTATTGGCAGGATGCTCTTGCTGCTGTTGGGGCTGCTGCTGCTCACGCGCAGGGAAGCCAGAGAAGCCAGTAAAGTTTGGGTGCACCATCTTGTCGACTTGCGCGGCCCTGCTATCCTGTGCCAGTGGAGCATCCCTCTGCAGTGCAACAGGACCGTTATACCAGCCGTGTCGTTTAGCTTCTCGGCTCGTGGCCAACGACGGAGCAGACATTGTATGCTGGTGTAGAGAACGCGATGGAGGAGGGCCATAGCGTTCACGCGGAGGTTCCTCGAAACGCACGTGGCCATGTACACGCTCGGCTTGGGCTTGCACTGCCTTGTTCGCCTCAGAAGCCCAGCTACCTGCGCTGTCACTCGGAGGAGTGCGGTGTCCGATATCAAGCCTGTTGATACCACGCTGGAGACTGGCATCGTACATGTTCAGATTGCGACGATCATCCATCGGGATAGAGTCAAGTTGCGCGTTGGGCATGCGACGCTGGTACGTGTCATGCTCGACAATCATCGGAGAATGAGTGCGACGAGGCGGCGTTGGAGGGCGCTGAGGAAGAGGGTCAAAGGATTCGATTCCAGGTAATCGCAAGTTGGACTGCGTTGTGGCCGGCGTGGCCATGGGTGGAGGCGGATTCGGATGAACAGTCGACTGAGCATTGAGTGGTGGCTGCTGACCGTTCAACACGCGACTATCGGGATGCCATGTCCGTCTGCGCCAGCCATCGTCTGCACTATTGCTAGATGTGCTATCACGACGGCCAGACCATCCTGGAGCGTGTCCTGCTGGAGAAGCCACAGGGTGGTGGTTCGAGGTAGAGAAGACGCCGGCATTTGAGCTGTTCACGAGCGCTGGGCCAAATGCAAGACGGCCTGGAGGAGGCCCTTGAGACTGAAAGGGCGCAATACCTGACGGCACACTCAGACGGCGCCCTGAGCTCCTTTGGTCAGGCATATACATGCTTTGAGACCGGGTATGTGAGTGTGAGTGTGAATGTGCTGACATTGTCGGAGATGCCATGCCAGAAGGCCAGCGCGGACTACTCTGGGCAGTAGAGAATGTGGCTGATGTCGGAGTACTAAAATCGCTGGGAGAGTGTGGCCTGTAGGAGTAGTTACTGTCAACACCACTGCGGTACGATTCTATTGACATTCTTGATCGCGGATCTGACGGCATAACCAGAGGCGCAGGCCGCCGGCGGTCTGCGTGCATGGGTGTTCCGTAGACTGAGCCCATCGACCCCATTGAATTGATACTGGAAGTCGACAGTGACTTGGAGTGGCCGCGAGGTGGCCCACCAGCGCTACCACTTGTCGATGCGCGGGCTCTATTGCCAGCTTGTCGAACTCTATCGGTGCGCATTTGACGCTGAAATCTAGAACCAGTGGCAGCGAGAGAGTCATTGGGGATGTCTTCGTTGACATGTACGGTTTGAGCGTGCTGGCGAAGGTTGTCCAATCTAGAAAAACGTCGAGAACAGTGACACTGGAATGGGCGTTCTCCAGTATGTTTTCTTCCACAAGCATTAGTACGAGGATATCAGTACGAGGACAATTAAGAAACTGCCCGTATGTATTGGGACATAGAGCATACCGAATGTGGCGAGCAAGATGTTCACTTCTGGTGAAACTCAGGTTGCAAGGAGGAAAATCGGTGCAGTAGAAGCGTTGCGACTTCTTCTTCTTAGATTTTGTTCCGTCGCCATTCACACTTTCGCCATCAGATCCGCCGTTATCATCGCCAGCACCTGCTTCATTATCGGAGTCCTCCATGTCGACATCCATGGAATCTCTATTCGGCGACGTGGTGGAAGAAGAGCGGGCGTTATCTGATTGTGGCTGCTCGTTTTGCTGGTGGCGCTTGTCATTCGAGGCACTAAAAGTGACTCGTGTCGGTGTCCTGCCATCGTCTTTCAGTCTGTCATTTTGCGATTGAGGTGCCGTGTTAGGCCGCGGCGCAGCTGGAGATGAATGCATGATACTGCTTGTGTCCTTGTGGTAATAGTCAGTGTTTAAAGGATTTACTGGCCGAAAGGCGGCGGCCATCGCAGATATCGGCGATGGCTAGAGAGAGTTGGCCGTCGCAGGGTAAATGGCGAGGCCCGAGGCGTAAGGCTAGCAACGTTATCAAGGCGCTGGTATGAATGAGTGCTGCTGCAGTGAGGCTGAGGAGGGCGCAGTCGGCGCGGGGCGAAGATAGCAGCGACGTGATAATGTAGAGACGAGAAAGAGTGCAAGCTTTTGGCGAACGATAGTTTTGCACGTCTAGTGACCTGTTGCGGCAGAAGTCCCTGCTCTGCCCGAGACAAGTGGTGACTAGAAAGGCTGGCTGACTGATAGCGGGAAGTATGATTGCTTGTGCGTCGGTGTCTGAATTGGTGGCGGACGGGAAAGGCCTGCGGAGCGAAGCGGTGCGAGCGACGAAAGATGAGGGGATAATCCCGAATTTTTGCGTCTTTGCAATGACGCTTGCCGTGTTGACCGGGTTGGACGAGAGGAAGGAAGCGGGAGCGAAGAAAGATCCTGTCGAGTGTCGAAGAGTTTGGCTGGGTCCGAGGGCCAACGACGAATACTTGGCCTGAGATTGAGTCAGGGCAAGCGGCCAGGGGAGGAGGCGGGCAGGATAAGCGGCTGCGGCGGAGGGGCAATCAGGGCAAGAAGGAAAATGGCGGCAACCCGGGGCTTGGAAAATACGAGACACGGCGTGATTCGGTTATAGTGATGATATGAATAAAGATCCGGGTTGCAGGTCAGGTACAGACTAATAAAATGAGTAGAAGAGGCACAGGATCCAGACAGGAACAGGATGCAAGATGTAGAAGAAAGGACGGGCGATGGGCGAGACGAGCGCAGAGAGGCAGGGGCTCAAGACTCAAGTGTGGCGACAAGTGGGTGGGCGGAGACAGGTGATGTCTTTGTGGTTGCTTTTCCCCTCGAACGCACGTCTTGGTGGGACCCGGATCCGGGGTGGGACGGGCGATACCAACCACCGCCATCAACCATGGGAGAGCCACAAGCAGCCCTTTCAGCTGGAGCTAGCTGATGATGAACTACGATGGCTGATGGTTGCTGAACCAAAACTTAAGAAGTTAACCTTGCAGGCTCTTGGCTGCTAGGGGGGCTCCATCTTGCGCTGTTGCCTCTTGAATTATTAGCGACTTGTCTCACCAAACAAGAGCAAATCACAAAGACAAACAGACACGCGTGCGGTGATTCAGTGTCAGAAAATTTACAAGTATGTCTCGATATAGCAGCCGACTAATAAATCGTTACTGGCAACATCCTGGCCATCTGGCTGGGTGGTGGCTGCATTTCGCAGGACCGTGTGCCAGCCTGCGTTTCGCGTGTAACTCTATTTTGGCCAGTGTAGAGTCGAATCCTTAGCTGCTGTGCTCACCCACGACTTGATGTCTCCGACCATGGGCAGGATAAACATGCATTGTCAACATGTCCAAAACACTCACCTGTCCTCGACAACATGGGAACCTCTTGCACCGGAGACTCGTTTCTCTCGTCTTTAATCAACTTACATGAGGAGGCTGGCGCCACTGATATTGGCGGAGCCTGAACCCTGCTGCTAGCAAGGGACAAGAACGAGGACGAGCCAAAATTGGCGGGCAAGAGGGGTTGAAAGGGCAGGTGGCTGCTCTTGGACCACAGTCCATCAGACCTCGACCACCACCGCTTTGCCGTCTTGTTACTGGTGAGATGCAAATGGCAAAAGCCCGACGCAACCCACTATTCAACTAGTCAGTGCCTTCGGACGACTATGCAGTGTCAGTTCCTCGTACTCGTGCGGTGTCCTGCCGTACCTAGCGTTGAAGCACGTCGTCAGCCAGGTGGTGGTGCCTGGGGCTAACAACATGTCGCCAGTAACCAGGTCGCAAGCGCATTCACAGGGTTGGGGGGAAACAGGCCCAGCCAGGCCACATCACGCCCTCTGCTGCCAAGCTCTTTGTGCTTTCCTCCCGTTGGATGATGAAGTAGTATGCCTACAGTGAGAGTGTACCGGTTGTGCTGCCTACAATGCCCGACCCAGCCAGCGAGGCCGAAACGGTGCTGAGTCGTACCCAAGTTGTACGCAGGTAGGCCACCCCCCAGGCGAGCCATGCTGTTCGATGTAAAGGTGTCCGTGGCTACCGAACGCAGAGAAGAAAAAAACACCGACGCAGAGCCTATTCATTCAGCGAGCACCAGCGCCAGGCCAGGCTCGGTAGTGTTACAGTGGGATGCCGCCACACAAGAAAAGGAAATAAAAAATAAAATAAAAAAGTAAAGAAGAGGGGCACACAGGTCCTCCGGCAAGGTACAGGTCATCTGCACCAGCCTAGCGCAGTCCGGCCAGGTACACGACGCCCAGCCAAGTGGGGGAGGGGTCGAGGGAAAATATTGGGCCTCAGCGCCTGCTTGCGCATCTGAAGACCTCTAAATCCCTACCTAGGTACCTTAACTTATCCGTACCAGTGGATGAATGTATCTAGCGCGCTCTGCACCGTCGACCCGTGCTTGCGTGCCTCGCTCTTTTCCATCCAGCAGCGTCGTTTGATGCCCTTTTCCTGCCGCCGACTGTAAATACCTACCTAGGTGTAGAAACCCCACCAGGGCAGGTGGCCGGCCGGGGTTGTCGGTCGGCTGGGTGGAAAGCTGCCACCAGCCATCGTTGGCCACCTCGGGCTTCTTCTGCCTCTCCACCCGCCCTGCCCTGCCAACCTGCCCTTTCTCCCCACCATCTTGATACTGCTTGTGGCTCAGCCATGGGCCATGAGTTTGCCTGATAAAGTCGTCGCCACCAACAAGCTCCGCCCGCATACCACTGGCCGTCCGTCGATACACGACATTGAGTTGGTCTTATGCAGACCGCGAATGGTATCACCACCTCGAGCTGATTCGCCGCCTCTCATGTCGCTTACTTTGGTCTCACCCGCTGCAAGTCGTGGAATTATGTGCCAACCAGTCCCAGGCTATTCCCGCCGAATACCCTTCGGAGCAGGCGCAGGCACAGCAACGTCCCCATGGGCTTGTTGGTCACCGCCACGCTCTTCCTGAATGGCTTCAAGTACACTGTTTCTACTCCATACTTTACCATTGTCAGCGTCATCCACAGCCCATCACCAACGCCTGCATTGATCTAGGTAGTTTGTGGACACCCCGGCAGATGGCCCTTTTTCTAGCTGGCACCACCCGTCGCAGCCACCGTCAAGCCAATCTGCACCAGGCATTCTCAGCCTCATCTGCAGCGTTGTAACTACATGGTCGACCCCATAATTTACCTGTACTCGGGCACGTCGCGGGGGAGCACATGGTTTCTTCGCCCTTGCTTCTAAGTAGCTTACTAACTCAACTCTCCCTCGCCAGTCAGTGGTCGATCCTGCATCTCCGTTTGCGGAATGGGCAGGCAAGAATCTCGTGCCTGAATGTGGCCTTGATCAGCTAAATCAAGAGCTACGCGTTGTCAATTGCCCGCACGCCTGTGGCTATCAGTAGCCTGTCATCCGGTCACTTCGTTTCGGGCTGGAAACTCGGCGCGGTCGGCTTGGCCCTCATGGACTGACAAGCGCGGCCAAGCGGGAGCCAAGGCCAGCTGCGATGCTCGTCATGATAGAATTACAAGCAACAGCAAGAAAACGTCAGCCCACGAGACGATCATTGATTAAAGTTCCCATCTCACCTTGAGAGGGGCTAGTAGTCTTACCTTATTTCTAAATTCGTGATGAAATGATTGTTCAGAAACACCCATGGACTGTCGCAAGCGGTGTTGGTGAGGCCGTTCGATGACGCGCAACAAAGGCAGTTCTGGATTGAGCGCAACTGACTTCCAACGGCATTTCCCTGAAAGGCAAATATGTCAGCATTCGCTCTGCCGTGTGCACGTAACATGTCCCTGGTAAGACCGGAAAGATCGTCGTCGCTCACCCCTCAACCGTACACAGCTGGTTGCCGTGCATTCCAGACCATATGCCCGCGTCCAATCGCGGCGGCCGGGCATCTCAGGACAAATTCTCCCGCTGCAGAGCTGCGAAAGCGACCTGCAATGTCATTCGGAATTTCTTGTTATATATTTATAAGATGTCGCGTGCATGGGAAGCATATGCAGCCCTAGCCTACTACCTATCTAGACAGCTCAAAGAATATTGATTACGAACAAGTCAGGTGTTCAATCTGCTTATCTTACTCGCTTGCTTGTTGGTCGTCAGCAGTAGCTATTGCTATGTATTGTATTTCTCCTGTGAATACCTAGCCATCTCGATTTCCGTGGCTGGCGGGGGGGGACGGTCATCCATCGGACCTTGGTTGTCTTCAGTCGCCGCCAATGCAGACGACCACTCACTACCATAAAATATGGAGTGTTGAGGCTGTTCTGTTTTTTACTTTGGTGATGATGTGTGTTTCCTGCTTGTAGTTTCTGATATTCCACTGCGAAGTACGGGGTACAGACGGGACACCACACCCTGTGGCGCATGCATGCACGTAGTATGCATGTCGGTCACGCTTCGCTCCGCAGCCAAACATCACCGGCAGGGCATGAATCCCCCACTGTGATCAGGCCAACCAGGCTGTGCCACGCTGCTTCGCTTGTTTCATTGCCGCCTCGAGAAACCTGCCTTGGTATCATGGCCGTCTGGCTTGGGGGTGACCAGCCCCCACAGCATGCTTCTGTAAAAACAACAACAACACCACCACCACCACCACCACCACCACAGCGCCTGGGCCTAACGGCCGATTCAGCCTCTTGTGCGACTCACAACACAGGAGGATGTCGCCTCACAGATTCTCGAGCGCACAATGAGAGGAAAAGGTTTGCGTGAAAGTAGGGGTGCCTGGAGCTGAGCCCATACCATACGTCTGTTCGTTTACACCGCAGAGTCTACATTTGACTGCAACATCAAATTGTCGGAGTCATTAATCATGGAAGCCTGCGCTATCAATGAGCAAGCCCCGGCAAGCCCCCTGCAACCCTCGTCGGACTCTTGTCTGCGACGCTTATATGGTTCCCATCATAATTTAGTCCGGACGCACCATTCCCGGTATACTCAGTAATTACCAGTATGAAGTTGACAGGAACAGCCGCAGCGGCAGGGGGCTGCCTCGCAAATTCTATGATCATCAATGGCCCTGGCGATGCAACGCTCAGCCCTTCCCGCCCCGCCTTCAACGAGGTCAGAGCACGAAGCACCACCAGCCATCTTCCACCGAGATAGATTGCTTTCCCCGTTTCTAATGAAAAAACTGGCACTCGGCTTTTGATAGCTCGCATCTTCATGCGTCAGCCAGCAGCCCGAGACCCGTCGTCTTCACCGCCAGTTAATACATTTCCCCGCCCCCAACGTGCATAGCATAGATTCGAAGGAGGCTCTGCGCATCCATGTGCTTCTTCCATGCAGGGATCTTGACACAAATTGACCTCGACGACGCCAGACCTGGGTTCCGACTTCCAAGCAACGAAATTCGAAAATTGCATCGATTGACGGCAAAATAGCAGGCTAGAGACAAAAGATGGAGTCCTTCATGCCACGTTCCAATGCGCGCAAGAGAAAAGCCGCGATTGTTCTTGATCGTATCATTCCGACTTCAGACAACTATTGTCCGCAACATGTGTGGTTTTCCTTGTGCCTGCGGAGGGGGTCCGCGATGTAATTTTTCTGCTCATGCACGATGCCATCGGCTGTAGCAAATAAAAAACCCAGGGTTTCTATGTAAACTAGGGCAACTAGCTTGCTTACATAGTAAGCTGATCAAAGGCACACTGTCGTTGAGGCCAGCGACGGCATGATCGGCCTGTATAAATGACAACACGAGGATATCGTACTGGTGTTAAGGTGAAACGCAAGCCGATCCGATGCTTGGGTAACATATCTACGACTTCGCCTAATCATTGAGACATTTCACAGACTGCGGTACAATGCTGCCTCTTCTGGAAAGAAGCCCGTGTTACGCAAATCAAATGTATCCTAGAGTTTACGACTTAATGGGCTTTGAGTGAGTAGTAAGTATCTCGTGCATTTATAGAACACCAACGTCTAGCTGTTGCTGAACAAAACAAAACTTGAAACAATAGCTGCAAAACGCGGCCTCCAATATTCACCTTAAAAGTTTTAACGCAAAGTCACACCATGGTATTTCTTCTAGACATCCAACATACTGCGCACTTGCTGTGGTGGAGCGGACACGGAATTCAGTGTCGATGTGCTGTTCTCTCTGTGTGCCGATTCTGGTCTTTCTGACGTATGCCGTCCTCTGGCAGGGTCTGTGTATGCAGGCGGAGGCCCCTCTTCGAAAAGCTCAGCTTCTCGGCGAGCTCTCGCGTCATCAACCTGGCTGTTGGGGAACAAGATTCCTGCGGCGGTCTGCATAACTCGCTCCGATTGTATGTGCTGTGACTTGCCCTCGTATCGAGGCAGAGGTGCGGTAGAATGAGACTGATTGCTCCTGATATCCCGTACCCCTGCTCTATCTTGGCGGGGGTTAGCAGATTGTCGTCGCGGCATATTGGGAAGTTCAATTCCATCGTCGACAGCCAAACGGAGCGCTTCTTGTCGAATATGCCTCTCCATCTCATCCTCTTCTCTTCGACCAATGCCACGCTCGCCTCCAACTTCCTTGACATTACGCAAGATACGCTCACGTAAGGACAGTTCTTCATGTTCACCTCTCACACGACGCCACCATGCAGGCTTCCTTACAAGCCCCAGCTCGCGGTCAATGATTTCTCCTCGCTCACGACGCTGTCGAATCAAATCCTTGTCTTCGTTCGGGCTGGCATAACCGTAGATGATCTGAACAAGCATGATGGCAAGCGATGGTCCAAATCCCCAACCAAACTGAACCGGAATGACACCGTGGAATCTCATTAGAGATAGCTCCCAATCGAACGACATGAAGATCTGATAGGCGATGAGGCCTCCCAAGAGAGGAATGGTAAGCATGAACCGAAACGGCACAGACTGTACCAGTCCGACCGATTTGTTCAACATTCCACAATTTCTGGGTTTGTAATGGAGAATCGAATGTCGTAGAGAGAAGACGATTGTGAACCAAGAGATCACAAGGCAGAACGCGCCGGCCTTGAAGCGTCCGCTGAGTGCGGATGGAATGGCAATGGCAGCAGTCTGTTCCGGGGAGCGCTGCTTTTCCACAAACGACCAGTTTCTGGGCACAACGAGGAAAAAGTTGAGCCAGGTCCAGAAATAGAACCAAATCGGGAGCCAGAACTCGATTTTGGACCGCCTGTCGTCCTCACGTAAAACAAAAGGATTGGGGTCAACGAACTGTCGTTCTTGCCAGCTGCCCCAGTGTCTAACTGACTCCCATACCAATGCCGTAGTGCCCTGGCAGAGTAGAAACCAGAAAAAGACCATGACAACAATGGGAAGCTCCTGAACGCGATAGCGATCGACATCGACGTTTATGAAAAGGCTGATGAGGGCGCACGCGCACACAAAGCACGCCCAGTACCACTGCCATCTCCGTCCGATAGGAAAGAATCGTTTCGTTTTTGGGAGGTATTGTTTTCCATGTTTCGTCAAGACCGTAACCGTCAGCACGAGTGCGATTCCGTAGGCAACGGCAAAACCAATGCCGACATAGCCACGGGTTGAAATGTTGTCGACCGCATGATAGCAAGATGTGGAATTGAGAAATGTGCCATTAGGAAACAGCTCAACTGGTTGGTATGGCCTGAATGTCAAGTAGCAGTTCGATCCATTGGACATTGTTCCATTGCTGTAGTACGTATAGTTGAAGTGGTCCAGCGTCGATAATGGAAAGCGCACACCACCAAGGATAGTCTCATTGTTGCCGTTACCTGCATCCGGCCAGGCTAGCTGGTCTCTGGCGACAAGCCTCTGTATTCCGGGCATTCTGTTGTGGTACGCCTTGCTGGAGGACTGTCGCGATTTCGGCGCTCAGAGTTGTATGTTGTCGCGGTTGAAATTGGTCGCTGCAATAGCATTTGCAACAATTGCGCATGAATACACAAAGTCAACTGTGCAGATTTTAACGCTTCACGTGAAACGTGATGCAAAGGCTGGCAAAGATTGGAGAAAGATGTGAGCAAGAAATTTCATTGCTGACGCGGATCTCGCGGAGAGAAGGCTGGATGATCGGGACCGGAAGTACGGAGTACCGTCCCAGAATTATAGTGGATTTCGCTACCACCCGTAGCAATAAATGGCTCGCCCGGCCACGGGGGTGGGCGCTGACCACACTCGAGTCACAGCCAGTGCTTACCTAGGTACCTATAGGCTATGCGGCACTCTCGGGCGTTCTTCTAGGCCTCCTACCTTGACACCTAAATAAATACCGTACCTACCTTACCTACCTACGCGGGAGGGGGGTGTTTTCTGATATGCCCTCTGACAGATTTTTGTAGAAAAAATATGCTGAAGGGTATGTTACTATAGATTTAAGCTTTTTAGATAAGATATTAGAAATCTTTTTAAGATTCTAAGAAGTGCGATTTCCTTATAATATGCCTAAAAAATATAATAGGTAGATAGTAAAATATGTCAGAGGGCATATCAGAAAACAACCGCGTAGGTACCTACCTACCTACGTACCTACTGACAAGTGTTAACTCGACAAGGCCAGCCACTCGAGAGCTCGGTAACGCAGAGACTACCTAGGTGGGGCAACGGACCTATCCTATGAACGTATATAGGGCCTAATTCACATCAATGAAGGTGTGGGTCCACATTTTTACTACGACAGTTATGAGCCTAGGAGGTCTAAGGTAGTTGTTACGAACGCTCATACGTGAGGCGCATGCACTGTGGCGGGGTAAGCCACAGGCAGGACGCAGAAGAAAGGAACACGTGGTCACGTGACTACGTCAGGAG
>JAPFUP010000184.1:0-11756 GCA_030780425.1 Beauveria varroae
CGCAAGTGGGTGCCCAACGTTATACTTCACGGTCGGCGTGCGAGGAGCAGCTCTCTTTCTCCTTCATCACGGATACTCTCAAGAGTGTGAAGGCGGTATTTGATGCATAGTTTCGCTTTCTGGCAATGACACGTCGATCTGCACCGCTATGTTTGAAACTTTCTGAGGGCGTAACGTCATGACAGTAAAAAGAGAAAAGTAGCATCCAGTCAGGCAAGTGGGTAATGGCAGAAGATGACACTGGAAATACTAAAAATATTCTTTTACCGTTCTTGTTCCTGACTCCTAGTTTACTTCACTGGTATGCCATATCTTACACTATTTTGAGATTTTCTTTCTCTAGTTATCAGTATATTTCTTACCTGGCAGACATTTGTGCTCGACCTCTTTTTCGGGTTACAGATCCAATGCTGCTTTTCATGGAAAGACCAGGTTTTTTTTTGTTCTGAACCTGACTCCAGACCAGTCTTGGATACTAGACATCCCCGCTATTGCTATTATTAATTGTTGCTGCCTTGCTAAATATCCAGACAACTGGAAGAGCAGCTCTTCTACACAGCTTTGGAACAAGCTTCACTCCAACAATTCTGTTCCAGAGGAGGAATACAGACTGTGCTCCGTATGTCGCCGAATTGGTAGGCCCGTTTCGCATCGAGCTTTTGGCCCAGCCAGTGCAAATGATCAAGAAAACATATTCCACAGAAACCTTCAACAATGTAACGTAGTTTATTAGCTACTTCGACAGCTACTTCAACTTATGTTAGTCGTGACAGAGCCAAGCTATGTTTCATAAGGCGCCCTATTATGTCTTGGCTGTCATATGAAAAAGAGAAGGTTGGGCAGGCAGCTTGGTATGGTATCATACCCGCTTGTACCACTGCTTGGGCTGTCTGAGCGGCGCTACCATGTCATACATGCGTCAACTCCTCTTTCGATTAGCCTCTTCGAAGTCCGGAAATGCACTTTATTTAAGAAAGTTGACTCTGACTGTCTGCTATAACTCGAGTATGTCTTACTTTTACAATTCAGGTGCTTAAAGGCCGATACCTGTGGGAGTTCATCGGACGGCAGCGCGTTAACATATGACGTTGATCTCATTGCTGGCCATTAAGTGCACAAGTCAAATAAGCAAACTGTCAGCGACTAATCAACTCAAAGTCCCTGAAAAATACTAGCGCTGCCATCTTGGTATAGCATGTGATGCGATGTGCCTGCATGAGCAGTTTCTAGTCACCAGAGCCGCCCTGAAAAGACTCCTTCCTGTTCAGGATGCACTTTGCGTAGCTGCATTGTTTCAACTGCGGATCCTCAGGCTCACTCAACTACTATATACTTGCATGTAAGCTCGGGAGCATTCGCAAGCTGGCACTAACACTGGTCGGCTACTGATGGCATCTCATTTATTGTCAGGGTATATTATCACAAGTCAAATCTCATCGGAACTGATGAGCAACGTTGCCCGTGAGGTAGATTATGGCTTTCTTTTTGTCGTTGTTGAATTCCTTAGGAGCTCTCTTTGGAGTGTCGTACGAGGCCAACATACTAAACACATCCAGTTTACATTGAGGTGGGATACTATCTTAGCCCGAGACACCGTTTGCGAGGCGCCGGTCCTACCTTTCCAAGGGCAGAGACTGAATCAGAGAGATCTCAGATATCAGGCTACAACGGAAAGGTTGTTTTTTTTTCGATGTATATAAAGCAGGGCATGCAATCGCTCTCTACTCTCTAACGACAGCAGCTCTAAGGTCTGAGACCAGCAACAATCTTCTCCTACTTATCCCGAACCCGAACTGATCGCCATATATCCCTCTTTTCCCAGCTTCTGAAATGTTAGGTCCTTTCGGGAAACTAATAGCCGCGGCAGTGTCCTTGCACGCAGTCGCTGCTCTAATCACGCCAATTGCTAATGAGATTGGTGTTGAGAAGCGAAGTGGTGGCTTCGCAAATTCTGTCTATTTCACAAACTGGTTTGTCTCATTCTAATCTTACATCTGAACCGCTTTGTATGTTGTTAATGAAGTACAGGGGTATATACGGTCGCAATTTCCAGCCAACAGACCTTCCGGCCTCGCAAATCACGCATGTGATCTATGCTTTTATGAACGTTACTTCGAATGGAACTGTGTAAGTCGCGCAAAACGAGTGTGCAAGAACGTGATCCTAGCTAAGACGAGTAGTTATTCCGGTGATCCCTATGCGGACTACGAGAAGCACTATGCCAATGACAGTAGGTAGTGTTTACTTGATAAACTCAGCATTACTGACGGGGTTCAGCTTGGAACGACGATGGCAATAACGCGTATGGATGTGTCAAGCAGCTATTTCTTCTCAAGAAACAGCACCGCCACTTGAAAGTGATGCTGTCGATTGGTGGTTGGACCTGGTCGAAAAATTTTCCCGCTGCTGCTAGCTCTGCTTCTACCCGAAAGACATTTGCTCAGTCTGCTGTCGGCTTAATGAAAGACTGGGGATTCGACGGTATCGACATCGACTGGGAGTATCCTGAAGATGCCACACAGGCTCAAGACATGATTTTCTTACTCCAGGCGGTCCGCGATGAGCTCGACTCTTACGCTTCGCAACATGCGGAAAACCACCACTTCTTGCTTTCTATTGCGGCACCAACTGGAGCTAAAGAGTACAGGAAGCTGAAGATCGCTGAACTTGGCCAGGTTCTCGATTACATCAATCTGATGGCGTATGATTTTGCCGGAGCCTGGAGCAATGCCACTGGTCATGGCGCCAACTTATACAACAACACCGAGAACCCCGCTACGACACCGTTCAACACGAAGGACGCTGTTGATGCTTATATCAATGGAGGTGTTCCTGCCAATAAGCTCGTGCTCGGCATACCCCTTTACGGCCGATCTTTTCAGCAAACTGAAGGCATCGGAAAGCCGTACACAGGTGTGGGGTCTGGTACTTGGGAAAATGGCACCTGGGACTATAGTGTTCTTCCCAAGCCTGGCGCTGAGATCATGTGCGACAATACTGCTCAGGGCTGCTATAGCTACGACGCACAAACCAAGGAGCTCATCTCTTTTGACACTCCAGAAATCGTCGCGGCCAAGGCCGAGTGGCTCAAAGAGCAAGGCCTCGGCGGCAGCATGTTTTGGGAGGCTTCTGGTGACAAGAACGGATCTGATTCCCTCATCAACAAGAGCTTTGTAGGTCTCGGTAGCTTGGAAAGTACGCCTAACTTCCTCGACTATCCTAACTCTACGTACGAAAATATTATGAAAGGCATGGCATAAGCTCTTTTCCTGTGTGGTTCTATCTGTCTTGACTTTGTTTGTCTTGCGAGGCTCTCTGCATTCGAAGCTGAGCGGGGCATTCAATTTATGGCATTGTGTATATTCCGAGCCGTCGACATATTCGCTTGATTCGTGTCTTACTATCAACTTATGAAGATGGAAAGTAATCGAAGCGGTTCATTGCCACGTGATGCTCTTGCATTCTGAAAGATGGTACGATGGAGAGCCAGCTGCCAAGTTAGCACCAACACTGCGCTTTCCCGTTTATCGGGCCACCGTTCACATGTTATTTTTCGCCTCGGTATATGTTTTCTTCTTCGCTCAGATTCTTCTCTGCTCCTTTCTCCTACGATTCCTTTACTTGACATGTATCTCTACCCGGCAGACATCAGCCTCGGTCTGCGAAACGCCCGCTTTTAGTTATCGCCGCAGGTGTCTCTTCACCCGTCTTTACTAGCCTCCATGTTATCCATGATCTGTCTCTGACTGATATTTTGCTACCAAAAGAATAGCTCGATGGCCTCTGCCTCCAAAGACAGCTGGGTGTAGAACACACCACCTCACAGCCGCGCAGTATGTCGCAGTGTGACCAGTCCAGCCCCGTCCAGCCACGAGTCTCCAGATTCAGGATACGGATCTCTTGACGAATGTAACTCTTCCGAAACTCCATGCTTGAAGGCTCGCTTCGCAGCAGAATTTGGCCTAGATAGTCAACAGGTCTCACTAGTGCCTGGCAATCACAGAAGTCTGCTCTCGAACGACCAACGACGGTACCCTTCACCCTCCACTTCAAAAACCAACGAAGATTCAGCGATTGACCTACCCAGCAATAGCGAAAACATTCCGACCTACTTTACCCCCACGAAATATACCAGGGCTATTTCATCACTCACACCCGACAGGTTTGTTCCATTCCGGACGGTTCAATCTACTCACGAACGTTACCGTACAACCAAGCCGCTGGCATTACTTTCAGATACCGAAAGACTCTCCAGGCAGGTCTTCAGCAGCCATGATCCTTTCTCGCCTCAGCCAAGACAATCGTCTTCACTGATGGCACGAGTTTGCCCACTTGAAGAGCCTCAGTGTATGTTCTGCTCACTTGGCTCTACACGACTGATGCACTAACCTTCCTTATTCTTCTCAGACCAATCTCGTTCGAGTCATCATGGCTTCCGGCATACTCAGCAAAGACAAACCAGTACGGAAACCGTGTGGAACATTCGAGGTCCCTCCCCTCACATCATGAGTTCCACAGCAAACGAGCAGCAGCGCTCTGCAAATTCAGACACATCCAATGTCAACCAACAGCTCTCCAAGGAATCTAGCTCAAAAGAGGACTTGTTCAAATACCAAGACCGCGTTGCTTTCGCTTTAGACATTAACCAAGCCGGTAAAATACTGGAGTTTTCCCCCCCGGCATCTCTTCGCTCTCCGCCAATCGCGATCAGAATCATGGAACCATGCGACCTTGGAAGAACGTATTGGACAGGATGCGAATGGGTAAACAATACACCGAGTTGCGTCACTTCAGATTTAGGACTTTGGATGTCCACTAACTGACTAATAGGACTGCTACCAGCACCGAAGTCAAGGACCCTGCCCTCTGCCCCCTTCAAGCAAGTATTGCCTAATGTTCACACATACATGTCTAATTTATCTCCATAGAGTTCTCGATGCTCCTTATTTAAGGGACGACTTCTATTGTTCTACGCTAGCTTACTCACCAGTTTGCCAAACGCTCGCCGTGGGCCTGGGAAATACTCTGTATACCTGGTCAGAGGATGCTGGCGTTCGTATGATGCACGATCGCCCGTCCCAAGGTGTCTACCTTTCGTCTGTTGCTTTCTCTTCCGTGTACGGGAAAAAATGTATTCTAGCGGGTGGAAGAAATGATGGGTCACTGGTGCTACAGTCGACCTCCGATGCACTGCCACGCTTCGAAGTAAGACAACCTTTTAGAGTGAGCTGCCTGAGCTGGAGACCAGCGTGCACACTGAGGCCATCAAAGAACCCTTTCAATCCTGAAGTCCCCATTCAGACGGAAGACCTGCTAGTCGGGGACGATACAGGAACAGTCTACTACTACATCGTGGAATGGCCAATGAACTGGGAGGTCTCTCGAGATAACTGGCCAGGCTCAATGTACTTGGTCGCAAAGATTGTCATCCACAATCAACAGGTGTGCGGCCTTTCCTGGTCTCCAACTGGTCGCTTATTTGCCTCTGGGGGCAACGACAATATTTGTTGCTTATTTGACGTCGACGATGTCCTGGGTGAGAACCAGGTCAGCAGAGTTTCTCAGAATACATCGCGGACCCCTTTGGTTCGCCACGGTCTGCCTTTTCGCCTTCAACCAACGCAGACTCTACGTCGCAGTGCTTCTCCAACTTTTATTGGAACCATTGTCGAGGAAGACGTCGATATCAGAACAGTGCAGAGTTCTGAGGACAGCCTTCGAACCCTTACCAACGGTTGCGAAAGACATCGGTAGGTCCATGGAGCAGCTGTAAAGGCCATAGCATTTTGCCCTTGGCGTGACGGCTTAATTGCAACTGGAGGCGGATCGAACGATAGATGCATACACTTTTTCCACACAACTTCGGGGTCCTCGTTGGCGAATATCGCCGTGGCTGCCCAAGTCACTTCTCTTATTTGGTCTACCACACGGCGAGAGATTGCCGCAACATTTGGGTATGCCCCTGATCATCCATACAGAATTGCAGTTTTCAGCTGGCCGGACTGTAAACAAGTCGCGGCAATCCCATGGTCTTTGGAGCTTCGAGCTTTATATGCAATTCCCTATCCATGGCAGCATGATGGGTTAGGACAATCGCGATCTCCCCGGCCTTCTGGAGACGGCTGCATTGTCGTTGCAGCAAGCGACCAGACACTGAAGTTTCATGAAGTGTGGGAGGCAGGAAGCAAGAAAGCACTCGGGTTGCCAGGATACTTCAGAAGCAGTGATATCCTAGAGAGTCTTGAGGGCATCAACAAGGAAGGTGAAGTGATTCGCTAATCCCTACTTGAGCGATTGCAAACAGAACCTATTGGCACAGCAAACAAGTGGTGCCGAATCAGTGCAGATACTCGAATAGAACAAATTGGTGTAGTGCTATACATTGACAGAATTCGGCTTCGTTTTGTTCTCGCAGTAAGATAGCCCAAACCAAAGTTAGAATCGTAATACTAACTAGACAACATGAACAGCACAATGACAAAACGCCTGAAGGCGATAATTTAGAACGCCAACAACATGCTTGTGTAGAATTAATAGGAACTCTCTGAACTATTTCAGTATTGCAATTAAGAGAACAAGAATTATGATAAGAACGATGATAGTAGTCATTTGCTTATTTTCGCTCGCTCCTCTTGCAATCTTCCCCAGCATTCTCTGACCCTTGTCGAGGCGGCTCTGGTGGCGGTCGACAACTCCATCTATCTCATCCAGCATATCAACGTGGCTGTCGAGTTCGTCTCCAATTTGCATACTCAACTCTCTTTGGCGGCTTATAGACACACCAAGGCGATCGAGTTGCTCGTCTTGTTCTTCCATGATCTGGGAATGGTATTCGTGTATTTGCTGATTCGACATTTCGCCGGCCTGATAGCGATGCCCAGCCGAGTCATTCGGCGGATCGTCCCGATAGCGACCGAACAGATCCTTTGACGGCGATGCAGGTGTATCACTGAATCTCACAGATTTAAATTTGCGGTAGGCGGATGGGGTGGATGTCGCATGTTGGAAGTCGTCCGCCAGCGTTTGCGAGTTGGGGTGTGTGACCGTTTCGATGGTTGCAGGCGATGCAAAGCCGTGAAATTGCGACGTGAGGTTTCCAAATTGCTCCCGAAGAGATGAAATTGAGTCGCTCAAGGCCGACGCCGCGCTGCCAGACAAAATGGTGGTTAGTATAACTGACCTGTTACAGTCGGAATTTGTCATCACGATACCTATCATCCCCGCTGCTCTGCCGGTTTTCCTTCTCTGTCTCTAGCAGATCCAGCCCTACTCTGAACTGCTCAAATGATCGTGACAGGTGTCCGTCTTGGCTATCATTGTCCAGACCAAGGCTTTGGGCTCTCTTTCGTTCCAGTAAAGACAGCTTAATGTGGTCGGCGAGAAGGAAAAGCTGTTCGGTACTGCTCATCTTGCGAGCTGGTTTGTGTGGAGAAGCAGCGATTCTGAGCAGCTTGACTCGCTTGAAATTTGCTGTGTGAGATATTTGGCTTTGCGAAGAAGCACCGAGAAAGTGCGCTGAAGATAATCATGTGTATAATTGGTTGTGGCACTGGTCGTGGTAGCGTTTACGTGTGTTGCAACACTCATGAGCCACACCCCACTTACTACTTACCTACGTACCTACAATAGGTAGGTACCTAGGTACCTAAGTAGGTTGGTGCCTTGCCAAATCTACCGTGCCTATTTACCTAGGCATGCTATTTGGGCAGTTTATTATTACAGGAGATATATACGCAAACATTATTTACTGACGGGGTAACTTATGATAAGCATGTATCCTTGATTCGGACTGTATGCAGTCGCAACTCAGTGTGTCTAATCTAGAAGGCTTTTGCTTTTGCCTGTGGATGAGTGAAAGAGGACTTTACTATTTGTTGGCTGTAGTTTAATGGACTTGAAAGAAGTAAAAGAAGATGCCTGTTGTGCCTCGACTGTAGCAAGCGTCCGACATGAACAGTCACGAAGTGGTTATTCGTGATCTACAGTCTTATATTCAATGATATATGTCAGATCTGTCGCGGTATATTTGAAGAGAATAAATTACATCTTGCGCCTGACTGATATCGTATCCCAGATGCCGGCCCTACCTCCGTCCTGTTAATGTGCCGTGAAGTTCAAATCGAGAAGAAACACTAGACTAATCATTGTTGGTAAATCTTGAGCGGCGTGCCGTGGTCGTCTGCCATTTCGTTTGCTTTTAGCTCATGTGCATGTGCATGTCGTTGCTATTCGGGGTAAGAGCGGAAGGAATGTCCGCGCTTGAGATAGTTTCGGCGCCTTCAAATACCGGCGGAGATTGTTGCAAATTGCGGAGAGCGGATTCGGCACCACGGCTGACTAGTCGTGCTTGTCGAAGATTCTCTGAGCAGAGGAAGAAGCCCTCGGTAGCTTTCACGAGGTATGACTGGAGCCCTTTGCTTTCCAGGCAGATTTGTACGTTGCTGAGGGGGTAGTGGTTTTCGATGAATTTGGCCCAGCCTCGGGCCGCCGCCTGAATGTGCTCATCTTCACTGATCTTGCGCCAACCGATACCGAGGTGGAGAGTAAAATTGTCGATGACTGGGCCATGAGATTCCGGAGCAGGCGCCGCGGGTGATACAATTCCAGGTCTAGTCGCGGCCGATGCTTCGTCGCTTCCGATGCGCTGCAATTTGTGATTTCGAATGTCGACTCGAGTAGCCTCGAGCTGGCGCTTAGCACCTGCTTCTGCCGCGACGTTTCTTTCTTCCATCCAGGTGCCTGATTGGGTGCTGGCATCGGCAACATAGCCAGAGTTGGGCTTGATCAGTGTCATTCCCTCGCCGTAAACCCAATCGTCTTGCGGCTCAACTATAAGCGGGGGGGGCACATCAGGCTCGAGATTGCCGCCAGCCTCGTCACGGGATCGTTTTCTGCCTTTCGAGGCGGTGGATCGATTGAAAGGCTGCGATTGAATCTGCGTCTGGATAGGAGGCGGCGCGAAAATTGACCCGGTAATCTGGTTCGATAGCGATGGCTGGGCGAGGGCCAGCACGGGAGACGCGGAAGTGAATTGGCGCTGCAAAGAGGCCATCTTCTACGTGGGTGTCGATTTGGGCTATGGCTGTTGTGTTAGTGTTCAACGTTTCATCAAACCAATGTATGCGTCCCGTATCTCTCTGGTGGAAGGCGATGTTGACGTTCGTAGTCCTTCTGGGCGGACACGTGCTATGGAACGTCGGGGGTAGGCCTGCGTGCAGTTTGGCGATGTGAGGCAGATCAAGTAAGTGGTACGATAAAGATGTACAGCAGAGACCGAAGAGCCGGAGTCGGGTTATCCGTCACAATTATGGCGGGCAGTGGGTGACGGATGGATGGGCTGGTGCGATGGTGCCTGGGTATTGCTGTAGCAAGAGTTTCGGTGGCGGAGCGAAGCGGTGCGATGAAGGATGAAATGCTGTTTACAGATTGGTGGCCGGGTGCAGGCATGCAGCTATGTAGCAGCAACAACTGATGAGCCCAATTGTTATGCGAAATGTTGTGGGGTTCCGGGCTCTGACTGGTCAACTTTAGCGGGACACAAGCTGCCGTGGGCTAGGTCTGGCCATGGTGTGCATCTGCATGAGCGGGGACGAGATTCAGTTGCTCTCAGCCAATGCCTGGGGGCCAGCATGGCCAGTCAAGATCGCTGAGTCGTTGTAACTTGTAACTAGGTAGGTATGTATGTATATTACGCCGAATGGCTCGTCAGAGCCTTGGGGTACCTCTGTGTTCTGGATAGGTACTACTTTTTAAGATACAGGGAACTACTTATTCAACTCTCCACAAAGCCTCCGTTGATCGCGTCACGTGACCACCCTTGCGGAACCCGAAAGAGTGGACATCGTTGGGCGACCCTGTCTCACCATATCCTGTGGGATACCAACATACTTCCATACTATGCCGCGTGGCAAGTGTGTGAGCGAGAGGCAGCGAAGCAGAACTCTACGGACAGTATTATTTAGGTTACCTCCCAAATATTCGCTCAGGACTGTGCGCGAGGTATATTCATGGAACCACTTGTCCGTTATTTGAATGTTTAACGTGGTGTGAAGTACAGGCTACAACCTATAAGGTTGTACATACTAGGCTCATATCCCCGTGGCTGCTGGCCAGCGATGCTCGATGCTCGGCGCCATCGGCATTAGACGAGGTCATGACAGCGAGCAAAAATAGAAGCCACGACAGATATACCGGTATGGAAAAGTAGATCACTCAAACAGAAGTCTTGAAAGTGCGAATACAACGGAGTCGCTTGTGTCACTGATCGACAACGGCACAAAAATGCAGCCCGTTACGCTCGAATGAAAATTTGGCATTTACAAAGAACGAAGAGAAGAAACAAGATGCATGAAATATCGAAAAAGCACAATATTGTAGCTGCAGAAACCGAAATAAGATAAGAGTATGATTGCGAAGTTCTAATTAGTAAAGCGACATACATAGTTCTGTTGTTACATGATGATTAGAGTTGCCTTTCAAGATACGGAGGATTGCCGAGAATAACTACGCAACGGGCATGCACCGATACTGAAGATATAGTAACCAATATAAGTCCATTTGTTAGTTATTGCATCCATGTGTATAATGACCACGTAATAACACGAGCCTACGATTTAGTTTCGGTTTCCCCCCTGAACCAGAGCGCACGTTACATAATCACAATTCGCCTACCTACCTAATAAGCACCGTGCTACTACCTAAAACACAGCACCGGCACCAGCACACTTCAACAACAGGCCCGCACTTGTAAATAACTACCTAGGTAGGCAGCTAGGTACCTACCTAACCTGCTACTCATGTTTTTTAGTGAGGGGGGTCTTCCACCAAACAAGGCTAGCATAGGTAATTGCCCAGTAGAGCGAGCAGCCGTGGGCCCAGTGGCGGAGTAAGCAAAGACGCATCATCCATCCTTATCGTCACTGCACCGCTCATTGTCCAAGGGAGCAGCTCGGTGCCCCCGGACTCCCAGAATGAACGGGGACCTGAGTCTCTCCCAGGCTCTTGGTGGTCTCCGGATAGCCAACCCTGACGAAACGACGCAAGATCATCCCCCAAGGCACGCCGACCAAACTCCTCACGCAGCTACCACAAACGACACCTCGACCGCAGATCGCGAATTATCCTCCGTCGGCGATCTGGCCGAAGGTATCAATAACATCAGCACGGAATATTATCCTAACGAAATCGATCGTCAGCCTCACTCGCACACGCACACGTCATTTGATGCACCCGACCTGACAGCGCAGCATCCAATGTCGGCACACAGTCATGCCATATCCGAAATCCGCTATGGCGAGTCGCCATTGCAACAACAGTCCAACAGGCTCATGGCGCTCGCTGCAGGAAGCACAAATGAGTCTTTGCCACACCGCCAACTGTCCAGAGGACGAGTCGATGGCCTTTTGCGCAATGAATTGGTTCAATCAGCGGCATATTCCGGAAATACACCCGGCCAAACGAGCGCGGAAGACTGGAAAGATCGTGGTGCTGCAGTTGGAATCAGGCGAGAAATCGATGCCAATGGCAGATCGATTGTACGTCAAGTTAAAAAGGGTGTCCGAGACTTCTCATTTGGCCGGATACTGGGAGAAGGTTCATACAGCACCGTGTACCTGGCGACCGACAAACAGACTCTCAAGGAATTCGCGATCAAAGTGCTTGAAAAACGGCACATCATTAAAGAAAAGAAGATTAAATACGTCAACATTGAAAAGAACACCCTCAACAGACTTACCGAGCACCCCGGCATCGTCCGA
>JAPFUP010000185.1:0-146193 GCA_030780425.1 Beauveria varroae
AAAAAGGTAAGAATATAATAAAGAACTACTAAAGGAGGACTCCTCTTTTTTTAGTGATTAATACAGTTATTATTTAGAATTATTTATTATAACCTAGTTATAATCTAGCTATCTTCTTATACTCTATCCTTTTACCTTCTTCGTGTTAGCTGCATTCTTTGATAGTGGGCTCTAATGCAAATTACTATTTGAATCCTTGGAGGACGTTTGATATTGACTCGAAGCTTCCTCCTCCAGCTCTGGTTTGGGCCCCTCAACATGCGTCGCCGAGACGCCAGCCATTCGTTTCTGATGTTCTCTGGCCATCACGTTGGGCGAATACCAAATGAAGATGAGCGTAGCGATAAAGATGACAATAATATGCTCTATCCAGAGTGGTATAGACGTGGCGGACACATCAAATCGGTACGCTCGATGAAGGGGATCTTCGCGACGCAATCCGCCCTGGCTATGGCTGCAGCACCAGATCCGGATTGGGTCACCTGTATCTTGTGGCGGATCTATTGATCAAAGCTACTCTACCCCGGAAAATTTCTCATTCATATATGATAGTACGGGAACTAAATCGTAGTGTTCTAGAGGAAAGGCCTTTGCAAAGAATTTATCGACAGCGGGGGTCTATAATCGTAGGTGGCATGCCCGCTCAGGTTACTTATCTAACATCTGAAAATGAAGCGGACAGCAATACCAATACACGACCTTAGGCCCTCCCCAATAGGCCCTGTGGGAAGAACCGCTTGTTCGCATACGCAATACAACCACCAAACAAGCACACGCTGCCACTGAACATGGCTGCCTGGAAAAAGTTTCCCTTGTAATGCTCAACTAGGACGCCGTCCAAAGGCGGGCCCACGAGCCCTCCAAGAGCAGCAAAGGCCATACCCATCCCGGCGTATGTGCCTACATCTCTGACGTCGGGACAGCACACGGTAAAGGCGACTGAGGCACCCGAGATGATGGTGCCCGAGGTGAAGCCAAATATGACCGCGTAAACAATCAGAGCTGCGTTAGACTTGGCCTCGTTCATGCAAAAAATGACAATGGCAGTGGTAACTGCTCCGACCGAGTACACGTTCAGCTTGCCGAGTTTGTCCGCCATCACACCCGGGATGATACGACCAAACGTCGACGAAGCGTTGAGGATTGCAGAGAGATAGCCGGCAAGCGTTGGTTGCATGCCGCGCATGGTGGCATATGTCGGCATGAAGAAGAGAGGAAGAAACATGCCAATGAAGACGAAGAACGTGGCCAAAGTCAAGACAACGAGCTTGGGGTCTTTGAAGGCCTCGGAAAGCCAAAAGGCTCGAGCACGTGGTGGGAGTCGAGCCTTGACAGTGAAAACAGCAACGACTAAAAATGGCAGCATGAGGAAGCCTATGACACGGATGCTCCAGCCGAAACCCAAATTGGTGCCGTTAAGCATCTTGGACAGGGCCATGGGCATGATGATACCGCCAATGGAAGAACCAGAGACGGCGACGCCGATGGCCGCCGCACGGTTTACGTCAAAAAATTGCGAAACGGCTGCCATCGAGGGGAATTGCAACAAGCCCTGAAGAATGCCCTGAAACACTGCTTGGCATAGCATAAACTGCCAGTACGACTTGCAAAGGCTGAGAAGCATCATAGAGACAATGTATAGGATCGCGGCGGGTTGAATTATCTAAAGACGTTGCCATTAGTACACTTATTCAAGTTGAGCGCCGACAAAGAGGTCTTGACTTGCCTTTGCGCCATAGCGGTCAAATAACGGTCCACCAATCATGCCGGAGAAGAATTGCAAAAAGACACCCAGCGAACCAATCCAGGCAAGCTTGGAGGGGGAAGTGCTGTGAAGCTGGTGTTGGATGTAGTAGTCGGCCAGCACGCCAAACGAGTTGGAGAAGCCCAGGCAACAAAAAAAGACACAAAAGGCGCCGCCCGCGACGAGCCAGGCCTCGAGGCCGCCATCGGGCGCTTTGGACATGTCGGCGCTGCCATTCGTGGCGGCGTGGTTCACGGGCAGGCCCAGCTCGGCACTGGCCTGCGAGGAGTCGGTATGCTTCTCAGTGGGCGGACTCGATGCCGTTTGA
Organism: Beauveria varroae; assembly: GCA_030780425.1. Lineage (NCBI taxonomy): Eukaryota > Fungi > Ascomycota > Sordariomycetes > Hypocreales > Cordycipitaceae > Beauveria > Beauveria varroae. The sequence goes on from JAPFUP010000185.1 coordinate 2,073, forward strand.
GAATCGTAGGTCGCCATGATTGTGTTTAATCCGCGATGGCGAGAATGGCGTAGCTTAGTGTGCTTGCAATGCTAAGATGCGCATGTGTAGGCAGAACGACAATGTTTTTTGCTCTTATATGCAGACTGTCAAAGTCGGGAAATGATGCCCGAGTTTGGCCATCGAGCTAAAGTCGGCCTCAGGTCGGATCTGATAAGAAGTTGGTGGCGAATTGTTACCGAAAAGTGGGAATTAGGGGTCGATGCAGGGTGTGAAATTATTCCCGATCTTATCAGTGCGGTAGAATTAGGTCTCAAAAACATCTTGGGTATGAAATACGAATAATGTAATGGTCCCTTTGAGGTGACTGACTGATCATGAGGGGTGAAAGTCGGCAAATGCGCCCGAGTTCTGGAAAATCGGGCTAGGTGAAACTCGGGAATTAGGAGCCTAGCCCCACGCTGATTCTGCCGTAAGACTGCTACGGAGAGAAGAGAAGTAGACTAAGTATCTAATTGTCTACTCTATCCTTTGACGCCCCTTGTGAGCTCGATTTCCGCATCGTAATTACGATATTACGCCTGAAGACAATTTTCATCATGGCCGCATGAGCCTCGTGTGAGTCGGTCACTGGTGTAGGTAGGACATGCAAGCCTATGTATGGTAGGTTCGAAGCTAAAAGGTTCCACCTTTATCCGTGGGAGCTTCAAGCAGGACTTCAGAGAACTGATCATCGACAACATCTAGGTGTATCAAATCAATTGGAAGTTGCAAGGTAAATATGATAGCGCCATCATAGCAACTCCATTACCCTGTGGCCAAATTCAGACGTCCCTGCCACGAGAACTGCGTTCTGCCTTAGTCACCTGATCCATAGACTGCGCAAGTGGATTGTTGCGCCAGCCGTTTGCCGAGAGAAGCAGCCCGATTCCGACTTGAGAGTTCTCCAGGGAAACACATTGCACTTCCACACCAGTGCCGAATCCCACCGAGACCTGCCGTGTATTCTGCTGCAAGAGTGTGGTACCTGTCATGCGATGCTGGTGTTCGCAAGAGGAACGCGCACACCAAAGCAATAATAGGGGTATTGACGACACCACCGTCTACCCGTTTGCCTCGAGCACTCCTGCCTCCTGCATCGACGAGCAACCACGTCAACATTCCGAAAGCCCTAATCCTCGATTTCTCAAACTGGGGTGATCAGTCGGCTGTTCCCGCGCTTAGACCATTTCCAGTGAGGGACCTTTGCATCATCACCATGGAAACAACAGTCAAGGCTGGGCCTGGACGACCATTGGTGTAAGTCCTTCGCTAATTCTTTTGTTACTACAAAAATCCGGCTAGAGAAACTGAACATTCAGGTCCTGCACTGTATGTCGAAAGCGCAAGCTAAAATGCGACCGTCAGCATCCCTGCCGCAATTGCCTGCGATCGCGATCAAAGAACCCGGAGCGAGATTGCGTCTATGAGGACGTCTCAACTCTTGACCCGGCGCGACAGTCTCGACGCCGGTCATCTATGAACCAGAAACGGCTGACACCTTTATCTACACCTCGACTCATCTCGCCAGCTTCAGGGCCCCTTTCATCTGATGAAGCAGAGGTGGTAGGCGTTGTGCCTCGAACACGGGCGCCAACCCCGTCTGCATCTCATTCGCATGCCACTAAATCAGACTATAATCAATCCTACCCCTCGATTTCCGCGCCTCATTCAGTACGCGGGCCCAAGTCCTTGGCGAGCGACGGCTGCTCCACCCATCAGGCAGTGGAAAGCACATTCTTCGGAAACACCATGGCCGTCGCTCGCGGCGTGACACATAAGGCGCGCTTCTATGGTCAAAGTCACTGGCTCACCATCATTATGATGGTACGTCTACTTCACAACAAAATCTGCATCGTGTCGGGTGTAAGTCTTTACCTTGCTAACACTTTTCTAGTTTCCAGACCTAGCAGAGACCATTGTAACGGAATTGTGTGTCGAGGACTCCAAGGCGCTTTCGGCGATGCGCAAATGCAAAGCCCTGGCAAGAGACATCAAGATACAGAGGGCGCCAGTCTGGCCAACTCCACCGACCGCAGATTTACCCGCAAAGAATTTGGCTGATGAGTTGGTGGACTCCTACCTAGACACTTCGGAGACCCTGTACAGGGTTTTGCACATCCCGTCTTTCAGAAGGGATTACGATTCTCTCTGGCTACTCGGCCAAGACGCGTTGCCAGACAAGGCCTTCCTAATGCAGCTCAAACTAGTACTGGCCATCGGGGCTACTACCTATGACGACACATTTTCTCTACGCTCCTCGGCCATGACCTGGGTGTACGAAGCACACACGTACCTATCAGAGCCGGGCAGCAAATCGCGCCTCGGCCTCCAGTCTTTGCAGATCAGTGTCTTGCTTTTAATAGCACAAGAGGCGATAGGACTGGAGGCTCATGCGCTTTGGATCGCAGCTGGTGCCCTTGTCAGGACCGCCATGCACATGGGTCTGCACCGCGATCCGACGGACCAGTTTGCCGCGTCGCGCCAAAGACTTGTGCATGAAATGTGCCTCCGACTGTGGAACACGGTGTTGGAGCTGGCTCTGCAGTCAAGCTTTGTAGCTGGAAAGCCTCCGCTCGTCTCGATCGACGATTTTGACGCACCTTGTCCTGGAAACTTTGACGACGATCAATTGATGCCCGAATTGAAAGACCCTTTGCCGAAGCCAGAGCAACACTTTACCCAAATGACAATTTCTATTGCGCTACGAAAATTGTTTCCACTTCGCTTGGCAGTGGCCAAGATGCTCAATGACGCCAATGCGCAGGTTACTTACGAAGAAGCCCAAAAACTTGACCAAGGGCTGCGAGACGTGTACAAAGATGTGTTTCGGACGCTTACACGTGCTGGGCTCATTTATCCGGCGTCGGCGCCGCGTTTTGACATCAAGGCTCTAGATGTCATTGTACACCGCTACATTTCGTCCCTGCACGTTCCGTTCCTCGAGAAAGCACAACATGATCCTACTTACGCATTCTCGAAACAAGCCGCCGTTGATGGAGCCTTGCGGATCTGGCGTGCGGCAAGCTCATCCTGGCAGAGGGCGCCGCTCGGCATAGGCGCAGAGCCTATTAGTGGCTTTGCGAATTCATCCGCGACTGACAAGTTTGGTCGCTTTGCGCGCTGCGGATCTGCAGCTGGATTCTTCCGTTCTGCTGCGTTTCACGCCAACTTGACTGTAGCTTTCGAGCTAAGGACACAGCTGCAGGAACAAGAGAGCCTGGGTCCGGCCATGCTACGGCCAGACCTGATCTCCGTGTTGGAGGACGCTAAAAACTTTACCCTGCAAAGTATCAATGCCGGCGAGACGAATGTAAAGGGCTATCTTTTCATTTGTCTGATTACAACGCAGATTTACAGCCTGCAGCAAGGTATGGGATCAGATGGCACTCGAAGTGCCATACTTGGAGCTGTGGAGGACGCCCTGAATGTCTGCTTGAATCGTCTTGAGCATATGCGAAGAGCAGTAGCAGGCCGCAAGATTTCCAACTCTGGTCTTGACAGCACGTATGCGACTGCGATAGCGACGCCCTCGGGCATGACTGAAGGCTACGATTCACAGGTAAGATGTTGAACGTTTGCCGCCTCGCTTCTTTACTTATGACTTGATGATAGATGCCTCATATGATGTTTCAATCGACCAATGAAACGCTAGATCTAATGAATTGGATGATTACCGACGAAGGAACTCTAGACGGGTCGTTTTGGGTTGGGGGTATGGGATCAAGATAGGGTTAATAACAAGAATGAAGCTTTTTACAGTGGAGTCGACACCAAAGCAGCATCTTGCCATGATTTATCAAACGCATAATATTAAAAACTAAATACAATCTCAGCTATAAACATGGGAAATTTTTAAACTGCTTGCTCTCCCATATAAGGAAAAACCATGGGCGCGTCACCCTCCAAAAAGGTCTCGAGATAGGCGCTAATCAATGGATCCATGCCTGCGTCCACGGCGCGGGCGATCCATTGCCCGAGATCAACACTTTCAAAGCGTCCTCCATACACAGATTCCATGTGCTCCCGAAACTCGTGAATCGGCACCTTGACGCCCCCAGAATGATGCCTATACACCACCGCAGGTCCCTCTTCCTGCCGCTCGTCTGCAAGCCCGAGGACATCGCCGACCATTTCCTCGACAACCTTGTCCACCTGCCCAAAATCCAAATATCCCTGCGCCCTGTGCTCAGGCAGCGATGGCACGCATCGCATCGAGGTCGAGTAGCGCAGTATGGCGTTGAGCGCATCAGAGTTGGGCGCGTGCTCGCTAACCAGCGCGCACGGCCTATGAATCGAGACCCTCCACGGCGTCGGCATCGTCGTCGTCGTCTTGGGGGTGATGCTCGCCGCGAGCTTCTCCAAAAACGCCTCGCTGGCCCACTTGCTCGTGGTGAAGCCCTGCGCGCCGTCTGGCGGCGGCGGGAACGCGGCGACGGAGTCCGGAAGCGGCGCGGTGCTGCCCGTCAGCAGCGCGACGCGGTTCGACGACGCAAAGGCAAAGGGGATGGGCGGGGAGCGGGCGAGGGCGAGGGAGCAGAGATGCTTGGTGGAGGCGAGGTTGGGCGCCGACAGCGTCGCGTACGTGTTGAGGCAGTGGCCCATGGAGCCGGCGTGGACAATGACGTCGATGGTTTGCGACAGATGTGTCTTGTCCGCGGCGGCGAGACCGAGATTGGGAGCGGCCAGGTTACCAGTGTAGCAGTGCACCTTGCTGTCGGCTTGTTGCTGCGAGGGCTCAAGTAACGATTGCTCGTCGACTGGTACAGCGACGCAGTGCACCTTGGAGACGCGAGGTGACAGGACAAGACGCTCAAGGAGCTGACCGCCGAGAAACCCCGTGGCGCCCGTCAAGAGAATCTCCAATCCGTTCGTCTTGCGTGGCCGCGCAGAGGACGCTGCCGAAGAAGAAGAATGCTGCCACTTTTCAATCTGTGCCAGCAGCGAGGGCGGTACAGCCACTTCGGCCGCCCAGTCAATGTCCTCTTCCGCTTCGTCGTCGCTCCGCTGCTCCGCAACGCACCGCGCCATGCCGCTGAGCGTGCTCGCCTGGTAGAGCGCCTTTGTTGAGACGCGCACGCCCATGGACTCGTGGATCGCGGCCTGCAGCTTCATCAGCAGCAGCGAGTTGCCGCCGCGCAGGAAAAAGTCCGACTCGGGCGTGATGCGCACACTGGTGGTGGCATCGCGGGGCAGAACACGCTCCCACAGCAGCCGTAGCTCACCTTGACGGACCGTCATCTTCTCTCCGCCGCCGCCGCCGCCGCCCGAAGGGGTGTTGTTGTTGTTGTTGGATGGAGAGGTGGTGGAGGCTTCGTCTTGCGGGGAGAGAGGCAGAGCAGCAATGGCCTTGTGGTCGAGTTTGCCATTGGCATTGATCGGCAGCGAGGGGAGTAGGGCAATGGCTGCAGGAACCGAATATTGTGGTAGCAGCTCCGAAACGCGTCGAAGAATGGCGGTGGCGTCTTCTTGCTCTCCGCCAGTAATTTCTCTGCTATCGTGTGAGCGTGCGCAATGTGCGACGAGCACGTCCCCGCGACGGGATACAACGGCAGTGTGAATCAAGCCCTGTGAAGCTTGGAGTAGAGCGGCCTCGACCTCTCCGAGTTCGATACGAAGTCCGCGGAGCTTGACCTGGTTGTCTCCAGTGATGCGCCCAAAGCAAAGCAAGGTGCCATCGGAAAGCAGACGGCCCTTGTCACCCGTGCGATACAACATGCCATCCTCGCCGGGGGTCTGCAAAAACCGGGCCCGCGTCTCCTCGGGCATATTCAGATACCCCAAAGCAACGCCAGCGCCACCAATCACGATTTCACCCGTGTGGTTGACAGGTAGCCAGGCGCCGGCAGAGTCCCTGATGCGGATCGAGTAGTTGGGTAGCGCTTTGCCAACAGCGTACTTTGCCAGCTCGCTCTCGACTGGCAGCTCGTGGCTGTCTTCCGAGTTGAGAGCGATGGACTGGAACGATATCGCCGCCGTCGTTTCCGTCGGCCCATAGCAATTGGTCACCACCAATTCTCTGCGCTCAAGGCGCCGCAGCTCATCTCTCAGAAGCTGCGGGATCGGCTCGCCGCCCATGCACAAATGTCTCCATGACGTGGCCTGCGCGAGCGAGTCGGATCCATACTGCAGCCAGGCGAGGTACTCTGATGGCGTGGCGATTGTGAGCGTTACCTTGTGCTGAGCCATGAGACTTGTCAGTTCCACTGGATCACGTCTTACATCTTGCGGGACAATGACAACACAGCCGCCGTTGGCCAGAGCACAAAAGACTTGCACCAAAGACATGTCAAAGCCGAGTGAGCTCTGCTGCAGGACGCACTCGCCTCGTTCCAGACCGAGGATTTCCGTCTTTAGCGCAATGTGGTTGCCAAAGTTTGCTTGTGTGAGCAAAACGCCTTTGGGTGTGCCCGTTGAGCCACTGGTGTATAAAAGGATGGCGGGGGCGTTTGGCTCGGCATTGAGCGGCGCCATGTATCCAGTCTCGTCTGCCGACAAGTCGTCTAGTGTAAGCTCGCGAGCTGTCTCGTAGCCAGGAGCACTGATTGCAGCGCCGAGCTTGTGGGCACGCTCTCTGGTAGCCGCGTGGGAGATGATCAGGCTTGGTGTGCAGCTTGATGCTAGAGACAGATGACGGGCCTCGGGCAGACTGGTGTCAAGAGGAACATAGACACCGCCGATATGGAGAATGGCCAGCATGGCGACAATGGCATCAATCGAGGGGTTGCACAAAACTGCGATGCGGGAACCGACACTGCAGCCTGCGTCAACGAGGGCGCTGGCTGTATGGTTAACCCTGGAGGCCAGTTGAGCGTAAGAAAGCTCGGCTCGACCATCTTTGATTGCGGACTTGGTCGAGTGATGCTCGCAGATGCTCATCACTCGCTCAGACAGCGTACAAGGCCATCGAAAGCTTTTCTGCGCTCCCTTGCCCAGATCCAGAGCATGCTTGACTTCAGTCTGGAGATGGACTTCACAGTCACTAACGCGCTGGGCCGTGTCTGACAAGTATCCCACAAGTACATTCAAGTACGCGGCGAGGAGCGCTTCAGTAGCCTGCATAGTGTACTGGGATTTCTGGCAAATCATCTCGAAAGCAAGACCGCCGCCAGGCATTTCAGTAACAAGCATGCTAATCTCGAAAGGATTCTCCGCATCCTTGATGTCGTAGAGAGACAGCTCCATCTGGCACTCGCTCCCAAGGGGCTGCTTAGAGGATAATGCGGCCGCCGGGCGATAGTTGAGGGCGACCTGGAATAAAGGCGTGCTGCCCGCGAGCCTTGGCGCCTTGACCTTGTCGAGGATATTGTCCAGGGGCACCTGGCCGTGCGCAAACGCGGCAAGGGCTTTGGACGATACGGCTCGGGCGACATCTGCGAGGGTTGCGGTGCGTAGAATTCGGGACCGGATGGGGAGCATGTTGACAAAACAGCCAACCATCCGGGAGGCACGAGAGTCGCTGCGATTGGCATCCACGATACCTATACAGACGTCTTCGATGCTGGCCAGACGCGCAAGGAGGACTTGCAAAACGGCAATATGAAGGTTGAAAGGGCTGACGCGCAGGTTCTTGCACGTCTTCTTGATAGCGTCGCCTTGTTCATGGGGAAGCTCGCGCAATGCACGATGCGTTCCGACTGCGCCTCGTTGAAGAGTCGGCAATGCAACGGTAAGTGGTGGAAGCATCTCTGGAATTGTCTCAAACTCGGCCTGCCAGAAATCCAACGATTCATTCCACGCGCCAGCGCGTTCCTGCTGTAGCTGCAGCTCAGTCAGATCAAGGTGCGATCCCGCAGCCGCCTTGTCGAGCGGCAGCATCCGGTATGCCTTGTCCAAATCAGCCAAGAAGATATGAAAGCTAATCGCGTCCATGACAATATGGTGATAACCAAATAGCAGCGAAAACTCTTCCGTTGTGCCAGGTCGGCCGAGAACCAGCAGCTCCAGCGTCTGCCCGTTCTCGATGCTCCACACGCGCGTCTTGAGCTTGCACAGCTCTCTCTGCAAGTCTTGTTCCTCGCAGTCCGGTACATGGGCCATGCGAAAGGCAGACGATGCCAGCAGTCCCTGCATGGGCTGCCCGTTGTCGGCACTGGCGTAGAAACACATGCGAAGACACTCGTGGTGGTTGGCGACGGTCTGCATGGCGTGACGTAACCGCACCATGCTGAGAGGCCCGCGGACACGGTAGTGAAATACCATGTTGTAGGCGTCTGGTTCTGCAATGTGCTTTGATAGAAACCAGATGCGTGACTGGGCGGGCGACATTGACGCCTCTCGTAGTACGTTTGGGCGCACTGGTGCAGTCGCTGCTGGATGAGTGTAGCCACTTGACGGAATCTCCTTGGGCGCTTGATTGTCCGATCCGGAATCAGAGTTGCATACGCTAGACTTGCTGGGAGTTGACCCGCCGTTGTTCTCGGATGATTGAAGAGCAGAACCCTGCAAACTATCGTCCAATTCGGAGACGCTGCTGCTCGTGGTAAAATTGGCAGTGGAAGAGTCCCCCCGGTCTGAAGCTGCAAGTACCAAAGGTTCCATTCTCTCCATCACTGTGCCAACATGTGCAGTCTCGGAAGAATCTTGTGCTTTGCTGTTCGTGTTTGGCCCTACCTTGTCCTTTGGTAATGGGAGAGCAACGTGTTGGTTCCCGGAAGCCTCCCCTAGTTGGGCCTGTTTCTTCGCATCTTGCCGGGCGAGTTTGGCTGCCAATGCGGACAGTTGCCCGACCGTGCTACCCCCTAGAATCTTCATGACGGAAACGTCGACGCGCAGCTGCTTCAGGAACCAAGTCCGGATCTCGACGGCCACCAGAGAGTCGATGCCCAAGTCTGTCACCGCTCTACCAGCACTGTCCTCCCCAACGCTTCCTTGCGGCAAAAGCAGAATGCCTTCAAGCTTTGTGGCAAATCCCTTGAGCACAGCAGCCGCAGCCTCTTCATCTGCTGTTGCTTCGCTGACCTGCTGCGCGAGACTGTCTGCTGAGGCAGCTGCTTGCCCCGAGGCAATCATCTGATTCTCCAAAGTGCTATAGGGCACCATGTAACCGAGCCGAGGATCAGAAAGCCACACTGCCTGTCGTCTAGTGAGGTCGAGGGGTTTTGTCGGTGGCTCAATACCCATTATGATATTGTGGGAGCCACTGCGGCCGTCTAGTTGGCCTCCGCGGACAGCCTGAGCAAAGGCGTGGTGCACGTCAGTCTCAGAGAGCCTCATAGCTCGCATGGTAGCTATGTTGCTCTGTATTCTGTTGTCGTCAACCATGCGAGCCACGTATCCCGTGTCGCAGACATGACCAATATGGATGATGGAAGCTGCCAGACCTCTGGAGCGCCGATGCGTGACCAGGCTGTCCATGTAGAGATTCGCGCAGTGGTAGTTTGACTGGCCTGTGTTATTTAAGATGACAGCGCTTGAGCTTAGAAGAACAAAGAAGTCGAGAGGCTCTTGGGCGAAGATCGAGTCCAGATGCTCCGTGCCCTTCATCTTGGGGCCCAGGATATCGTTTATATGATCGACATTCATGTCCAGAAAAAGCTTGTCACGCAAGACCATGGCGGCATTGCATACACCAGCGATAGACGGCATGGTGGCACGAATCATATCCACGACAGCCTGCACAGAGTCTTTGCTGCAAGCGTCCATTGGCACAACTCGAACGGCGGCGCCGTAGTGCTCCGCCTCGTTCAGCATCTCTGGATCGGCTTTGGGATTGCGGCTCGTCACAACAACGTGTCGCGCACCATTGCGCACCATCCAACGGCATATAGAGGTGCCAAGCCCGCCTGCTGCGCCAACCATGAAATAGGTTCTGTCGCTCTTGAAAAGTCCACGGGTCTGAAGGGGCGGTACAGTCACCAGTATAGAGTCCTTCTTCTGCCAATTTGTCATGTACACGCTGTGTATGAGCGAGTGACTGAGCTTTCCCGCAAGTTCCGCAGCTGTAAAGGTCTTGACATTGCCGTTCCAGCTAGACTCGGCATTCGACTGCGTCTTTGCATTTGAATATGCATCAACAAGAGTGTCGGGAGAGCAATGAGACATTCGCGAAAGCAGACAGGCGTCGAGACGGTGCACCGTGCTTGTCGTTGATAAGCAGGACTGGAGAGTATGGCACGCGTCAAAAGACTCCGTGTCGTCAAGGCAGTCAATGAATACCTCAACATCGGCGGGAATCATTCGACTTAGGGCAAACTTGCTGGATAGAGGCTGGACCTTGAGCCAGTCGCCCGGAGCAGAAGTACGTGACGATGCAAAGTAAACCTTGCCCTCACGGACCGCGAATCTTTCCGAGGTCAGCTTGGCTAGTTCTTCGTCGGCGCCGTAGATCAAAGCTGTTGGTTGACCCTGACCATGACGCCCGACTGCATAATCCAGAGCTTGCATGGCCATGTGCTGGAATACTCGGAAGAGAGTTTCGGATTTCACATCAACCTCATCGATTATGGCTACTGCCTTTGGCTCGACGGCAACAATCGAGGCATTGCTGGTGGAGAGTGCTATTACCGGAACAGATGTTTCAGCCGTCTGCGTCCAGCCGCAGACAAGGTAGAGACAGGTGCCGTCCAGCGCCTCGGGGATGTGCAGAGTTACTTCGACTTGAATGTGTATTGTTGAATCCGGAGACTGGTTGGAGATTTCATGCTCGTCTGCAAGATCTTCAACAGGTCGAAGCATAATCTTGGCGGGCCCGGCCACGGCTTGGACGGAGACACAGCGAGCGTCCACTGTCGTAGATATAGCCCTAGTGGAAGCAAGATAAGTGTCATTTAAGGACTTGCGCGCTTTGACTCGAGGAATCATCATGGAGCCATTCGACAAAAGGTCAGCCTCAGGTTCATGCGACCACAAAACTTGTTGGCTACTGCCACCTGCACCGTCTTCATCGACATTGGCTGCGTGACGACCATCATCAGATCGTAGTCGCAGGAACGCCTCTAACAAATTTCTTGCCGTTGCGGAAGGAGTTCCTCTGAGTTCAATGCCAAGAACTTGGGTGCGAATATGAGGGACTTCTCCATCCAAGACACGAGTGATGCCTCGGAACATGCTAGCTCTGGGAGTCATGGAGCTAGAGTTTTGGGCATTTGTCACCCACAAGAGGTTTTTTGTGTTCATGAAAAGTGTCTTTAGAGCATCCAGACACTTCGAAGTCATGGCTGTAGTAAACAGCCCTCTATCTAGCTCTTGCAGGCAAATCACATCCGAGTGTGCAGGCAGGCCCTCGGCCTCGAGATGATCGACACAGGCAATGAGACGCACCTTGTGCCTCCACTGTCGAGGTAGTAGCTTCTGAATCTCTTTGATCATCTTCAAAGTAGCGGTTGATTGACCTCCGATGATGAGCAGCGGCTCTTTCATAGGCAATAGGTTGGCCATTTCGGAAAGCGGGGAGAGCCGGGCATAGAACATGTCATCCACGGCTTGACTCATGATCATGGAGTTTTGCTGCTTATCTTGCTGATTTTCCTGAACATCGTGTACGATATGATCGACGCCAGAGAACTGAGCTCTTTGGAGCTGGGCATCCCAGCCATCGGGGGACATGAGCGGGCTGAGCTGACGCTCCTTTTCCTCGGCAAGCCACCAGCCTTCGAGCCCACCAAAGTTAAAGGTAGCGCGAAGACTCTCTGGACCAGTCTTTTCGTTCAAAAGCAGATAGCCACCGGGCTTCAAGAGGGCTCGAACATTACCGAGCGTGACCCCCAGGTTCCTAGTGGCATGGAGGACATTGGTCGCGATGATGATGTCGTATGAGTTGAGATCGAAGCTCTGAGATGCTGGGTCTTTCTCAATGTCGAGGGCTTTGAAGATCATCCTGTGACGAAATGCGGAGAACCTCTCGACAGCATTCTCGAAAAAGCCAACCGAAAGATCTGTGTAAGTATAAGTGTCGAATGCCTCACCAATTGCACTCAGTGCGGCCCAGGTCTGTCGTATCGGGTTAGTATTGAACTTTTGCCGATAAGAGAAACCACTTACTGTAGCGCCAGTACCAGCTCCAATCTCCAAAATCTTGCACCGAGGAAATTTAAAGGTAATTTCTTTGAGTGCATTAGCCAAGAAGAGGTTCGCCATGTGCATACCCTTGTCTTCAGTGTAGAGGCGATCGAGGAGATCATCGACACGCAGGACCTCTAGCAAGTGCTTTTTGCCCCTGATGACATCTGCCACATTTTGACCAACGGCGTGAAGCATCTGCAACTCGACAGCATCTGGGTATGCCTCATCAATGGTTTTGATGACAGTCCAGTCGTCTGAGAGCCATTCCGGGCGCAAGTGAAGATGCGTTTCCTCATGAACTTTGGCCAAATGATAGTCAAACGCCGCAAGCATGCGAGTGTGATACCAGTTTGCCTGACGCCTATCTGAGGTACTGAGCTCGCCCATAAGCTGTCGCACATAGAATAGGCTGACGCGCTCAATGGCTTCACTTAGGTTTTGCACCATGACATCGGAGGTCTCGTCACGAATAGGGTCCGACAAGCCCATGATGGATATGTCTCTACCCCAAACTGTCTCATAAAAGAGAAGGCGGTCCTTTGAGGCCTCCGGCTCACCGACCGCCCTCACTTCGAACCCCTCGACTTGGATGAGCGCCCTTCCGCTATCTGCGTCGTACACGTTGATATTGCCAGTCAAAGATGATGAGGTCTGATTGAGAGCCCAGGAATCGATTTCGGCGTTGAAACTCTCTTTGCTTTGTGGTTTTGACCCCATAGCCAACGATGGTACGACCCTGACGCGCTCGATACGTGAAGGCAGCAATGCAGAACTCAACTGCCCGCTGTCAGGGTGTGCCCGGGCAACAAAAATGGTCTGAAACGCAACATCCAAGATGGCAGGGTGAATAAGGTAGCAATCATTCAGATCTGTAGTGGGCCAAGATGCGGTGGCTGTCGCATGCCCAAGACACCGGCTACTGCTGACGATGCGTCGGAAAGCCCCAGAGTATTCCAAACCTATGGTCTCAAACACCGAATAGAGCTTCTCGGAATCAAGTTGCTGCAAGCTGGAAACAGATGGCTCCCTATGTGGCAGCTGCGGCATGCTGTTCGATCCCAATCCGGAACCGAGCTTCGCACCAAGGTGGACGGCAATGCGACCCTCGCAGGTATGAACAATGGATGTGCTGGCAGAACTGTTATAGATGTAAAACGAAAATGATGCTGTGATCAACTCGTCGCTGTTTTTTCCAGTCAAAGTGTGTTCATCGAGCAGTCGCACTGTGAAAAGAGTCTCGGTGCCTTCCTTGTTGTCGGCGACTACAACAGGGCGAAGAATGTCGACATCAGACACCTCGAGGAGACAGGCTTCCCTGCCTTGATCAAGTGCCAGACGTCTTCCTGCCTCGATTGCCATACTGATGTAAGCTGCTCCAGGCAGCAAGACCTCGCCAAGAACTCTGTGGCCCTGCGTCCACGGGAGCTCACTGACCTTGAGCAGGTTGCGCCAATGAATCTCGCGCTCGTTGTCATCGGGCGTGCGGCGTCCGAGCAGCTCGTGGCTCTCATCTTTGCCTGTGCGGTAACGCCGAGATATGCGAGACTCGCGCCAGTACTCTTCGTCGTGGTCCCACGGGTATAGCGGTAGGCCCGAGATGAAAGAAGCTTCTGAGCCACCATATCCCTCGTATGTACCCGAAAATATCGATTGGTAGCCTGTCATATCGACAAAGGCCGGCCCCAGGTGCGACCAGATGTTTCCAATTGCCGTGGAGAATGCGACCGCATCGTTGGCACCACGTCTCAGAACCCCAGTGTACAATGGAGCAGAGCCATATACGGCCTTCAGAGTCTGCTCGGTTGGACCCTTGAGAGCAGGGTGCGGTCCAACTTCAACAGCCAAGTCGAATGGGCCGCCATGCCAGATGGTTGACTGAACAGCGCGGGAGAATAGGACTGTTTGAACCATGTTGGCAACCCAATAAGGCCCTTTCAGACTTTCCAAGTTTCTGTCACGACGCAGCAGCTCGGCATCTCCTCGTACACTCGAGCTCCACATACATTTTCCGGGCGTCGGAGCGCTTACTTGGATATCACAAGCAAGAAGCGACTCAAGGTACGGTTCAGCGCATGGAAGCATGTGATGCGAGTGGTATGCCGTGTCCACCTGTAACTCTCGCGCAAAGACCCTGTCAGAGTCGAGCATAGCCTTGGCGGCTTTGATCACCTCCCTGTCTCCAGAAAGAGTGACGCTTTTGGGGGCGTTACTTGCCGCGACTTGAATACGACCCTCAAACTCGGGTAGACGGCAGAGTTTGACAGCCTCATTCATTGAGAGCCCAGCCGCCATCATACCTCCGGACTCGTCAGATTTACCTCGCGCAAGCTTGGCATAGAGGCCGCGATAATAAGCAATCTGCATTGCGCCCTTGAGGCTGATTATGCCGCTCGCATAGGTTGCCGCAATTTCGCCTGACGAATGGCCGACCACTGCATCAAAGTGGACGCCAGAAGTAGTCAGGACATTGACCAGAGCCAGTTGCACAGCTGTGCATAGCGGCTGGGAAATCTCTGCTTCTCCAAGCCGAGACGTAGATGCATCCTTTTTCAGCTCTTCGGACAAGGACCACGAGGGGACGTCTTTTGGAGGGAGAGCCTGCAAGACCGACTCACAGTCTGCGATGGTCTTTCGAAACAGAGGCGACTGGTGCATCATGTCACGGCCCATTGCCGGCCACTGCGCTCCTTGTCCAGTGAATACACCAAGGATACCAGGTACTTCTTTTGGGTCAATGAGAAGCGGGGAGTAGCCGATGCGATTCTGCGATGCAGGCGATTTGGCGTCGGCAGCATGAGCTTGGACGAATTTGGCCATATTTTCGAGAAGCTCCTCACGGGATGCGCCCGAGAAACTGGCTCGAACTCGGTGAGTCGATCGCTTTGAGTGCATAAACTGGCTTAGATTCGCAACACCAAGTTCAGGATTCTGCCTCAAATGCTGCGCATATGCATCTACAGTTCGCCACAAAGCACCCCCAGTTTTGGCTGTGAGAAGCAGCGGAACAGGAATCTTGGTATTGTCGTTGACTTGTGGTCTGACGATTGTCTTTTGCTCAGTAATGTCTCGTCGCCACTGTGAGCAGTAGCTTTGGCTGGCATCGTAGCGCTCAATGATGGCGTGGGCATTGGTTCCTCCGAATCCGAAACTATTCACACTGGCACGGAACGGGGTACCAGGGGCCAACTCGGGCCTGTGATTTCGTGTCAGTCATTAGGATATACGTCGCAGAGCGTTACAGGCATGTATAGGTAAAAACTTACCACGGTATCGCTGTCGTAGGGATTTGAAGTGGCCCATAGTAGCGCGCAATCTCTGAATTCAGCTTATTGAACCAGAGGTTAGGCGGTATGATGCCGTGTTTGAGGCTGAGAAGCACCTTGATAACACCAGCCAGGCCGGCGCACCCTTCCAAATGCCCGACCACAGTCTTGATTGAGCCCACATACAGAGGAGCGTCAACTGTAGCTGCACCCTTGGTCTTGTGGCTGGGCAAGAATGCATCACTAATGGCCCGCGCCTCAACCGGATCTCCTGCCTTTGTTCCAGTGCCATGGCATTCAAAGAACTGCGGTCGGTCCTTTACTGGGTCAAGACCGGCTTTGCGATATGTCTGACGGATGAGTGCAGTCTGCGCCGCAGACGACGGCATCGTCAGTCCAGAACTCAAGCCATCCGAGTTGACATATGTGCTGCGGATGACTCCTTCAATTTGGTCGCCGTCTCGGATAGCGTGACGAAGGGTTTTGAGGACCACAGCCGCGGCACCCTCGCCGCGAGCGTAGCCATTGGCCGACGCGTCCCACATGCGCGACCGCGAGTCGGGTGAAAGCATGTGCAGCTTGGACTCGAATATAAAAGGATCAGGGTCGAGGATGAGATTGACTCCAGCAACAATGGCTGTCTCGCTGTCGCCGCTTTGCAGCGCTCGGGCGGCATTGTGCAGCGCCACTAGAGAGCTGGAACAGGCCGTATCAATCGTCTCGGAAGCGCCCTTGAGATCAAAAATGTACGAGATGCGGTTGGAAATAATGCTGCTCGCGATACCCGTGGCCGTATACTGTGGCATGGTCTCTGGATCACGCCGCTGCATTTGGGCCCAGTCGGTGGTCATGACGCCAACATGGACCGACGTTAACGAGCCGCGAAGCTTGTCCAATGGAATACCTGCCGTTTCTGTCGATTCGTATACTACCTCGAGGAGTGTCCGCTGTTGCGGATCCATGCCCGCCGCCTCAAGGGGGCTGATGCCGAAGAAAGAGGCATCAAAGCGGCTGATGTCTTCCTCGAGAGTGTAAGCTCTGTTTGAGACATCTGTCGAACCGTGTGTCTCGCCATCAGGATGATAATAGCGTCTCAGATTAAGGCGCTCAGGGTTAATCTCCTTGAGAATATCTCGCGGTTGTCGGAGCAGGTCCCAGAGCTTGGATGGAGTATTGCAGCCACCGGGGAACCGATATGCAGAGCCGACAATGGCAATTGGTTCGGACACACAATGTGACTCTGACTCGTTTTGCTTCATGGGCCGCATTTTCACGGTGTTGCGCCTTTTTGATGTAAGACTACTCTTTGCTGAGCCAAGAAAAATAAAAGGGCATAAGTAGATACTCTTTGCTAAACGAAGGAAAATAACAGGGCGTACGTGGATGGTTGAACTTGCATGGGCAGCAGGTAATACATGAAGTAATCACACTTTGTTGACCTTTGTTGGAACTGATCAGCTAGAGAACTTTCTATATTAGTGTATTCGAGACATTTCTTTCGACCTTATCTTCGTTGTCGAAACCTCAGCCAACAACATATTCCGTGCCTGTCCGTGAGTAGAAACGGGGTTCAGCTAAGCCTCCTCATCCCACGTGGTAATATTGGGACGAGGCGTTCAGGCAAGGCTGAAGCGAGCCAATTTTTCCCCGAAGCATTGACTCGATGTAAGACATACACAAACTCCGGCGGAATACACCCGCGTACCCTCTTTGGATTCATGTCAGCGCCGTGGAATTCTCCGCTCCGAGCCTCGCCAATGCTGACCCATACGTTCGGGGTGTCGACACAAGCCGGCAAAAAGGTGCCACATTCAGCTCAAAACCGCCTTCTATGAGTTATAAAATACTCTTACATAATCGAATCGATTACCGAGTCTCGAGTCTGCTAGAAATTCATTCGCGAATACGATCAACACAAGGACAGCCATTCAACCCATCATGGCAGCCATCTCTGCCCTACCACTCACCCAAAAGGCTCTCAAAGTAGCCAGTCCTGATACTCTCCATCTTGTTACGGACGCTCCCCTCCCCACGCTTGGTCAGGATGATTCAGTCCTGATACGAGTCGTCTGCGTTGCCATCAACCCGGTGGATGGCAAGTCGGCAGAAATGTCCCCCACGCCTGGCGCTACCAGTGGAACAGACTTTGCTGGCATCGTGGTCGCTCTACGGAGCAATTCAGAGCACAGAACCGACGGCAGGGCAGAGACAATCAAGACTGGCGATCGCGTCATGGGATTCGTCTTTGGTAACAACCCGCACGTACTCGGTAACGGCGCTTTCGCCGAGTATGTCACGTTGCCACGTCGATTCCTCTGGCGTGTGCCTGACCACATGTCTCTGGAAGCGGCAGCCTCACTACCAGTCGGGATCGCATCAGTTGGAATGGCGTTGCATTATCTGCACATTTCTATGCCTTCCCTGCTAAAGGCAGTGTCGAGATTCATCGCGGCTCCATCCGCATCTCACGATCATGGTGGTGCTTCTGACGGCGACGCCAACGTCTTCATCCTAGTCTATGGAGGCGGTACTTCAACAGGAGCTATAGCCATACAAATTCTCAAAGCTGCTGGTTTTACGCCCATCACCTGCTGCTCGTCGGAGTCTGCAAGCCGAGCAAAACGCTTGGGTGCGGCCGCCACATTTGATTATCAATCAGCAACATGTGGCAGGGACATTCGCGAGTACACCAATGACTCTCTGGCGCTCGCCATCGATTGTCTGAGTGAATCAGCCTCAATGGCCATCTGCTACGAAGCCATTGGAAGCGCGGGCGGACGCTACGTTTCATTGGATCCGTTCCCGATCCGTGGCTGTGTTCGTCGAAGCATCGTGCCGGACTGGATATGCTCCTTCACCCAATTCGGGCATTCCATCACTTGGGCCCCACCATATAACCTTGATGAGAGACCCGATGATCATCGCCTTGCGGAGGAGTGGTATCATCTGGCACAGAAACTGTTGGACGCCCAATTGATTGAGGCGCCTACCCTGGAAATAAGAAGCGGTGGGCTTCTCCGTGTACCAGAAGGCGTAACTGCCGTCAAACTGGGCCAAATCAAACGCCGAAAATTGGTCTATCATGTTTCAGAGGAGGTGCTGCTCTGAGTTGACGCTATACCATAGAATGTGGGCTATGTTGGGCCTCATTGCAATACGGCTCTTTCCTTGGTCGGCTGGCGAAGGAAATTAGGCTTCTAATGGCAAACCGATAGTCAAACCGTCGCAATGAAATAAAACAATCTTACCTCCGAATTTCTGAAATAGTTCCTCTATCCCATCCTGTGATTAAAAAGAATGATCCAAATATAGCATGACTAGTGCGTAGCCTAGTCAACCGTCACTGTACCGCTCTTCGTGATCTGCACATATTGTAAAACATGCCTTCATGACTGTAGTAATTTCTGTAATTATTGATGGTCACGGAATAGACGTAGAATTGTGGAACAGCGAGAGACAAATTGTCAGGTTGAACAGTTGCAGAATACTGCCACTCCAGTAGCGCCCGCAATTCTCCGTGAGGCTGCATAATATTCCGAATCTTTCTGTGATGAGTTGCTCATCCATACAAATGTAATTTTTCATACCGTACACTTGGATTCTCACGCCTTGCGTCCTATAGTGTGCTATTTGAGAAGCAGGTCTGTTTACCCGCAGTACTGTTGACGCTTTGTCGACAACCAAAATGGCGCTTTCCGTGGTAGCATCAATGGTAGCCCAGCTGGGCTACTACGAAAAGGTGGCAGGCTTTCTGGGAGTCGTCAGCGTTATTCTGCTTTTTTGGAAGCTCACGCATGAGCCCTTTTACCCTGCGTTGCCATTGGCAGGAGAACCTCCACAACGAAGATGGTTTTCCCTTTCCAACAGATTGAGATACTACAACGACTGCGCGGCTCTTTTCGATGAGGCCTATCATACTGCAAGTCACTCAATGGAAGAATCTTGGATTGGAGTAACTCAACTAACGCTGCATAGTATGCCAAAAAAGGGAAAGCGGTTCTGGTTCCGTCTATGGGTGTTCACACTGCGATGATCATGCCCGAGAGTGCAATGAATTGGGCCATGTCGCAGCCTGACGACTCGCTGAGCATTATCAAAGCATTCTCTGAGCTCAATCAAACCAAGTACAGCCTTGGCCACAGCAGATACTGGGAGGACCCGTGGCAGCTCAGTCTCGTAAAGGCGCATATAAGCTCCATCCTGCAAACCCTTATCCCCCAGCTGAATGAAGAGCTAGCTGTAGCCTTTCCGAAACACCTGGGAACTGATACGGAAAATTGGAAAGAGATTGAGCTGGAGCCGACTTTAAGAAGCGTCATTGCCCAGGCTCTGAGCCGGTTCATTGTCGGCCTCCCTCTTTGCCGAGACGATGGCTATCTTGATCTCACTTACAATGTCATTCTCGGCATGGTGACTACGATATGGGCTACCCTGCCCTACCCTAACTTCATGCGCGCAATCAATGGACCTCTTGCCAGCTGGCGAACACGTCGCAATATTTCAAAGATTCAAGAGTACCTCAAGCCTCTGTACCAAGAGCGCATCTCCATCCTCGAAAGCAAAGACCGTCTGGAAAGCGACCAGGAGCCGCAGGACCTCTTCATGATGATGCTTCGCTTCGCACAGAAAAAGCGCCCGGATGAGTATGCTGACCTCGGCATCATGACGCGACGCGTGTGCGCGGTCAACTTTGTCGCGATGCACCAGTCCACCGTTTCGGCGACAAACGTTATTCTCAACATTATCGGGTCAGACGCCGAATTCGACACCATCGCCACACTCCGAGAGGAAATCACACAAGTTATAGGAGGTACAGACGGAAAAGACTGGACCAAGGACAGTTTTACGCGCATGACGAAATGCGACAGCGTCGCGCGGGAGGCGATGCGTCTCAACTTTCCGCTGGGCACCCGCGGCTCCATGCGCACCGTCATGAAGGACGGCCTCGAGAGCCCCGAAGGCATCAAGCTCCAAAAGGGAACCACCATATCCTGGCTGGCTTCTTGCGCACAGGTCGACGCCGACAGGTTTGACGAGCCGCAAAAGTTTGTCCCGTTTCGCTTTTCGAGAGCGTCTGAAGACGGCAAGAATAGTACCAAGGATGCCTTTGTCACGACTTCGCCGCAGTACTTACCCTTTGGCCACGGCAAGCATGCCTGCCCGGGCCGGTTTATGGTGGACTTGATGTTCAAGATTATTCTGGCCCAGCTTCTGACTCACTACGACCTTGCCTGGCCGGAGGATTACCAGGGCAAGCAGCCGCTCAGTGTTTGGCAGGCAGAGTTATCTGTGCCTCCTCCTGGCGCGCGTATTCTGGTCAAGAGGCGCAACTTTTAGTACTTTTGTGTATAAAGTTGTTCAGCAAATCATTACCTGCTAGAATTCTACGCTTTCACAGACTGGAAATGCATGGTGTCTCATTGTGTAGTTTGTCAACCTTCGTAATCCATAGTCACTAGTGCTACTTTGTACCCCAGCCTTGGTGAGACTTTGACATATTGTTGCACTTCTGCCGTCTTTATTAAGAAAATTCAGGGCCAACACGGTCTGAGAAACTTATTTAATTCTGGTAGACTTGCGAAGGTCCTGCTGTTTGAAATGGTCGTCTGGAATAAAGTTCCCGCTGGCACCACACAGGTCACCAAACCGGCTCACTACATTTCTCCGACTTCATGTTTAAGCGCAGTCTGCCATTCAAACACGCCAATGTATCCTAAAAGCTACTTGTACAACGCAATCTTGACTCCATGCAGGCTAGAAGGCCCAATACGCATTCTGGCCCTATAAGGCTCCGGGTCCCGCGCCACAATGGTGCTATACTTTTGCGCCAACCGGAATAGCATATAGGCAGACTCATTCTGGACCATCATCTGCGCTGGGCATCTTCTCGGGCCGCCGCCATAGGGTAAAAAGTGCCAGCCGCCTCTTATGCCGTCCCAACGTGCAGGCCGATATTCGTTGGCATCGGGACCCCACTGGTCGGGGTCTCGATACATGACAGTCTTTGTCACCGAAACAATGTCACCTTTGCGAATGTCGAGAGGGGCCTTGCCGTCTGGTCCTCCCCCAAGTGGAAGTACCACATCGGACAGAGCAGCTCGAATCTGAGTCACGTTGTTGGGTATCAGACGGTGCGCTGGTGATTGGTGTGTGATTAGTGTTCGGTTCCGCTACGTGAGAGGAATTGGGTTTCATACTTTCATTCAGGATACCGTTGAGGTACTTCATGTTCCTTAGCATCTCGAAAGTAATGGGCGCATCGCCGACCGCATCCACTTCGTCTCTCAGGCTCTTCCACGCATTTGAGTTGCGGGCAAGGTAGTAGAGGCAATGGCTGATGAATATCGATGTTGTGTCATTGTTTGGAACAAATATGAGGCAGACTTGAGACCTCAGCTCTTCCTCGTTGGGAAGCATCGTCGCCATTGACCAGAGCAAGTCTGTTCTCTCCTCGCCGACTGGGAGGCCATCTTTCATGCGCTGCTGTCGTTCCTCGAGTTCTTTC
Source organism: Beauveria varroae (assembly GCA_030780425.1). NCBI lineage: Eukaryota > Fungi > Ascomycota > Sordariomycetes > Hypocreales > Cordycipitaceae > Beauveria > Beauveria varroae. The sequence goes on from JAPFUP010000185.1 coordinate 23,862, forward strand.
AAAGTCGACCGAATGTATGGATTCAGAAAGGCGTGAACTTTTTCCACTGCCTCATACCACCAATCCCACTTAAAGGCCCAGAGAACTCTGTAACACTGCGCTCGTTGACGGCCGCCTCGGAGAACATCGGCCATGGCCCATGTGACTTCAGCACGGTCGGCATGCGTCATGGCGTCCTGAGACTTGCCAAAGATGAATTCAGATGTAATATCGAGGAACTAAAGTTGTTGAAAAATCTCTCAGTACGTTCTCAAATGATGTGGGCGCAGCAGCTCACGTACCCATCGCTGAAGCAGAGGCTGTATGTCAAAAGTCTCTCCATCCTCAGGAATCAGGGACAAAAATTTGTCCGCAAACGGCTTGATACGATCAGTACTGACATAGACACTCCGTTCAAAGAAAGGCTTGATCAAGGTCCGACTGAAGCTCCAGTCGTCGCCATCACTGGTGCTGACACCTTTGTCGGCAAATGGTTTAAATCCAGGAGGGTGCTGTCTGATGGGCTCAACGCCAAAGCTTTGGAAATTGGTAGCATAGACGGCTTTGAGAATCTCTGGCTCTGTAGAGAAGATCCACCGGTAGCCGACATAGTTTGCAGAAAAGGTCTTAGTATGAGGCATGCTGGCGTGGAGGTCTCGGAGCCATTCGAGGTAGCGATTTTGCTGCAAGGCTCTTCCCTGGCCAATGGCAATGTCGAGACCAAAAATAGGATCCCACTGACGCACACGTGGCTCAGGCAAGCAGCCCTTTGCAACCGACTTGGATCCTCCCTTGCCGTGAGCCAGGAATCTGCTCAGAAATATGACAGAGAGACATGCCGACAGGACGAGGTACGGTAGGCTCACACTGTCTAGTAGGGACAGCATTTTGATTGTTTGTTTTGCAATAACAAATTCCAGGCGTACAATGTAAAGTTTGTTCTGCAGTCACTTTTCCCGATGTATTCGAGCGAATACCCCATGTTTATCTCCAAGTGGTAGAAACCCGCCTGACCAGCATGCACACGGGTATCAATGCGTCACTAGGCCAGGAAAATATTATGGAAAGATAAAACGCCTCAACAAGAATTTTCCGAGAGGTTTATTGCAGCCATTCTGGATATGAGCGGCCGTCGTCGGAATATTTAACCAAAGCCTTGGTGGAGATTTCCGTTGTGCAAGAGCACCCTGTGTCTTTTCCCGAGGCTGAGACTCGGAGATGCTACGAAATCTCCAATTGGCTCAACGGTTATCAGATACTGCAGTTCTAACTAGTTTCTGGGCCCCGTTTCTGCAAAGAGCTGACATATTCGTACATATGTTGTTGCCAACGGCAGGGTAACTTGCAGCTTACGGGCGCTGTCATGCACGGTAGCCAATATGCGCCTTGCTGCGATTGGCTAGAGACTATTCTCGAGGTTACAACGATTCACGGCAGGGGTAGGGCAGCGAAGAACTAGGCACAGCCACGGCTGACGACGCCTTGGCAATAAATCGGAAACCGTTTACTTGTGGTTTAACGAGCCTAACCGGTGCATCGTTACACAGCAGAATCCTTCAGCCGGACCTTTCAGTGCATAAAAAGGCATTAAATTCATCGTATAAAGTGTGTTTGATGAGTCAGAAGTCTCATTCATTTTGGGGGCCATATTTCAGCGAGCCTATCATGCTAGGCTTGCTAGTGCTTCTAGTGGTTACACGGCGGGATGGCATCATCAGACACGGTAGGTGATGGCGTTGGTTTAAAGACTAGTAGACTGAAAAGGCTTGCACCTGCAGTAACAGGCAGTGGTGGAGGGCAACATCGCCCGCACTGGTTCCGCACATTCTTCATGGTACGACTATCCGGTTGCCACTGAAGGAGGCAGTCCCCGTACCTTTTATAGCAGCGTGAGTGGCGCCTTTGGTGGGCTCGGCAACCGGATTTGGAGTTTCGAAAGGTTGAGACAAGCTTCCAAGGCTACTAGCCCGCCGCCAACCGTCACTCTGGATGGACAACCCAGGCAAATAAGCTGTTACTATTGCTTCCCTTGATGATGAAAGGCTGAGTAGTGCGTGAGGCTGAAGGACACTCCAGAGCAAGTGTAGAACCGGGAACATTTATATACATTGAAATTTCGCAAAAGGCATTGCTCCATGCAGTCTTCTTGTCACTTGATATACCTGCAGCGGGTTGTACACTACACCCATTTTCGTCGCCCATGGAGCCCGGCCCGGCACATAGGCGACGTCGACCTGCCGTTGCATGCAGTGAGTGTCGCAGGCGGAAAATTCGATGCGACCGTGGTTTCCCGTGCGGACCGTGCCGCAAGTCCCTGCCAGCACTTTCATGCATCTATCACAGCCAACCTAGAGCGTACGCGGCCTCTGCACCGCCTCGGTCGCACACCGCACAGCATCAGCCGAGGCCCAAGGTCAACAATCGTAGTGTTGATCTGACCAGATTCAATTTGCCGAGTTTCGAGTCGGACACGTTTGCAGGCCTTGATCAAATCGGCATCGACTGGCAGTCCAGCTGGGAACACCAGATCACGCCTCCCACGGGACATTTGACAGATGCGGGGGCAGATTACTTCCAAAGCCCAACCTTTTCCGTCATCGATGACCCTAAAAACAAGGAAAGCGCGAACCATTCTATGGCAGGGCAGGGGTACCCCGGCTCATCGGAAACAATAAACCCCGACTCGGTTTCCCATTCCGTGGGCGTCAACCCAGGTTCTGGCGATGATCGCTGGTATCAAATATTGGCTCGAATAGGAAAACTCGAATTCCTTGTCGGTGATATTACCCGGCATCAAAGTTCAGACGAGGCTCAACTAGTGCCGATACTGCGCGATCTATATGAAGCAGAGCCTGATGAATGTCTTAGACTACCGCCGCTATCGGGCATTGTTCTGAAGCTGGAAAATCAAGCTCGGCTGCAAAAACAACAAGATAATAAACAAAGCCTAGCTCGTCTATCACCTCTGCTAGATGCCTCATCCAAGATTCATCAACTTTTACCGCCCCGCCAGGCATGCAAGAAGCTAGTCAGCGCCTACTTTGAGACATTCGGCTCTGTCCTCTGCATCCTAGACACGACCGTGTTCACCAGCGAGTTTGAGCGTTTTTGGGAAGCAATCGACGCGTCAAGAGTACCCAGCACAGACCATGACGAAGCATTTGCCCACAAACTACTCGTCGTCATTGCGCTCGGCTCGGTGACTTGCCCGAGTAGTCCTGGAGCGGCAAGCGCAGAGGCCGAACGAGCGCGACAAACAAGCCGGCGAAACCATGCCATCATGTGCGTGCAGCACACTAGACAGTGGCTGGCTCAGAAAACGGCAAGAGGTATTCGCGCTGATTTGGATGTTGCCCAAATTTTGTGCCTGCTGGCGCTTGCGCGCCAGACACAGCTGCACACTGACCCCTGGCCACGACGACCAAGTATGGATGGAACAGTAATACTCACAGGAGACCATGATCTTGCCCGTCTGGGTATGCAGATGGGCTTACATCGAGAGCCGCGGACAGGATCCATGGCGACTCCGGCCAAGGAAGCCGAGACAGAACTCCGCAGACGGCTGTGGGCAACCATGCTCGAGCTCTCGCTACACCAGTATCTCGACGCAGAGCTCCCCCCGCTTCTTGGCTCCGACAGCTATGATTGCGCCACGCCTTCTTCTAATGGAGTTGGAGAGGAGCCCATGTCATATTTTGTGCCAGATTCCCTGCGCGTGCCAGCATCGACTGTATTAGCTGCGCTATCGCGTACGCAGCGCCTTCGTCTCAGAGTACTCGAGCACCTCCATGCTTCTGGAGCAAGCAAGGATATCCAGGAGAGCCAGCGCCTGGCGATTGAGTTGAGTCAAGCCTTGAATGCCGAGGTGAATAGTCTTTTGTCCCCAGCATCGACACAGCCTACTAGTTTCCAACTGTGGCTGCTCAACGTCCTTGTACGCCCATTTATACTCGCACTTGGCGTGCCACTGAGCGGCGAATCGAGAAACAGATTTGCCGACTACTATCTCCGCCGGCTAAGACTAGAGAATGCAGTTGCAATGCTGCGTCCCAGTCCGCACGAAGACGGACCGAGGTCAATACAGTCACAAATTCCCTCCCATGCTGGTCAGACAGGATCCAGAACCAAAACAGCAGCGACGGCTTACCCATTCCTTCCAACACCTGGTACTGCCGAGCCGTGCAATACAAGCAGCGAACAGCATTTCGGCACTCACAAAGCTGCATGCACCACACTCTACATTAGTGGACCTAGCTACTACGCAGTGGTGCATCGGCAAGTTGTCGCGTCGCTCTGCGTCGATGTCGTTGCCGAAATCGAAGACGACATGTTTCCGAATCTCGACGCCGCCATGCTGCACCAAATCGTCGCGATTCTAGAAGACGTGGTCAATGAATATCGAGACCAAGTGCACGCGTCCGCGGGTGCTCACGCATGCCACGAGTTTATCTTATTCACAGCCGCTCACAGCCTCGCCCTCGCCTCGCTCAATCGATCCAGTGTGCGCGAGGTCAACAAATCTGTCATGTCATCTGTGTGGATGGCTCTGCACAACTGTTGCCAGGCCATGGGCGAGCCCGCAGCGGCCATCCTGGAAACGGAATGGGAAACTGAGGCGGTGCAGGCTGCGACCGAGCCGCAGTCCGTCAATAGAAGTGTGTCGGACGCCGACAAAGGTTATGAGATTGACGCACGGTTGCAGGGCGTCAAGTACATTTTGCAGCAGCAGGGCGATGCTGTGTCAACGGCTGATGGCGAAATCGCCGACATGTGGGCTTTTGACGACGACGAATCGTACTTTTCCGTAGGCCTGCCGCTGTGACAGTGCTGTACTCTGATGAGAACGTGCAACGAGTTGCCAATTATGCCAGGTGTAACAAGATTTATGCCTTTTGATAGACTTGGCGATAGAGTTGGAAAAAAGAGATCCACGAATGCCTAATAAATCAAGGTCCGGGTGTGAAAGCTATTTACCTTGTCGTGAACTCGGTGAGAAGGTGTGGAATCCCCGCAAAGCACCTAGCCAAGTTGCGCCAGCGCCGGAACGCGCGGGGGACCAGCTCAACCTTTGTCAAAGTGGGCCAAAAAACGGCAGAAAAATGATGCTCGATTACAAATGCGTTATAGCTACTCTAATTACTTGGTATAGTAATATACAGGGAATATGCAGATATATTAGGCACTGGCACTATTAACTCTAGTAGCTATCATCTAGCTATTTACTCTGGCAGCTGGTAGCTGGTAGCTGGCTGTTGATGCTGGCGTTGTTGACTCCGGCAGCTGGCTGTTGACGCTGGCGTTGTTGATGCTGGCGCTGTTGACTCTGGCAGCGGCCGTTGTAGCATAAGGTAGGTATGCAAAGGACCTGCAGCGCATACTCACCGCCTTTGTTTTTTTGCCCCACTACAACCAACGTTAAGCTTTGTTCGACAGGTGAGCTAGTTATGTGCTCGGAACGCGCTAGCGTGACGGCAGCCTAAATTTAGTGACCCTTGCACACGAGCTAGCGGCTGGGCTATTCTGCGTTGTTACACGTCGGGACGAGTCACACGAGATGTGGACTACTGGACGGGACGAGTTACGCGAGATGTGGACTACAGGACGATATAGAACTTAGCATGGGCTACTCGACGACTACCACCTATAAGTCGCATTTTCACGCGCTGGAAATGGATGAAATAAAGGAGTAAAGGGAGAGAGCAACGAGCCCCGAGCTTGCGATCATATGGTTACGTGTGGCAACTTGGGAGAATTAAATCCAACTTACACAAACCGGACTGAGTGCAGCGCCGACGTCCATCAAGCTCCACGAACATCAGCCAAGAACTCTGATTACGTTCCTGCAAATTCGGCAGCTGTATTAATCGGCAGTTCAATGACTTGGTGATTGACCAGATAACCATGCAAATTGATTGCTGGTGTCAGATCATCTAGAATTACCTTGAAACGTAGCATAACACAGCCTTGAATCGAGAAGCATCTTTGAGGCGGTGTGACGATTGACACCTCGTATAGGTGCTCAGAGTCGTTCCGGCTGTAACTTTACCCGTCTACTTGCCGTCGGCGTCGATTGTCTTGGCTGTCCTTACATGTATTTCCCGCTCACCATAATAAACATGCCATAAATGGCTTTCAAACGAAGAGACATATAGTTGCATGTTGCATTAATGCCGCATAGTATGATATTCAAGATTAATCAGATAACTTTACGAGAAGTTAACCTTTTCATAGGATATAGACGTATAAAGCCTTATAAAAGGAAAAGGGTTACTAATAATAGGATAACGTGAAACTATTCTTATTAGCGGCTTGATTGTGATTATTATTAATTAGTAGAAGCAATATTCATGCCTCCTAGATAGATCTTCTCTGTGTCTATTGAATATATCAATTTAAGGAAACAAGTTTCACTTCTTGAAGTTTTCCAGGTATTTCTCTATCTTAATAAGGTATTATCGTATGACCTATTGGAGAGCTTGATTCGGTCAATAATTTAGAGTTTCAACCCCTGACCCTTACTTTAATCTATTCCTTACACTTCCCGGAGTTTGCGGGTACTTCTCTGTCTTGAGAAGGTATTATCGTATGATCCGTTGGAAAGGTTATTTTAGCCCCCCCGGAGAAGAGATCCGATTAGTTAGCGCACCTGTCACGTCCTTGCATTATATCGATGTAAAGATGCGACGGTCGGCACGTCTGTAACCAATAGATTGTCGTGTCGTGGAGTTTCTGCTGAAAAAGATCAGACGGGCAGGGAAGGCTCTTCCCGCCTAAATCGTGTATATAAGGCGTACCTCCTCCCGCGTTCTAAAGAAATCTTCTAGTGTACTATTGCTTATAGTCTTCTACAAATAAACTCTACCCTTTTCCGTGAGTTTTCTTACCCTCACCCTTACCCTAAAAACCTTGAATTCGGAATTACTCCTATTAACGCTCCTCCGAGATCCACCTCCATTTTCAAAAGAATTTCAAGATGTTCTCTAAGCTTTGCGGAGTTCTGTTCCTGATTTCGGCTGCACAGACAGCTATCGCGACGGATGCCTCTAGTGGCGGACCAAACGATCATTACCCTCGGTGTCGTGGGGCATTGTCTGCTTACGTGACTTGCCTAGACCAGCGAGGCCACCGACAATGCTACGAAGCGCACTACAACAGTGTGCGTGCGGCTTGTCCTAGTGATATTGTCAATACGATGTGGGATGAAGACACTTCGACTATCCGTGCATACCTTCAGCAAATGGGGGGTAATTAGTGTGTCCGTGTTAGATAGAGGGCACTTGATCCCTGTGAGTCTCGCTGGTGCTGAACTTAGTCTATTAGTAGGGGTTTTTACTTGGAATTCTAGGGTTTTCCCTGTATCTAGTAGTCTATACACTATAGAAGGACCGAAGGCTCTTACGAGCTAATCGGGGTAATGCACATATATAAACTAAAATCTACGTAATTACGTTTTATCGTATCCTATAGGATAGATCGTGGATAGGTACTAGGACTTTAGTCTTTATATAAGGGAATAGCTCTACATCAAACTTAGGTAGCTAAAATTAGAGCCTTCTTTTAATGCCCTTACACTCTTTATAAACGATCGCTTTACCTAAGTCGTACTAGACCTAACACTAGGTATTATTTATAGCTAAAATGATTAACATCAGCACCCTAATTTAAGTGTGGCCCCACATGAAGTAGCCTAAGCTTTATCAGTAAATCGTGATGATAGAATTAAACCACTAATTTTCCGTTTAGGAGCTAGAGTTAGTAGTCTAGGTTAGTATAATTAGCGACTAATAGAGGAAGTAACATTACCTATAACGCTAAAAGACGATAGAATATAACTACTTATGTAGATATAGGATTTATTTTCTGTATAGTATATTATTTCTAAATCAATTTTTAAAATTCTTCTTAAATTATATTATGGCCTTTAGCAAAAAATGTTCGTCCACGTCACACTACTCCTAAAAATAGATGTATACTACAATAAAAATCGTAGTAGTTGCCTAATTTCGAGAGGCATTAGACTGTGGGGAAGATCTTGATAGGATCCAGCTTCATTACTTGGCTCTGGCCGTACATGCCGTGAAGACGCTGTATTATGATATATCAATGGGGTGTCGTAGTCTTTGGAGGAGCCAAGTTCTGCGTCTTCTCAATCTTGGGGACGGCACCGAAGCGCTGATTGCCCTGGTCCCAAATCTATTTTAAGTCATGTCAGCAAATAGCTTTCCGCGCCAAAAAGTGCAGAAAAAGTAAACTGCATCATTTCACAACACTTACGGCGTAGACAGACTTGAGAAACGCATCGCCCAAAATGTCAAAGGGGTTGTTGCCGCGGGACTGCACGCCGCCGTACCAGTTCTTGTCGTCGGCCGGCGCAAACGCCAGGTCCTCGGGCTGAATGACAAACAGGTTGTCGCCGACAGCGACCTGAAACTCGGGCAAGTCTTCGGGCTTGGTCGTGAGCGGAAACACGTAGCCTTGCTGCTGGGAGTCGTACTTTGCGCCGGGGATGGCCTTGTAGAGCGCGTCGCAGACCTCATCCGACACAAGTGCCAGGGTGGTGCCCGTGTCGGCAATGGCCGTATTGCCGTCGAGCTTGAGCTGCTTGCCGGCGATGGAGGCGCTCGTCGAGGGAAACATCCAGAAACCCTGAGACGAGTCAATGTCCGTCCATGCAATCTCCTTTTCGGACGCCTTGACGAGGTCGTTGTCAATGTAGCCAAAGGTGTAAAAGGACTCGGGTCCGTCTGCGTCGCGCTCGCTGTAAAATGCCGAGGTGAAGAGCTGCGACTCCTTGGGAATGTCGCCCTGCGTCATCATGTTGGCGACGGGGGTCTGCGCGGGCGCGGGCTGCCCGTTCTTCTTGACGGTGTTGATCGCGGGGAAAGCGAGACCCAAGAGCCCATCGCCGGTGCCCTGAGCGAATTGATCGGCGAGTTTCGAGGCGAGCTCCACTGTCTGGTTCTCGATCGTGAGGCCGCCAATAGTAACATTATCGCTGCCGCAGTCGCCAGAGGCGGAGCTGCCGTCGCCGTAGGAAATCTGCCACGTCTGGCCGGCCAGCTTCTTGAAGGTGGACGACTTGGACGGGTCAAAGACGGTATGGCCTTTTTGGGTGGCCTTCTCCAGCTCGGTGGAAAAGATCTATGCAGGTCAGTGCCCGTGCCGCGGATATAAGTGATGTAGAAAGTTGAAGCATACCCATAGATCAGATGAACCAGTGTCGAAATCGAGAAGCACCTTTTGTGGCGGTGTGCCAATCGACACCTCGCACAAGTACTCAGAATCGTTCTGCTGGTCTTCGGCCGTAACCTCACCCGTCTGCTTGCCGTCGGCGTCGATTGTTTTGGCCAGTCGCGAGGTGATGGCCGCGCGTCCGCCAACGGCAATATGTGAGTGTGCCAGGCCGCGCTGCTGCAGGGTCTGGATGCGGTGATACGGGCCAGGTTTTGTGGGCTCGAAGCCGAAGCGATTCAGCAGGTAGACATATGACTTTGTGCCGTGGCGTTTGTAGTTTTGATTGGGCTTAGCGCGGACCTTGGTGAGGCCGCGGGCGGCCTGGAACTTGGCTTGTGCTTGGAAGAATGCGTCCATGATGTATGTCTTGGTGTTGGGTTACTTGTTGGTCAGAATTGTCAAAGCTGGTTATGACGCCAGAAGCGGAGCAGCATCAAGCAGCAGATCCGGTGATGCTTTATATACACGTCCTCAAATCTGATAGATAAGTCTTCAGGGGTCTGTGGTGCGCGAATTCACGATAGAGTTCTATGATAACGCGGTCATATGCAGCTATGGTGCGACTTTGAGCTTCCTCTTAAGGGGCGATGTGCTGGTTATAGCAACTAGCTTGCGTCACCCTACTCCGGAAAATTGCGTCCACGTTGACTGTTGTGCGTAGACGACAGGCGCTGTGAAACACCAACGACCAACACTGACGTCAGACGCCATCGTAGCGTAACCTGAGGACTCTGTTTACAAGCTTCAATCAAGGATCTACCTGATGGCCCGCTGTGGGATGATCCGCGCCTCCGCTAAAATTCACGATTAGGACATCATGTGTTTCCAAAACATTGCGCATACTGTGTAATTACTGGCTTTCAGCTGTTCTCTCCCCGTGGCGCAGTGCACCATGTGCCGCGTTGCCGTGCGGGTATGGCTATGGTGTTGGCCGATCGGCGCCGCTGCAACGTGTCGCAAACTCTGTTGCCTATTGTAAGAATGCCATCTCCAGTGTGACAGGGAGGCGACGCCAATCGGGAGCTTCCGTTCCCTCGTGCGACAAAGTATAACTAGCGGTGATAGACGTATGTGGTAAACACGCCCTCGCCCTCGTTTTATCAGCTTTTGAAAGCTTGTAATGCTTGCACGGCGATCGACAACATTTGGAGCGGACCAAAATAGGTAGATCCGCAGATTGGTCCGATCTTGTGCGAGCCGTAGCTGGCTGGCTTGGCTTGGCTTTTCTTGGCTGTCGCTTACTGGACGAGTCGAAAAGCTTGAGCCTACGAAACCGCAAGACAGTGTGACCAACAATGTTAGAGATGCCTGATTCTTTCTCTTGGGGGAGTCAGATCTGCGGATTTTACGTGAATGATTAAGCTTCTTCTTGGACAGCGGCCACGGTGAGGCCGCGCAGCTTGCGCAATAACCAACTTGTACCAGTCAAATACCAAGAACGACGGAAGTCGTTACCCATCACGGCCTGCCGATCGGTGTATCATTCTTCAACGAAGTTCCCCGCTGAGCTGACTCTCTAAGTGCTGTGCAACAGAGGCTGCGCCGAATTGGCGCGGATGATTGAGACAGACCTTCGTGCGACAGCCTTGCGGCGCGGTACCTGCACAAGCGCATGCAACACACCTAATAAACACAGCAATATCTCGTCGTGTGGCAAGAGTATCAGATGAGATTTGTTGCTGGTTGCTGCTCGTCAGACAGGCTGGTGGGTAAATTATCAGCTCGTCCAGTGACTTGAACCGTCTGCTGGGGCCGACAGTTGCTGCAGGTTGGGATTGGTGAACCCGTGATCGAGTGGGATGGCTCTTTTCGTCGGGGCCCCAATGCTGCCTGATGCCAGTATATTTATTTCCCTTTCCAAATTCTGGAGTTCGAGGCAGAAGGTCGCAGGCGACTCCTTAGTGGGTGATGCGCAATGCACATTCTGTGCGCCGATCTGTGTGCCATTCTACGATAGAGTGAGACTTCAGTCACGCCATTTATTGTGATATAATAATGTCGGCTTGACTTTCGACCGAGCAGAGAATCTTAAAATTTACTCGTTGTTTGCGCCCGTCCAATTAGTTCGTCAGGCGAGACAGGTGTTGCTGTAACTCGACGTACTCGACTGGCTGGCGGTGTCCATTTCCCTTTTGAGCCATCGGCCAGCTCCGCAAGGCCGGATTGTATCGTAGCGAGCAGAAAGCGGGGGGATCGGCATCCCCAGCGTTGGGCACTTACAGCAACATACATGCGAATGCCGTAATGTCTGCTGCATAATGTCGAATTGCTGAGGGGGTCGCCTCGAATGTTGGGTGACTATGACAGCGAGGCGGCGCCACAGGGTCACATACTTCCAGAAAATAAAAAACAAGAAAACGCTCAAGTGACGATGGCGAGCAGAGGCTAGGAGGACAGAGGCGGGCCGGAAATCTCACCCATGGCATTCGTTCGTAAAGCTGAACGGAGATGCGTGTGTGGCAACGAGGTTCGGTTGGTAAGCTCAGGATGCATTACTGGCAAAACTGTGTCAGCTGGCCCTATTCTTGTTAAATAACATAGGCGCTTTTGGACCAGTGGACAATTATATCGTCTCGCCAAGGAAGTATGACCGGAGACGGGGGACATGCATGCATCGACGCTAGCGAAGCGATCTGCGGGCGCAAAAGCGCCGTAAGAACGAGTTTGAGCATACTTGGAGTTCAGGTCGTTGTGTTATACGCAATATCGTGTTTTGAATACCTGGTCATCGACATTTGATCTTGTGCACTTCAACCCGAGGTCTGCGAGGATCAACGGACCTATCTCGCCCACGAAGAGTCAAAGAGTACGCCTCAGGCCAGTTTTGCTGGCATTGACAGACAAACTGCAATGTAAACGGTAGCTAGCGGCACGAAGATAAGCTGCAACGCACTGCTCGCTCTCCTCGTTCTTGGGCCCACCAACCAACTTCAGCCGCGATTCCTGTCGAGTTCCGTCCCACCGCGTGTGGCCTATAGTTGAGCCAGTGGCAGCACGTTTTCCTCTTCGGTTCTCAGATAACGTAGCAGATGCCGGCGGCACTCGGAGTCTGGTGGCTGACGGAGTTCCCCACGGTCGGTCAGGAGTTGGATCGCGGCGCAGGGGTATCGGCGCAACGGGGATCAGCACGATGAGTTGCGTTCAATGTTGCAATGGAACCGAATGGCCTCATTGTCGGTGGAAAGTGCCGAAGCATCGGCTATAAATACGGTAGTGTATTCCCTTGTGGAAAGGAAGAAGTGTGCATTGCAACGACAGTAACCAAGATGAAGTCTTTCTCATCCATTGTCGCCGGCATCGTCGGCCTTGCCTCTGTCACCTCTGCCACGGTGCAGGGCTTTGACGTCTCTGGCTACCAGCCCACCGTCAACTGGGCTGCGGCCTACCGCAGCGGCGCTCGCTTTGTTATTATCAAGGTACCCGCCGAGGGCCATGAGAAATTGGGATAATGCTGACGATATAGGCCACCGAGGGAACGGGATTCACCTCGTCCAGCTTCAGCTCGCAGTACACGGGTGCCACGAAGGCTGGCTTCATCCGCGGCGGCTACCACTTTGCGCTGCCCGACCGCTCGTCTGGCTCTGCGCAGGCCGACTACTTTTTGGCCCACGGCGGCGGCTGGAGCGGTGATGGCATCACCCTTCCGGTGCGTGAGCTGCGATTTGTTGATGTGTACAACGCGTACTGACGTGTCTAGGGCATGCTGGACATCGAGTACAACCCGTACGGCGCCACCTGCTACGGCCTCTCACAGGGCGCCATGGTCAACTGGATCAGTGACTTCATCGAGCACTACAAGGCCAAGACGACGCAGTACCCCATCATTTATACGACGACAGACTGGTGGAAGACGTGCACAGGCAACAGTGCTGCGTTTGGCCAAAAGTCTCCGCTGAGCCTCGCCCGTTACGCGAGTAGCGTGGGTGAGATCCCGAACGGCTGGCCGTTCCAGACATTCTGGCAGAACAGCGACAAGTATGCGTACGGTGGTGATTCGCAGATTTTCAACGGCGCGTACTCGCAGCTGCAAAAGATTGCTCGCGGTGGTTAAGCTGGTGCAGGGTGGACGCTCCTATTCGTTGGGACTGAAACGGCAAGGGGAGGAGGCGTGGCTCAAGTTTCTGTGGCTGGTGCAGCCTTTAGGTGCGTCTCCACTGCAGTTACACAGTGGCTTAGCAGAGCAGCGGTCGCGTTGAAACTGTAACTACGGATTACGGAGTAGATGGAACGATATAATCAAAGCTCGCAGTGATGCTCTCTTATCTCCAATATGACGTATGATGTGTTTCTTCCTGGTAAGAGGCCCCGCGTTGATCTGTGGTCGGACATATACTGTGCAGTGAGCGGCCCAAGCCACAGGGGCAGCGAGCCATGGGCCAAAAAGAGAGGAGAGATACAGTGGCCAAGGCGCCAAAATTTGATGGGCTCCAGGGCACCCAAGCCCCTGCAACCCTGCTACCCCTCCTGCAAGTTGCCGCCACAAGCCTCCGCCACACCTCATGCGACCCCGACTTTCTTCTCCGACATCCTCATCCTCATCCATCCGGCAGTCCAGTGTTTCTGTTCGCTATTCATTTTTTTTTTACCCGTTCGTCTGTCATTGAACCCTTTTGTTTCCATCAACCTCCCTTTGTCACTCTCCTCTGGCTCGTGCCTGGTTCTAACAGCCGCACGCTGCCCCGGACGCCCCCCCACGCCTCTGTCGTCATCGAACCCCGGCCAACGGGCAAGGCCACGAAGCCTTCCGCTACCCCGACCCCGATCAGCAACACATCAATATTTCGACGTTACAAATACGCATCCGATCAACTTCCCCAGCATGGCTTGGGACTCGCCTCTGCAGACTTCTGCCGTGAACCGATATATTCTTGGTCGCATCGTACGTGTCCTTACCGATAGGCGCTAACGCCGCCAATGCCCGTGCTCCACGCCGCTGCGTTGATCATTGACGCTGTCAACTCTATATCGTTATCATCAGCGTGCCGTGCCGCTCACCCATCAACACTCAACTTCTAATTGCATTTTCTGATCTCTCGTCCTTTTACAGCCGCTCCTTCATACCCTTATCCTCCTCATCGAAATGGCGCTCGCCGCCCGACTGACGGCGAGGTTCAATGCCTCGTACGAAGAGCGACCGCGTACGTCCATCAGTCCGCCGATTCCTTCGAGATGAAAATTGCTAACTCATCAGTCATCACCATGATGGTTACCAACGCCCTTCTTGGCGGCATAGCAGATACCGTCGCCCAGGTCATAACCGCCTTTCGCCACCGCGTCGTCGGCAAGCCCGGCGGTGCCAAGGACGAGACCGTCACAGTCGAACTTCACGAGCTTGGCCGCAAAAGCCCCTATTACGAGAAGGACTCGCTCAGTTTTGGCCCGTCAACCGGTCTCCCGCCCGCCTTTGACTTTGAGCGTCTCACTCGCTTCATGGGCTACGGCTTTTGCGTCGCGCCCATCCAATTTCGCTGGTTCAAGCTCCTCGAGCGCCTCTTCCCCATGTCAAAGACGAGCTCCTTTGGTCCCGCGCTGAAGCGTGTGGCCTTGGATCAGATCGCATTTGCGCCCTTTGGTGTTGCCCTCTTCTTCACCGCCATGACGGTGGCCGAGGGCGGCGGGCGTCGCGCCGTCAGCAACAAGCTGCGCGACATGTATGTGCCGACTCTGAAGGCCAACTACGTTGTGTGGCCGGCTGTGCAGCTTGTCAACTTTCGCCTGATGCCTGTCCAATACCAGCTGGTAAGTCCGCTGTTGTTTCTGTATGTGTCGGTAATTAACGCGCGACAGCCGTTTGTCTCGACCGTTGGTATCGCCTGGACTGCATACCTATCTCTCACCAACAGCACCAATTAAGCATCCTGCGGGGCAATGTTTAGCCGCACCGATACGAAGCGCTACACACGACTACCGGGGGTCGTCTTGATGAGCAGATTGTTCGCAGGGTAAGAAAGTTGATGTTGAAGAGGCACCAGGCTTTAGCTGGCGCGAGTCCGTCTGAACAAGCATAAGCGTGGGACGCTCGTGTCGTTGTCCGCGCATCCGTTCGGTGGCTGCTTTCGTGATGGCTGTGCTGGCTACGAGTCCAATAAAGAGCACAGCAGTGCCAAGAGAAGCTTGATGGCTATGATAGAGACCATTACCATGGTACTGGCCAAGTCGGCAGCGACTATCGTAGCCAAGCTTGCAATGGCAATGAAGATCATGGAATCAAAGACAGTGAGGTGGTTTTCGGCAGAGAATTGTTACTTTTTGCAACGTACTATCGAAATAGCATATATACCAATCGATGCTGGTGCCTGGGCTGTCAGCCTTGGTAGCCAGTCTGTACTTCACAAATACAATATTTTCTTTTCTCATCAAGCTTCCGAAATTCATTATCCTTGCAAATGAAGACTGCCTTTAAGAGCCTTGCTGGTAGTTCAAGACAGCCTTTTAGCAGCAGTAGCCCGGGAATCCTGAACGGCTCGTGGCGATAAACCCCCAAGGCGGGTCACAGCCGTGGCCACCTGCTCTCATCTGGTCCATGTTGACCTCATAGATCCAACCTTTTGACCAACTCAGTTACTTTTCACTGATTGATCGCAATAAACTTGACTTACCGTTTTGGCACATGCAGACTCCTTTGAGACAGCAGGTCGGGGAGGCGCTAGCATCGTGTAAGTACGGGCCGAGGTTTCAACACTGCAATCTGGCATAGGACATACTGGTGGTAGCAGCCACTGGCAGTCTGGGGTGTGTTGACCTTGAGATTGTTGTTGGGTGACTGGTCCGGCTGAATTGGGCTGCCGAGGACATTGGCCGCGAGGGCGAGGAGACAGACGATGCTGTGCATATTCAATACTTGGAGTTGATCTGCTTGGGTTTTGCAGAACTCTTGAGACACGTCGCAGAGCTATGGTACTTATATAGTTAATCATACGGCTGAACTAACAATATTGCCAGCTTACAGTATTGCCACACCATCTTGTAGGTTGTTGCTCCCTCGCCAGCCTCTGCGTTCAATTTGCTCGGCCACGGCAACGAGACTTTTGGCGTCGATATTGACTCCTACCTTGGCATGCATCTCTTTGATAATCGTAAATGTAGTTTCCGGCATGAAACTCACAGAGAGCTGCGGAACTTTTGCCATCGCAGACACAGTCTAGCAAAGTCGCGAAGCAGATTCGTCTCCCGACGGCACGAAGCTAGCATCTAGGCTTTCGAGGTTCGGTGGCTTCCTCAATAGTCAATCTATCCAGCTGCAGCCGCTTTCAATTTTTTTTTTCCTCCTTTTTTGGAAATATTGAATCTTGTCTTGGCAGTAAAAACATGGGATCGACAAAGACTGCTGAGGCTACGGACACGATGGACGGGCCGGCATGGAGCGGGGCTTCGCCGGGGGTCGGGAAGGGAATTTTATTAGCATGTTTATTATACCTAGCTTCATTATAGATGCAGTGAATATAGTTTTAGCACTCTGATAATCAGTAGTCACAATAACAGAATAATGCGCAGCCTATTCACTATACTGTGGGGGCTGCACTTCTGCAGAATCCTACTGATACAAAGGTTCTAAACAGCCAGAACCAAGTGACAAACGCACTTGTTGTGGCGAATCGAAGGGAGAGGGAAGTATAACGACCGGTCTGCACACAAGCTAGGAGCAGTAAAAACAGATATATTCGTGATGATGAAGAAAGAGAGAAGAGAAGAGGAGAGGAAGCTGTCTAGAGGGGATGACGATGTGGAGGGGCATCCATGCCGAGTCAGCGTGGCGGGCGTGCCTGCCAACACTTGTACAGAGTAGGTCACTTCGGGAAGACACCTACAGATTGACTTGCTTGAAATTTCCGAAAGCAAGCTTCTACAAACATAATCTAGACTACAGTTTAGTTTTTGTAATCCTTTGAATATTGGATATTGCTGTCAACCCTATTCGAGCCGCCCTTATAAGCTAGCACATCCCCGATCGACAAACGCTGTCAAGCCAAACAACTCTTCTCACTCGACTTTCTCGCCAAACTCGAAGAATTTTACATCCTTCTTGTTTAGCAATGCTATCCATTATTCTTGGTCTTTTCGCTCTTGCACCCACCACCACTCTCGCTTACGGCGGAGAGCCAAAGGACGGCGTCTGGGACGTCCAGAGATTGAAATCAGTTTGCGGAAAGCCTGGATGCTATCAGGAATTTCATGTCAATGTGCGCGACGAAAAGTCGCCTACGCGTGTGGCTTTTGACTCCTTTTGTACAACACTTTATTTTGGGGGCGATTGGAAGGAGTGCCGCTCTCAAGTCCCTTATGTACCTACAGGAGGGTTTGCCAAGATAAGCAACTACGACAATACGACCAATACCGTTGACGTCTGGTATTCGTGGATTCATCCAGGAGATGGAAAGAATGTCAATGTGACTGGCCGCATGGTGGTGGAGTCGTCCAACTACTGGGATGTTGCAAAGTGCAGGCAAATGGTCGTTGTCTCCAAGGAATATGTCTAGATTGTGATGCGTCGTGGGTTAGATTCTGTGAATAAACCACTGCAGAACAAATATGGGGCGTTATGATGGCGTGAGCGATAACACAGTATAGTGTCGAATTAAAGCTGTTTCGAAACTATTAATCATGTTCACGTAACTGTTCATGCTAGGTGCTTGATATCATTGTCATAGCAGCGAGAATTCGCCTTTGCTGACTGGTAATCCGTCAGTGCCCCTGTTCGCCGATATTCGGAGACAGAAGGCCCTTGAGGCTGGGGTGGCGCCTGCACTATGACGGACAGGACACAAAAGGCCCTGCAAAGTTTGCGGCAAGCACTGTAACTGCGAACGGACCCTGGAAACATGGTCTAGACACAAATTAGTTAGCGTACTCAGCAGCTCGCTTAGTCCAGGCGGAGCATCTATTTACACGACTAACTAGCTTCAAGCTTCTCGGCATGGATTTGGGCATTACCGGCTCGGTTTTACTGCGTTATTGCCCAAAATAATAACATGATTGCGCCTCGTGTCGCGCGAATCTACTCGAAGAGGCTTCCACAAAACTACTTACGGTCACCAGCTGCTCGCCACTGCCTGTAAACATCAGTCCATCGCCAGCTTCTATTTATCCAAAACATTGGCTCCATGGGCATCTCTCTCTTGGCGCTCTTGGGCCGCAACCCGTAACTCAGCCCTGCCTACACTTTATACGTGCAATTCTACAACTGCAATACCCCGACTGCCACCAAAAACGTGCAGCGTCGGAGTTGAATTGTTGTATTTGGCAAGTATGCTCAACCAAACTGGGTGTGAGTTATTTATGGATGCCTATATACATCATAAAAGCCTGCCTGGCCGTCTTGGCTGTAAATTTGGACTCATCATCAGCCCCTGCCTAGAGACATTCACACCCTTCCTTTTCCCCAGCTTAGCGTAGCGGTTGCAGGCTTGCATGCTACGGACGCAGGTAGACCTAACAGCTTTTTTCTACGCAGCGCACTTCCCTCGAAATCCGAGGAGCTGCTTCGTAAGGTGTGGTCGATGACCGTTGGAATGGTGCCCAAACTTGGTGCGCGCCAATGTCTTGGGTCGCGATTCTCAAACAATTCTGGACTGAGGTCGCTTTTCAGACCCAGCCATGGCCCATCGCCGCTCCTTGACCTCGTGGCTCCTGTCCGCTTCGATGCACTCTGTGACAACTAAAAAGGCGTTTTTAGACGAAGCAGCATTTACGAATGACGCGCACGACTATGAGCCTACAATGACAATTTGAAACGAGTCATCACAAAAGGGCGTAGTTCTGCAGGCGTCAGGCGCTTAGCATCATGAAGTCGCCGTTAGCAGCTCTCGTCTACTAGCGTAAATACTCGCGATATGATAAAGATTGTCTAGTAGACGGTTGATAGGCAATCAAAAGATAATAAGACACGCGAAACCGTTGAACTAGGAGAGAAAAGCTTGATTATTGATGTTTTTTCGGACAAACAATACTAATCATCCTCTGCCGGCTTTCTGAGTACTGCTTTTGGCAGGCGCTTAGAGATTGCTTGCGACGTAGTATAAAGTAGACGTGCCCGCCGGCGGAAAATGGAGCTCCGCCACACACAGACTGTGTGTGTATTTTTCGTTTTTTTTTTTCCTATTCTCCTTTTCTCCTATTGGACTGTCTACTATGGTTGTTGTTAGGCCGCAAGGCGTCTGACGTATTGAATATACGTCATTTGTTGGTACCCTGTGAGCTCTCTTGGTTCTCTATTGCTTGCCGAGTCCACGTCAAGCTGCAGTAGCTCCGGTATCAAGACTTGTGAGCGACTCAATCGAATAAGCGCCCAACTGATGTATTGCAGCAGCCCAAGATCCTTCTTCTTTGATGCCAATCTCCTGTTGGATGTAGCAGTCCTACAAGTGGTGGAAGCTGCGGTGGCCGACCACTATACATGCAGCCTGATCAGCCGAAATCCTTTGCCACTGAAACTGGCAAGCCACTGGCTGATCCTCTAATAATGAGCAATCGGTACTGTTCACCTTTTGGGCGTTTGGCGCCGAGGCGCCGAGACAGCATACCTTCGCGCCCAATGATACAACCATTGCCCACCGAGATAAAATGCGGCCTGATTGCGAACCACAGCGTCCGAGTGCGCTCGGTCGCCCATTAAAGTTGCTGCTTCCCACATTGCTCGGGAATAAACGACTACCAACAGTACACTAATATAAGCAGCGATGGCAGGCAAGGGAAAACAGGACAGTAAGTCTGAAAATGGTGCGCCGGGGGGCAGCGCCGTTAACGGCGCAACGCCGGATCTCATGGCCCTCGTTGCGTCCAGCCAAATATTGCAGCAGATCTTGAAAGTCGACATCGACAACCAGCGGCTTCGAGAACGAAACGCGGACCTCGAAGCGACGAACCGGACAAACTGGGACACGATATTGGGGGACCGCGACTCGTGGAAGGCTGATAAGGCGGCGATGGAGCGCGAGCTCGAGGACGGGCGGAACGAGGTCAAGGTCTTGCGGGAAGCAAAGACCAAGGCCGACGAGCTGGCGAAACAGGTCCAGGCGCAGGAAAAGCAGATCCTCGCGCAGGGCGAGGCCATCAAGAAGAAGGACTCGGAGATTGGTCGACAAGAAAACCTCTGCGCCAAGGCAAAGGAGCAGCTAGAGCAGGAGAAGGCGAGCGCCAAGGTTGTAGCTCACAGCCTGCAGGAGGTCAAGAAGAACTTGAACCGCGCCAAAAAAGACATGGAGGCAGTCAGCGACGAGCTTGCTGAGTTGCGGTCCTTCACTGCCCCGCTGCAGCCCATGGCGAATGGCAAAGCGCTAATGTATGTGATCATCCCCTCACCTCGCGCTTATCGTCATGTGCGTAGTACACATACGAGGGAATTGAGCTAATGGGATGCAGTCAAAAAGCACTTGCCGACACTTTCTGTCGATTCCTTGAATTTTTCCACGCCGAGTTCAGCGTCGACGTCAAGACCCATGTTTCGACAACAGGCAGCCCCCTAGAAGAACATTGCTTTTACATCCCGCTGCCAGCGTCCAACTCGGCGGCGGCAAAGCAGATGAGGGTCGCCGCCGCACTCCGCGTGGCTGGCATGTTCCTTCAGAGGCACGTTTTCCGGCACGCGCTCGTGAGCTACGAGTTGGACCGCGCACTGGATGCCGTCGCCATGGTCAATCCGGACCACGAGGCGTTTGTGCGTTCCGTCTTGTTAAAGTTGCACAAGGTGGCTCCTGAAGAGCAGGAAGAGATGCAAAAGGATAATGTCGAAAGCGCTGTTAAGGAAATCGTCAACACGCTAGGGCAGATAGTTCCCAACGTTGAAGGGTTTTCCGCAAGGCTGCAGCCGCTCTGCGAAATGGCTGCCGAGGCCTGGAAGCCAACTGCGGAAATGGAGGGAAGGATTGAGGCACACATTCGTTTCATCGAAACTGATGATTGTCGTCCCGTTCCGTTCCTGCAAGCACAGAGTGGAGCGCCGCCCAACGGCGCAAATAGCAATGACAACAATTCAGCGGCCAGCCCGTCGAAGCAGCCGCCGTCGGACCCCTTTAAGCTCAGTAAAGGCGATCTGGCGAGGGTTATTTGGCCTCTGGCCATGGCACACCATCCCGAGGGCGATGGCCCTGAGTTTGAAGTGATGAGCTGCGGTTATGTCTTGACCACGGCGCAGGTTCAAGAGGCCGAGGAGGAAGTATCCCGCGAGTCCACGCCGCGCAAGAAGGCCCGACTGGAAAGCAGATTGCACATGGGCGAAAAAAAAAGAAGAAATTCGATCGCTCCGATGCCTTAAAGGGTTACCAACGCTTCCAGCGCGGGCTAAGTCGACTAATGTGGCCCGATAAGCAGCGGCGGCGGCGGCGGCGGCGGCGAATCTCGTAAAGTGCGTCCATGCCAGGACCAGAATGCGGCAGTTTTGGTTGCATCGACGGTGGCCTGACATGGCTGGAGAAGTGGAGGAAATGTCGATTGTCTTTGTTTAATGGCAGCGGAGAAAGCATGACGAAAATCGCTTGACTGTACGGGTCTAGGTGGTGTTTTGTTTGTTCGATGAGGAGCCGCTCTGCTTTGCACAACAGCGCACTTGAAAAGATATTCATTTTCGGATCTTGTAATGTAGGATGTTGATTGAGAGTGCTTTTTTTTCTTGTTTTCTGTTTTGTTTTTGGTTTAATTTCCTTGAGCGACATTGCGACGACGGAAGCTTGATAGGATAGGTAAAGAAAAGATATGACTTACGTGTGAACTTGTTTGTCCGACAGTCCAGGAACCACTTGCAAAAGGCTCCCTTGAGCCAAGATAGGTAGTTATACAGTTGTATTTTCCCTACTGTATATAACCCGGATGGTGCATTGGTGATGCGTTGAATCAGTCGAGAAGTGGGGGTTGCCAAGTGGGTGGTCGAATGTTATCTCGAGCTTGACGTAAATTACCTCGCGCCAGCGCTGCCCCTCCATCCCACCTTGACATCAGCAACCTTCTTAGCTTCCCCAACGAGCTACAGAAACAATTCCTTCTTTTCCTTTGGACATTCGAGACCATCAATTGATTCGCTTTCAAAATGTCACTCTCCAACAAGCTTTCCATCACCGACGTCGACGTCAAGGGCAAGCGAGTCCTCATTCGGGTGAGTTCGGTTACCCCGCCATCAACACCACGCCACGTTCAAGAGCTATGCTAACCTGCCCGCACAGGTCGACTTCAACGTTCCTCTCGACGGTACCACCATCACCAACCCGCAGCGCATCGTTGGCGCCATCCCGACCATCAAGCATGCCCTCGACCACGGCGCCAAGGCCGTCATCCTCATGTCCCACCTTGGCCGCCCCAACGGCCAGGCCAACTCCAAATACTCTCTCAAGCCCGTTGTCCCAGAGCTCGAGAAGCAGCTCGGCAAGTCGGTCACCTTTGCGCCCGACTGCGTCGGCCCCGAGGTTGAGGAGATTGTCAATGGCGCGGACAATGGTGCCGTTATCCTGCTCGAGAACCTGCGCTTCCACATTGAAGAGGAGGGCAGCGCCAAGGACGCCGATGGCAACAAGACCAAGGCCGACAAGGCCAAGGTAGACGAGTTCCGCAAGGGCCTCACTGCTCTCGGAGATGTCTTTGTTAGTACGTGCACTCCTTGTCACGATTAAGGGTCTGCGAAGCTCTGTACTAACTCATCTAGACGATGCTTTCGGTACCGCTCACCGCGCCCACTCCTCCATGGTCGGCGTCGACCTGCCCCAAAAGGCTGCCGGCTTCCTCATGAAGAAGGAGCTCGACTACTTTGCCAAGGCCCTCGAGTCGCCCGAGCGCCCGTTCCTCGCTATCCTCGGCGGCGCCAAGATTTCCGACAAGATCCAGCTCATCGACAACCTGCTCGACAAGGTCAATACCCTCATTGTGTGCGGCGGCATGGCCTTTACCTTCAAGAAGGTGATTGACGACATGAAGATTGGCAACTCGCTCTTTGATGAGCCCGGCTCCAAGACGGTGCCCAAGCTCATGGAAAAGGCAAAGGCCAAGAACGTCAAGGTGGTGCTGCCCACCGACTTCGTCACAGCCGACAAGTTTGACAAGGACGCCGCCGAGGGCTACGCCACCGATAAGGAGGGCATTCCCGACGGCTGGATGGGCCTCGACTGCGGCAAGGAGTCGATCAAGCTGTTCCAGGACGCCATCGGCGAGTCCAAGACGATTCTGTGGAACGGCCCCGCCGGTGTCTTTGAGTTTGACAAGTTTGCCAA
Source organism: Beauveria varroae (assembly GCA_030780425.1). NCBI lineage: Eukaryota > Fungi > Ascomycota > Sordariomycetes > Hypocreales > Cordycipitaceae > Beauveria > Beauveria varroae. The sequence continues at coordinate 47,264 of JAPFUP010000185.1, forward strand.
GGGCACCAAGGCCACGCTTGACGCCGCTGTCGACGGATGCAAGAAAGGCAAGATTGTGATTATCGGCGGTGGCGACACGGCTACCGTGGCGGCCAAGTATGGCGTCGAGGACCAGCTCAGCCACGTGTCCACCGGTGGCGGCGCCTCGCTCGAGCTGCTCGAGGGCAAGGAGCTGCCTGGTGTGACGGCTCTGTCGAGTAAGTGAATGTCTGGACTTGAGTAGTGTCTGGGAACCCGTTGACGGATTGGGTCTAGATAGACAGAGCAGCCGCCTGTAGGCGAAAAAACAGAAAAATAAGTATCCAATAAAGTTACAATCGCATTCCTGCATAGTGTGAGCATTCGTGTCGCGACAGGGTTATGATTCACTGGGAATGATCAGCTGGCGCAAAATGTTAAATCATTATTGACGCAGTCATTGTATTCGTCATGGTTTACGTAGCAGGCTCAATTGCCCATTATAGCCCAGTCTATCCTCCAATTTGAGTGTGATTTTCCTCCTCGATATACCGTACGTAGCTCTGTTTGTTCATCTCCGTTTCGACGACTCGACCTTTTTCAATTCCTCTCTGTACGCAGTTAGCTCGGAGCTCATTAGGCACTCTTCCCTCCCCGAAAGGTATAGGGACGAGAGGGGGCAAACGCACTTGAGCTGTGTCGAGAAATCATCCGTCGTGTCATCGTCGTCCCAGCTCTCCTCCCATAGGTGCTTGGTCTGACCCGAGCCCTGCGCGGCTTCCGTCTGGTCTTCCGGCCAGTCTGCATCACCTCATTAGCTTTCTGTTCCTCGCTACACATGCTTTTCTTTTTATGGCAGGGTGTTGTAAAAGCGCACCATCAACAGGAAAATCCTCAAACTCGTCGTCCTCGCCCAGGGCGGCGGCCTTGGTCTCCTTGGGCGGTTGCTGCTGCTCGCTGGCCGCGGTGGTGGTCTTGTCGTCGGTCTTGTCGGCGGCCATGTTGGCTGAGTCCTATTGTGTGCGGGGGGTATTACGAGATCGGTAGGCTTTATAAGGTGTAACGGTCCAAAGGTGCGATGGAAGTATGCGGCAGGTGTTGGCGCGAGTGCGATGATGAATGCGCTGGGAGCTTGCGAGATTGGAGCGACCAAAGGCAGGTGGATGCTTGCTTGCGTGAGCTCTCTCCGCCAGTGGTCAGCGTGGGGCAATTCGCGGGCGGAAGAATTCGGTCCGTGGTAGTTATAGGGTAGGCTGAATTCAAGCGAGACTTTCAGGCAAAGCAAGGCTCAACAAAACAATAGCATCGCTTGGGGACGTGAAAAAAGAGAGACAAAGGCCTTTGTTGAATCCTCATTCAATTGACTAACTTCTGATTTTAATGCGACCATGTGGGCGTTTCGATGTCAATTCCATGTGAGCACAAACGCTTGCTTAGTGATGATGCACATCGATGCAGGATTTAGGCACAAGGGTACGCATTGTTTGCGCGTCAACACATGCAAAGAAAACGCCACTGCCTGTTCTTATCAATCCAGCCATTCAGTGAACAGCCAGTTCAAGGTGTAATTAAGCTGAGCTCCACGACTTATGTGAGTGAAAATGGTCAGTTCTATCACCATGGTCGACAATTGGTGCTAAAGAGCAACGACCCAAGTGCTGATACGTCTTACTTGCTCTAGATAGTCACTCAGATCTGAGAATCAATTGTATTGAGCCTCTACACACACATTAAGCGTTTGCCATTGGCCGATAACGACCCGGGGCATCCCCCTCAGCCTGGCCAACCTCCACCTCTGACGCCTAGCTAGCGCCAACAGGCAGCCTTACTTTGCCTCATCAAGACAGATCTGAAAGCCGGTGCCTGCTAACTCCGTCGAAACGGCCCCGACAAGGCCTAAAATTCAGCAAGCACGCAGCTGTTGTCGTCACTGGTCAGCGGGGCCTCAGCGCCTCCCCCGTCAGATCCGGGCAGTGCAAGCCTGCGCCGGTTTTCGCCTCCGACAAGGCTTTCTTATTCTACATCATCTGCCTTGTCTTTTTTAATCTCTACCAAGTGCTTTGTGTCACCCCCTCTCCTTTGTCTGCGGCGCTTACTTGTCTGGTTCTGGCGCAATTGTCAACTTTTCAGCTACACACAATATCACGACGTCATGAGCCGTCTTGCATCGTGGTTCGGCGGCTCCAAGCCCGACGTCGTCGACCTTCAGGCTGAGCTGGCTGTCGAGCGCGCCAACCTTGAGCAGGCCATGCGCGCGACCAACCTCATCATCAACGACGATATTGATACGGCTGAGACGGAGCTGCGCAAGGGCGCATCCACCTACCACGACCTCGGCACGACACTCGTCTTTTTCATGAAGGCCATTCTGGGCTTCGAAAAGGACAACATCAACCATGCTGCCGACTTGCTGGCAAAATGCGAGACGAGAGCCTGGGAGGACCTCAAGCGCGCGCAGAAGCGGGCGGCGGCTGGCCACGCGGCGGGCGAGATTTACCCTCCAGGCACCGAGTACGAGCTCGTCGTGACGCAGACGCAGCTCATGTCGGCTGTCTTGGGCGTCCTCAACGAGAGCGTGATTGAGGCAATGAAGAGCTTCTTGAAACTGCGACGAGCGTACATAACGCTAGACGCCATCATCACCAAGGAGAATGAATACTTTCAAAAGCAGCGAACGCGGACCGGATCTAGTAGTGCCGCCGTCTCCAGCGCTCGCGGCTCGTCAGAGGACAAGGTCGTTTTTTCGGCGGCGCAGACGCCCGTCTCATCAAGCACCAGCCTGGAAGCACTGCCAGCGGATACGGAAAAGCTGCCCACGACGCTGGGCAGCACGGCGCCGGCGCTGCAGGACATCGATGTCGAGCTGGCGAATCCGATTGACGCCTTTATCCATTCGGGCGTCAACATGTGCATGGGCATCTTGATGCTCATGATGTCGCTGATGCCACCGGCGTTTGCCCGAATATTGTCGATTGTCGGCTTCAAAGGCGACCGCGAGGCTGGTATCCGCATGCTCTGGCGATCAGTAGCTCATCCCAATGCGGTATGCATACCCAGCTCCGTCTCAATCTCATACTGACATGGCCATGTAGAATGGCGCATTTGCCGGCATCATGCTGCTCAACTTCTATCACAGCATGCTGGGTCTCGTTGATATCCAGCCGCACGAGGCCGACTTTGACGAATCTGCTGAGCCCTACGGCACCCCCCAGCACAAGGTCGGCGAGCTCCTGGCCACCATGCGGGAGCGTTTCCCACAGTCGCGCATGTGGCTCATCGAAGAAGCTAAAGGCCTCGCCAGTCGCCACGATTTGCCCTCTGCCATTGCCGAGCTTGAAGGCGGCACGCAGTCCAAGATGAAGCAGGTCACGGCAATTAACCAGTTTACGCTCGCCATCTTTTCCATGTCGGCTCACGACTGGCCGCGCATGCGCAAGTACTTTTTGCACTGCGTCGAGGTCAACACCTGGAGCGCCGCGCTCTACTACTACATGGCCGGCGCCGCATCGCTTGAGCTTTACCGTGACGCGGTCGCGCGCGGAGACGCTGCCACTGCTGCCGCCGAGAAGAAGACGGCCGAAAAGTATCTTCTCAAGTCTGGCGAAACGTCGACCAAGAAGAAATTCATGGCGCGCCAGCTGCCGTTTGAGACGTTTGTGCAGCGCAAGGTGCAGAAATGGGAAGCGCGCCGCAAGGAGCTCGGCGTGGACCTGGCCGATGCCGTGGCTGTGAGCCCTGCGGTGGAAATGATGTTTGCCTGGAGCGGACCAAAGTGGATGGCGATGCGCGAGTTTGAAAAGGCTCAAGAGTGTCTGGCGTGGAGCAGGCTCACGGCGCCGGCTAATAAGCTCGAAAAGCTCAAGGAGCGGGATGAGCTGGGCGTGTGGGCCGTGTGTCTGGCGTCCATTCTACGCGGCTGCAACCGCCTTGACGAGGCCTCGGAACTGCTCGAAGTAGAGGTTTTATGCCATGATAGGTACGTACACCCACCCCAAAGCCGGGAAAGGAGAAGAGCGCTGACTGGGATGATAGAAATCTGTTCAAGGGCGGTCATAGAGAAGATTACGTCGTGCCCGCCGCGATTCATGAAGTCGCCGCCATTGCGTGGGCCGAGTGCGGTCAGCCGCCCGCCGATTTCGACGCGGCGCAGACGGAAGAGTATCAGAGAACCAAGGTCAAGAAGTGCGAGGAGAACCTGGAAAAGGCACGCGTGTGGGAAGCCTATGTTCTGGATGCGCGGATGGGCATGCGGATTCAGTGCGGGCTGGCGACGCTGGCGTGGTATCGCAAGAAGAAGGGCTGGGCGGCGTAGATGTGGTTTCATGGATTGCAATCGATCATGTACTGGGCACTCGAACATAGGGCTGCATTTACGATTAAAGACTAGGTATATTACGCATTATAGAAAACGTCTAAGACTATAGATAGAACGGCAAGGGTATTACATATAAGTATTCAACTACTTGGGTATTTATAAGGTGCCTACGCGTGAGGAATTTTAGTTATAAGATGATCCTAGGGTGTGATGATAATAATAGAATTACTACTACCTCCTCCTTACTAGCTTATTAGTAGCTTACTACTATATACACACTTCCTTATGTATAATATCTTATATAACTTCTCTTAGCCTAGTATAACCTATAAGTTAACTTTCTTAAATATACTTAGCTCTCTCTAAGCTAAAGCCCTAATAGGCTAGTTACCTATTACGCCGATACTAGCACGTCCGTTGTTGCTTGCAGTAACGTGCACGTGCCCAGTGCACGACTATATAAGTCGCCTATAGTTCTAGATAGGAAGAGAATTAATGAGAATTAATTAATCATAATGTTACTATTATCTACAGTCTATTAGTAGTAGTGCACGTATGTAAGCGCTCCTGTTAACTATTAACATAGTCCCGAATAGAGAACTCGTTATCATTAACGACTTACTAGTTAATTCCGTCCACAGAGTCGACGAACTAGATGACCTTCTATAAGGTCTAACACTACCCTCTCCTGTTATGAACTATCTTTTTTTAAAAAAAAACCCCATTCAATTATTATTATATTTACCTATAATATAAACATTATTAAAATTGACTTAGTATATATATATTAAAGTAGTAATCATTAGTCCTCTAAAATAAAGTAGAACTCATTATTAATTCAAGCTTCTTGAACTGTATCTGCTTCTTTCTAGCCGCTTATGCCTCGAATAATATGACTTGATTCGTGTGATAAATTTGATTTGATTTGATTTGATTATTCATGTCTGTTTACGCCATAGAATAGGTTTCTACGCGTGCTATTGAGCTGTCACTATCTACATATTTCAAGGGAGCAAAAACTACACATTTCCCGATACCAGTATACTCAGCACCCACATCTAGAGCTTGTTTCCAATCCTCTAGTGTGAACGCCTTTGTTTCTGCAAGCTGATGGCCCTTTGCAAACAGGCGCCTTTCAAGCATCTTTGTGAAGTGCACGATGTCATTGCGATCATACATCATTTTCCCTGTGAAGAAGCAGAAAAGATTAGCAGCGTTCATCCGGCGCGGCAAGAGGTCTTACCCTTCACTGTAATGCTGTTGACCATGATTTCTGGAGCCCCGATATTGTGCGATGATCCCATCAAGCTGATTCTCCCGCCAGGTCGCAGCGCCTTGATAGCACTTCTCGTATGAGTCGAGGTAATGGCAGCCGATGGAGTAAAATCCAAAATCGCATCTATTGTGCCGAAGGTTCGTATCGAGGCAGCATCCTTGTTTTCATCGCCTGTAATCAACACCGTCTCGATCTCTGCTTCTGGTAGATTGTGCTCGATATCACGCTTCAAATTAGCCAGCTTGTCCTTGTTTCGACCCATTGCAACCACTCTGGCGCCTATCGCAACCGCTGCCTGCACGCCGAGACTGCTGTAAAACCCTGTGGCAGGGCACACGACTATCGTCTCACCGGGCTGCAATCCGATATCTTTAAGTCCGCCAAACGGGACGAGTAGGTACGCCATGTAGGCCAACTCCAGTGGCGAGTATCTTAACTCATTGCATAGCCTTTTCTCATTAAGAGGAATGCAGTTCTCTAGCGGCACCTTGGCATATTCTGCAAACGTCCCATCACGCCAGACATCTCGCATTAGCTTTTTGCTGCCCTCCGTAGAGCCCTGAAAATGGCTCATCAAGAAGGTGCAATGCGGGTCATCTCGCGCTCGTACGACACAGTCCACATAGACCAGCTGGCCTAACGCGAGGGACGTGGCATCAGACGCAACAGCAGCGACGCGACCGACTGCGCTGTAGCCAATCACGAGCGGTGTGGGGAACGGTAAAGTCTTTTTACCGCTGTAAACATCGCGATGGTACGGCAAAACGCTTGCTGCAACAACGCGAACCACTATGCTGCCAACGTCTGGTTGTGGCGTTGAAATAATTTGGACTTCAAGGCTGGACTCGCGGCTTTGCAACACAAGGGCCCGGTGAGTAGCTGGTAGTTGGAGAGGCATAATGAGGTTCGATAAACGATTTGAAAGCTGAACAAGATACCGTGGAAGCGAGCGACAACTTGTACAATATATATATACACATACTTGGCCCTGTCTCATTCCGGCAATACATTGATCCAGCATGATTACAAATGCGCTTTTGCTGAAGGACGCGTCAACGTCGGCCACCCACTTTTCGGCACCACCCGCTTCTCGGCAAGGCGCGCCCTTGCGGGAGCCAAAGTCCCTAGCCCACGTCTTCTACCGTAGAAAGATCCGCGGCCATCTCCCCGGGTTCGGTTGGGGCCCGACCCAGGGGCAGCGATGGAGGGGAGGGTTCCTCTGCAGATCCCTATATTTCTTGGCGAATGTAATCCGTACAAGACGGCAGCTCGAATTGATACTTGTCCGCTGAGAATGAGAGAATATTAAACCACTGCGGGCTCTTTATCTGTCGCAGGCATTGAAGAGCCGATCGCTGGGAATTCAAGGGCGCGCAGCTCTTGGATGTAGCCGATCAATTGCAGAAAAAAGCGCCGTTGAGTGGCATGATCAGCTTTCGCCAGCCGCTTCAAGCGATCGTCGGTAAGCGTGTTGCCAGGAACGAGGTCGGATATAAGGAACAATTGGCGCTTTATTTCACCGTCAGATTATAACGTTTTACCCTTCTACACAAGACCATTGTAGTAGTTTCTCTTCAGACTGGAAGGAACAAATAGTCTTGACGCTAGTTTGTGGGCTAGTTCTTTACTACTTGACCGTGATCTGTTTTGTCTCTCGCTACTCTGGCGATTTTTTTTTAGTGAGATATATGAAGTGGTTGGTCAATAGTCCGAAGGGCCTTTCGCTTGCTTCCACTCAAAGTGGTGTTTGCCCGTTTTGGCCCCCCCCGGTGGCTCATTCCACGTATCAAACATGTGCTTCCCAAAGTAATCCAACTGAGCTTCTATAAACTGAGCCGGACCATGAGTCGTCTGTATGTACTTGAAATGCTCAAAGCTTTGGCTGACTGTGGGCAACAGCATATCTGCCTCTGTTGCCGCCAAGACGACTCTCTTGACAAAGGACATGCGCTGATGCATCGCGGCCGTCACCTCTGAATTTAAGAACAAGTCGTCGACATGACAATCGACTTTTTTGAATACTGAATCAAAAGTGCTCAAGATTCCATCGGCACGAATTATGCACCCCGCGCGCCACACTTGCACCACATCCGTGTACTTGAGATGCCATCCAGCCTGCTTGTCTTTGGTACGAAGCACATTGAGGCCTTGTGCAAAGCAGCTGAGGAATCCAAAACACGTGGCGGCATGCAGTGCAGCCAGAAACTCATCCAGGGAACCAATCGCCATTTCTTGGGGCGGCTGCGCCGGGTCGCCGAGAGCGAGAGACGCCGTGACCTTTTCGCGAGACGCAGCAAACGCCGAGGCGCAGCGATAAAGATGTGCAGCTACGATGGTTGCTGCCGAACTGTGATGTGAGATAGCCTCTGCGCAAGTCCATGTGCCGGTGCCCTCTGATCCCTCAGCGTCTTGGACGACTTTGTCTCGTATTGTTGAAAGGACATGTTCGCCCTTGTCGTTGGTCGCTCGCAATAAATCGGCTCCAATGCCCAAAAGAAAACATCCTCGAAGCTCTCCAGTATTGTTCCATGATTCAAAGGTATTTGCTATTTTTTCATGACTCATGCGTAAGCCTCGCGACATGATGAGCCAGATTTCGCCGAGGATACCCATCATGCCCTGCTCAATGCCGTTGTGAATCATCTTCACATAGTGTCCGCTTCCTCCGGTACCAATTACTGCGGTGCAGGGATTTCCATGGTCGTCTTTGGCGGCAAGCTTTTGGAAGAATGGAAGGAGGCTGCTGACAACATCGAGATCGCCGCCGGGAGACATGGACGGGCCGCTTCGAGCGCTCTGGTACCCGCCCGATACACCGCAGCCAATGTACTTGACGCCGTAGACTGCAAGATCCTTTTGACGGCGCTCTGTATTCTCGTAATGTTCGTTTCCGCAGTCAATGATGACATCGTCTGGACGCAGATATGGCCGTAGCGAGTCGACAACTTTATCAGCAGCGGCGCCATGGGGAACAGACATCAGGTATACCGCGGCATGTGCTTCATCATTGATGTTTCTGAACAAATTCTCCACACTTTCGCAGTTGGTAACTTTGTCCTGTAGCCCTATTTGAAAGGCATCATTGGAGAGCTTCTGCACATTCTCCTCATCTGTGTCTTACTGTCAGTAGCTACTACAGTCATCTTCGTCCTGAATTTCACTAACTGGGATCAAAAAAGTACACAGTGTGGCCATTCTCTGCGAGAAGAAGACAAAGGCCTGCTCCCATGCCGCCGGCGCCGAGGACGGCGAGCTGCTTGGTCAGATTGATTAGCGAGGTCTAGTCGGCATACTCTGTATCAACGCACCGCTGAGGTGTTTATTCCTTTCGAAGTCATGCCTCATGGAAATGAGAAAGTGCATATGAATTTTGATTAATTGATAAACTCATTGTTCGATCGTGAATTTATAGAAGCTTGCTGTGGCTACACCTTGACAACAACCACTCTCCTTTATTCTAGCGGGGCGTGAATCATCAATTACGTTGTGTAAAGTCACGTACAATTCACATGCTGATGAAATGTGGGACAATCCCATAGTCGAGTTACATTTCAACTCAGTCGACAAAGATTAGTGTCCCTTTTCACCCCTCGCAGTTTTGGATCATAAATGACGTCTATGTGACATAGACGCGGGCACCACCAAACGCATATTTGCCCCGAATCACCATAATACTAGCGTTAGTAAAGGCCTATATATTATAGATATAGTTTGTAGCGCATGGACGCTACAAGCTCAGAAAATACCACACTGTTCTTTCCGTTTTCAAATGGTTGCATACTTTGCAACTCCACCCCTAAATATAAATAGTTCTTGGGTGGCAGTTGGCTAATGATGTAGGTAAGAACCGTCACGGTCGAGTGGTCATGCTGACCACATACAATGCACATAATTCATCTATTAAAGCAATTCTTGGGCAGTCCCATGTTAAAATTTTGTTGTGTTTGCACTGGTATCATCATACTACTATAATCACGTCTTTCAAAGCTATGTATTACACAAGTGTTTATAAGTGCCTGTTGTGGCTGTAGTAAAGGTCTTAGTAAAGGTCTTGCTTGGTTTGTTGAAGACGTCAAGTCCATAACTAGCGAGACAAAAATCAAAAGCTGATACTACCAATGTAATCCAGACGTCTCGTTTCCTTTACTTACACGATGCCCTTGTATGGCGCGCCTCGTCAAGCCGATGCAACCCCTTGGAATATCTCATTGATGTGACGCTCCTCCGTGCCCGTAATAGCACTCATCAGTTGTTTCCGTCAACCCCCTTCTATTTATCATCCGGGAAGACGACATTGCCGCACTTGACATTGTGTTCCTGCTGGGTGCAGTTGATCTGGTCGCACTCGATGTCCCAGAATACCGAGACGTCCTTGTAGCCCTCCGGGCAGCTATCTAGCCCGAAAAGCGACAAGTGGAAGTTCTTGGAACAGTCGCAACCGCTCTGTGCGCGAGTCTGGCGAGTGGTCAAGGGGCTTGCGGACGCGAGCGCGGCGAGGCAGAGAACGGCGGCCTTCATTTTGGAAACGAGTGGTAATGAAAGTGTGGAGGAATATGTGAGTGACTAAAGCCTGATCTGAATTGGAAGTGATGTGCTCTGCAGTTCTTTCTCCCACAGGCGGCTGGGCCTGCTTAAATAGTTGAACAAAGGGCATGTAAATACATATGCCTACACCCACCTTGCTAAGGGGTGTGGTCTTTCAAACGCCGACTCTTTCTTGAGCAAGTATCGTGGCCCTTCAGCATTGATTTCAGGTGCCAACTCATTAGAAACCAAAATTGTATGCATTCTGTTACCATGTAATCTCTGCTACAGTATAGTCAAGGATCCGACATAGAGGGAGTGCTCAGTATAACTGGATCAGGCACGAATGCAAGTTGGGTTCAGTGTCCCCATTTCGATGTCAAGAAAATCTAAATAAGGGCGTGATCATGAGATGAAGACGTCCCCATTCCGATGTCAAAAAAATCCAAACAAGGGCGTGTTCCTGACTCATGATTCGGCAGTAAGCTTATCCAAACGAATTTGCCAAGCACTATACTGTTTTGGTCTTTAATTCAGGCATTTACCTTGTAAAGTAAGTTGTTCGATGAATTCGTTCTTAGTGCGGCGGAGTCGCCAATTGTGAGCCACGAGTCGAAACCTTTACCCTTGACTTGGATCAATGAAGAGGCGAGGCTGATCTAACAAACCTCCCTCCCTCTCTCCCTTATAGCCAACTCTACAACATTTGGTAGTAAGGTCGGGTCTGCTTTCTCAGCTCCGCAAAAACCTAATTAAATGAAGACGCGATGTTTGTCGAGTGATAATCATTACTTCAAAACCTTGACGAAACGTTTGAGTGTTAAACGTTATATTCTGACGGCCACTTAAAGATCGCAGCGGCATATATGTTAAACCCCAAGGCCGAAACCACCAAGGCGAGCGGGCGACCATGGGACGTGAATGGATAGCGGCGCCGGCCGGACTGATTTTACATTAAGTAACTAATAACGGAATTTGGTTCTGACATAATTATCAGTCTTACTTGGATTAGTACTTATAGCGCCTATTACGCCCTTCTATGACAACGACAATATGTCTCTCACAATAACTAATCTCCCTTTCCATCTATTTTGCAGCACCATTTTTGCACTGTTCGTATGCCTGGTAACCTTCGTCACCGCATTCCTTTATTTTGTTTGCTTCCTTTGAAAACTTGACGCACTCTTTGACCCTGTCTTGCTGCAACTTCTTGCACCGCGCGAGGTTTTCTGGACTATTCCGGCCCAGTGTCTTGGCCACATCATCTTTGTACTTTTCGACGAATTGGGCGCTAAGACGATCGACAAGGTCCAGTGCTTGTGCTTCCGCTTTCTCCAGATCTTGTTCAGCCAGTTTAGCCTAGCATTTGGAAATTAGCATACAAGTCTCGCAATCATTGTTTTTGTGTACGGTGAGTCTCGAACATACCCATGTCTTGCATGCCTTGATCATCTTGATCGCGGTGAAAGACATTGTGCGCTTTGCCTTGTCGTCTAGATGTGGGGCTGTGATGAAAGCGTTAGACAGTTGAATAAAGGGGATTGTTAGCTTCGAGTGGGGTTCTTACCGGATGAGAGAATCTTCTTTTGCTCCTCAACCTTGACCATGATGGCCAAGATCTCAAGAGCCTTGGATCAGATGTCAGCATAGGCGCAGAGATGAATTCTGTGAGACGACTTACATATAAATGCGCAGTATCGTAATCAGGAATTTCTAGATTGTCTTCTAGTTCACTGAATCCTGGGACTGTTTCGTATTCGTCCAGAAGGGGACTATTGCAGCTGTTAGCGAGGGTCTTCTTAGCCTTTGGTGATAAGATTGTCCATTCTTACCCGTAAGCATAGTCGTGTTTGCAGGCATAGCTCTCAAACTTGTCGGCCCACGCCTTGACCTGCCCGAGCACTGCCTCTGCAGATCCAGACGGAATATCCTTGGGTGATCCTTCCTTTTCTCCCATGAAGATACCAAGCTCGCCTTGGTAGAAGAGTGACACATCCACATTAGTATGCTTGCTCACTTCTTCCATGCTCTTCTTCACGTCTGCGGTCAAGTCTCCCTTGACGCCCCAGAAGCTCAATGAAGCCTCAGCACTAAACAAAGCAGGTATCAGTATTACTCTTGGATCTTATAATCCCGAATTGTAAGTTTGTGGCAAGACTTACTGTGCTTTGAGATCTGATGTCTTGGTATTATCTTTGGAAGTAAATGTTACGCGAGCAATCATCTTGCCGCCAGTCTTGAAACCTGTTCCTTTGCTTAGTGGAAAATCTTAGAAAACCGGGATATGAGATAGTTACCATGGATCCAGCGGTTTCCAAACTCTTGAGAAAATTGTCCGGGCTTATATCTAGCCTTGTTGAGCTCGAATCCACCAGGTGTAGTCATCTGTCTTTCAACATCAAGAAACGCAACATATGTCAGGCTATTTTTAGCAAACTATGACTGACTGTTAGTCGTTTTCTTGCCATGGTTCAGAGACTTGTCGTGTATAAATATTACCTTTGCCTGGTTTAGGTAGTTACCGGACACAGAAGCACTCTGGCCCCAACCTGAGATAGTTGCGCCACCGCTGATACCGAGAAGCTTCAAGTAGGAACTGCAGCGGATATTAGCCAGAGTCTTGCACGACCACGTACATCGAGCGCATACTCGTAATCTTCGGTGAACTTGTACTCCTTTCTCAAGATGCCAGGGCACTTTGGATCCTCGGCCCGAGTTTGTATCTCATTCGTCTCAAGCAGTCGATCCTTTTCCTCCTTTTCCTTCTTCTTTTGCTCTTTTAATTCCTTCAAATTGGCAGCGACACGATCTTTGATTTCATTGGGCTTGGGGACCTCAAAGTATTGCGTCGCGTCGACACCATTGAAGTCCTCTACTTCGGTGGTGGGTGGAATGAAGTCGAAAATCGCTTCAGTTTGGGTCGTCTCATTGCCGGCGGCAACAGTCGCTCCATCGGTCGCAGCCCTCTTCTTGTTGCTGGACCAGACAACGGCGTCGACAATCTTGCCCTTCTCTAGGAAGGTGTTGTATCTGATTCCAAGTTAGAAACTTCTTTGACTTTCTTGTCTTCCTTTTCCTTTTGGGGCAAGAGATTGGCTCAAGATCCAGAGTACTAACCCTTGCCCTCTGGTCAGGAGGCCAACGCCATCGTTTTTGTTCTGGTTGCCCACGCTTGCAGGCGGACTGTCGACTTTTTCTGGCTGTTCTTGACCCGAATCGTCAGATAGCTTGTCTGCCTCCTGGCCTTCCTCTCGTCTCTCGGGCTCAACCGCATATTCTTGATTCTCCTCCACAAAGTCAACCTAGGTTCAAAGAATAGGTTAGTCTTTCACATAAAATACTGAACAGAAAGTAGCAGGTAATGCAATGCCTACGTGCTGGTGCTCTATAATTTGCTTGAGCACTTCATCGGAGAACCTGCCCGCGTAGCCGTGAAAACCAATAGCTTCTGCGCGATAGGTATGTTCAATACCCTGACCTTGGTTCGAATCGTCTCTGCCATTGACTCTCTTATGCAATTTGTGGACCCAGTCAATATGCTCGTCAATATGCCTAGGTTCCAAGTCTGCCTTCAGGACCACGATATGGCTGTAAAGTAGGTTAGAATCAGACTTTTGCCATGGTCTGATAAGTTAATCTAACAAGGCGGAATGATTTCTTACCCGAGTGACCCGGCCGCGCTATTCTCGGAGGATTCAGATTCTGCTGCTCCCGTTATATGAAAGAGAGTAGGCCCGAAGGCAAGCGACCAATACACAGGCTTCATCGTGGGATTCTAACAGGACTGTGTAATGTAAAACTTGAGGTAGAAACGAGTGTATCTTGAGGAAAGCTGTTGGCAATATGAGATGGAAATTTAGGGTGTGGGGAAGAGAGGTCTTATAGGAAGCGCAGTCAAGTAGAAGCCATACGAAGCCTGTGGTCCCGAATCGCCCATTGATCGAGGGGCCGGGGAAATAGAACTACACTTCACCGGCGGAACGATGCATATGCTTTTCTAATTTTTTGGAATTGCATTTATGCTGGGGTTCAGCGCTGTTGCTTATTAGTATCGTTGCGCCGGGACAGTGCGAGTCAGCTACAACAACGCTAATTCACGGTACAGCCACAACTACCAGAGACTTTATCAATCGTCGCTAATTACCGAGATTGAATAGTATCGCCGACCTTGCGCATCAGCATTACATGCTTGGTAGTGCGGCCGTAACCGAATAGTATTTTTAGTAGACGCTCCGTCTTCACCATGCTCGCGTGACGCGTTACTTACACTAGGCATGGGATCAATTATTCCCGCAACAGGACTCAAAAGCTGATCGGTTCACTTGATCCAGGAACCGGCTTGTGGCTTGGGGACCACATGGATCATAAAACTAGCCTATTCTTGGCCATTAAACTTCTCAAACAAGGCTAGTGTGGGGGCATGATATTTGCCAGGTTGCTTATACTCGAAGTTATACATGGGGTGATGAGAGCCCAAAGAAACAAGGCTATGCCATGCACCCACCATCCCACGAGTAAGGTAAACGGCACTTGAAGTTGCGCGGCAGTCGCTCTCATGTAAAGCTCAGGGTCTGGGCTGCTTACTCGAAGCTACGTTGAGATGAAGCCATGTATCAGCTGATATATTATGCCTTGTAAGTGAAGGCTATTCTCAACCGCCGAAAGTATCCGACTCCCGTCTCTGAGTATGTGCCTGCATGAAAGAAATCTGTATACGAAGTCTCAGTAATGCGTCACCCAATAGCCGTCAATGCCCCATGAGAGTGGGGGTCAGCCATTGTCACGATCAAGACACTTTGGATGAAAGATGAATTAAGATGGATCATCGAGGAAACAGTTGTTATCAATCTATAAAGTACAATGTCTTCTTGATAGTTGAGATAATATTGTGAATCACTATCAACGGAAACCCTGTTAAAGAGCTCTATATAGAAGGCTCGAACCTAGCCTGTCCCATTCGATGGCACATCCGTTTCCCCACAACCATGACGGCAATTGCACATATAGCCACATCGTTTGCCCGGCAGGGTATACTATTGGCACACTGTCCTTGATGCGGAAATTACCTCGGTGAAGTTGCCAATTGCCGATCTATGTTCAGATGGATGCGGCACTTCAAGAGGTACTCTTTTCTGGAAGATAAGTCAACTCCACTCATACATGGCACTATTCTATTTTCATGCTTGCTTTCCATTAAGTTGCCCCTCCTCGTAATGACCAACAAGGGGATCAGACGCAACATCATGCTGAGCCCAAAGGCTCAGCCTTAGCTGTGTCGATGGCGAGGTCCGCTGCGGCTAACATGATGTCGATTTGTTTTTTTAAATTAACTTCAGTCCCGGGCGAAAAGAAGGCTGTGCGCACAATGGCATGATGCATGATTGTACTATTCGGAGGAAGCCGATCACCCTTTCAATTCTGTACCTGACTGACAAGACAGTTTTTCAGCTCGTGCGCGGCCCTTTGGATGATGGCATTTCGCGCATGGTGTCTGGTCCGTAATTTCATCATCCGAATTATTATTTGCTCAAGATATTTGAAATCTTTCTGTGTTCATTATAGGCCGAGCGACAGCCGGGACAAGGCCATGCTCAGCGAAGGATCCTGCAGCGCAGGCTGTTGATCGGCTGAATCGGAGATTTCTTAGCATACACGACAGAAGACCTCTAGCGTTTGTTGCGCAACTCTCTTATAAAGCGGCCCGCCCGCCCAAGTATAGCTAAACCCCCAGTCTGGTCAGCGGCTAACACTTTCATTCTTTAACTTCCTAAACAGTCGCTCCTTACTCTCTACAAAAGTAGCACTTGCAATATGAAACCCTCAGTGGTGCTCGCTACGCTTCTGGGGCTGGCTTCAGCCGGTCCGACCCCAGCGGCCGAGCCACAAGTCCAGCTCAAGGCGCCTTGGAACCTGCGGACCATCTCGCATCGCGAAAAGCCCAAGTATGCCATTGTGAATATATTCCGCAACTTCAAACATTATTATCAATCCTGGACAAGCAGCGAGTCATACTACGCATACATTGTTGATTCGGGGATCCGAATTACACACAAGGAGTTTGAGGGTCGTGCTGAGAATTTTTGGACTGCATACAAGACAAAGGACGGCAAGGACGACTTCACAGACAAGACCGGCCATGGCACCCATGTTGCTGGAATCGTTGCTGCCAAGACGTACGGCGTGGCCAAGACTGCCAAGGTGGTCGCCGTCAGGGTCATCAACGACAAAGGGCTGACGTCGACGGCGACAATTATCAAGGGCCTGGAGCAGGCCATTGCCGACATTGTCAAAAAGAATCGACACAACAACGCCGTCATCAACATATCGCTCGGAGTGGAATGCTCCAAGGCCATGAACACCATCATTGACAGGGCGTATGCTCGCCGTGATGCCAGCCAAAGAAATCCGGCCGGTATTCTAGTCGTTGTTGCCTCCGGCAACGAAGCCGTCGATGCCAAGGAATGCTCGCCAGCCTCATCTCGTCAGGCCCTCACCGTTGGAGCAATCGGCCCAAACTGGAACGTTGTGAGCTGGTCCAACTTTGGAACAAGTGTCGATATCTTGGCTCCTGGAGACGATATAACCTCGCTTTCCGGCAAGAGCGACACTGGTACCACAACCCACTCGGGTACTTCAATGGCTTCGCCCCATGTTGCCGCCCTGGCTTTGAACGCCATGTCCGTCTTCTCCAAGATAAGCACACAAGTCCGTTATTTCCTGGTGGAAGAAACTGCCACCAAGGACAAGGTTCAGGGGAACCTTCGTGGTGCGCCTAATCGAATCGCCAACAACAACAATAGCAAGCAGGACAGTTGCGCGCGCAAGAATCCCAAGAATGAAAAGGAGGACGATGAATGTTGAGCGGTTAAAATTGCCGAGATATACGGCCGACCCCGAATTGCAACATTACATGTCAGCGTCGTGACAAACTTGAACAACGTTCCCAAGAGTCACTGCATCTTGGGCGGTGTTGGGCTGAACAGACAGCTCCGTGATGTATGGATATGTTGCGTCCAAAAGCACAAAACTACGTTGCACTTCGGATTATCCTCATTCAATACGAGTTCAGTGCCCTTATTTTTTGCACTCAGTCTTTGTGACTCGCTTGATGAATCGATCGGCTTTTCATATTGTTCCAAACCAGCGTAGCTATCCTCTCTTTTGCTTGAGTAGCTCAACACTACCCTTAGAATTCTCACAGGTCCTCGTATTATTATAACAGCTTAAATAGATGCTCAAAGAATATTCAGTCGTTTCTCGCGAGTTTGTTCTCCTCTATCGGAGAATTGGCCCGGCTGTGAGGAAAGGCTTATGCAATATTTAAATATCTAGACCTCAAGATTTAAGCGTACTTTTATTCTGTTCTCGGTGGTGCAGAACTTGTGCCAGCTGGAGCGGACATAGTCCGTAGTTGACCATCTCGCAGTCTTTCACCAACTTTTTCATTCCTCTTAGAGACGGCGAGAAAGACTATTCGAGATTGTTTGCATTCTCAATTATTAGTTTATTGATATAAATCGACTTGACCTTATCATTTCCCGTACTGTCACTGCGCTACATTCCTCCAAACTTGACCGAGATGCTTCCCGAGCTCGCGCCCACCTCCGTGTGGTGTACCGGCGTGCCCTTGACACCCGTCACTCTATTACGAACCTTGTCTGTCTCGACGCCCTCTCCCATGACCGCCACGCTCCCCGAATTACTGTACGCCTCCACCGTGCCCTGCCAGCTGTCTGGGTAGACGACGCGGACGCTGCCGCTACTGGACTTGTGCTTGCACACGAACCCTGTCTCGTCTGCCTTTTCCGCGCCCGCCGATTTTTCCCTCGGTGCAGCGGCGGCGGCAGCGGCGGCAGCTGCGACAATGGTGATATTCTGCGATCCGCTATTGGTGGTGCTCGCAAAGTCGGACCGCCGGTCACGGCTGTGGTCCGCGACAAGCGCTGTGAGATGCTGCGAGCCGCTATTAGACTTGATCGTAGTGGACTGGGTCATGCCGAGGACGCTGCGAATGACGCCCGAGGAGGTTTGCAGCATAATGCTGGAATCCCGGCTAGGAAGATGCGGGCGCGCGCTGGCGGCGTCGAGGTCCGCATTGATGCGGAGTGTGCCCGAGTTGGACTTGATGGACAGCTTGCTCGCGTGGGACGGCTCGTCGAATAACGGGAGAAGGGTCAGGTTCGCAGAGCCAGATTTGGTGGATACGTCGAGAACGTCTTCCACGGGAAGCAGGCCGCTGACGTTGCCGCTATTGCTGCTCACGATGAGCTCTCGCGCCGGCACGAAATCGACATCGGCAAGCGACAGGTGCGTGGCCGTGGCCGGGACGCTGGGCAATTCTAGCTCCATATTGATGTTGTAGTCGCCCGACTGCAGATGCAGCCGCCCGAGGCCGACCTCCTTGGATCCCTTGGGCCAGCGCAGATATATCTGCACCGGCTCTGCGCTGACCGTGTTTATCACAATCGTCTGCGTCTTGTCGGAGCATTTATTGGTCACGTTGTGCGATATCTTTTCATCTGCGCAGACGTCCAGCACGGCAGGTGCGCCGGCGGGCACATGCTGGACGTGAATGGCGCCGGAGCGCGAGATACCGCTGGCGAGGGATTGAAGAGTGGCTATAAAGCCGCCGCCGCTGTTTTTCGGCTTCTGCCAGATGTGAAGGGTTTGCTCGCGCCCAAGGACAAGCGGTATCGAGATGAGTGTCTCCATGGTGAAGAAAAGCGGTCTGTTCTTGTTGAGTTGATCTTGAATAGCTGAAACCAAGTAGAAGATGGTTATTTGGAACTTGTGTTATAATCCTTCTGGATGGTTGGCAGGCTCGGTGTGTGGCTCCGCGTCATCAGCTGAGGACGCTCCGCAGCCTTGTGTGTAGGGCTGTGTAGAATCGGGAAGGTACTGAAAAGAAGCTGTGTAATGCGACGGGTAACAACGGTACGTCAACGGAAGAACTAATTCTTTTACCTGCAAAGCGGCACCGAATGTTTTCGAAGGGGATCTTGGCGAAATTGAGAAGAAGAGGGGACATGGGCGAGTGGAGAGATCAATGGCCGTCGTTTGTGAAGAAGCTGCCGGCTGGCGGCGACTGTCGGCATAAAATCATGAGAAACATTATAAATAATACATCTGGGAAATTATTGAGATATGAGTACCTTTCAATCCTGTATCAAAATTGATGGCGTGCAATTCCACGTCAGCAGGGTACGAGAGCTGAATTTAAATAACTATTGACACTCGTGAACGTGTACCTCAACCCTCTGCTTCCGCCACCCAGCCTGCTCGCGATACTTGGGGCCCGATATTGGACTCCGACTAATATGTTGTTATCATTGAATGGGATACTAGCGGCAGCAACATGCCCGACCGGCTGGATGCGGGTATTCTGGCTGATCTCAAGGGACTGATGGAAAACTTTATGAGAGTTCCCGGAACTCATACCTATTCCCAGGTAAACTCGAGCAGATCAATGTCAAGGTATTCTGCCTTTGCAGGTTATCATGACTTGATCGAATAGCCTCAACTGCTTATTTGCTGTGCACCAAGCCAACACAACCGACCTGGAGAACCATGACCTCTAGACAAGACAAAGATGAGAGACCTTAATTTTTTTTTGAAGCAAAGACGCAAGTCTCGTGGGCTAAGACTGAATCACAGTTTTTACCTGCCGACATGATTGGCAGTGATCTGTAGATTGTGGCATGAGCGGCGAGCCGCAGCACAGCCGAAACGGCTCCAGCCGGATTTGGAGATGACTCTCCGATCTCTCAGAAACGATCTCGCCGCGACTTGTTCATCTCAGAATACGAAAGAAGCCAAGAGGCTGAATGTCATGCCAAAGAAGCTTGCTGTGAGCCATCACAAGAGAAATGAAAAATAGACCAACACATTTGTGCAAGTTTCGGGGCCTTTCTGCCTCACATTTCCGGAAATGTGGCATGCTCTTTCGAAGCTTGTGCGACAAAGAGTCCAATGTGATGTTATGTGTATGAGGAAGGCACATCAACTCATGCGACGCAGAATGTTGAGGCGGCAGCAGAAGGAGAGGCTCAACTCCCCACGATCTCATGTCTCTATGATCCTTTGGGTACGACAGCCTCTGTTATAGGCCGAGTGAGTCTGAGATACTCTCCGAGAGACAGCAATATAGCGACAGCTTCACTTTAAGAATGACCCTCGCCGTGGACTGCGCATAGGAATGCTGGCTCTCACATCCCTGTTCACCCGCCACCGAGATACGTTGGGCCGTAGCTGCCTCACCCGCACTGCTCCAGACGGGTAATGCGATCGACGACCAAAATCCCTCTCTCCTCGGCACGAGCCAAATTTTTGATTGTCGAATGATCTCTGACTAGAAGCACTCAATTGCCCACTGGGCTCAATGGGCTACTTATGCCATTTTTTACCGTCCGAGAAAAGCCCAGGCGCAGAGTCTGCAGGTAGGCCCTCATGACGGGTTGCATCAACGGTCGGCGCTATGTTGTAGGATTTTTTCCCGTGCTCTGTCTGGAATTTGTGAGGTACGAACCGATCATTGCACGCGAGTGACTCCAACACCTTGTCATGCCGAATGGATGCATTTCAGCGTCTGAAGCTGGCTCTGTTGGCCGGGCTCGGCGAACTCGCTGAGCTCGCGGCGAGATGGCTGCATATTTCTGCAACGAATGCATATGATGACGCCACGGAGCGGGCAGTAGTTATTTATGATTTATTTATGGCTGCATAGTGCATGCCGGGGTGGCTGGTGATGGGACGTCCAATTTCGCACCTTCAGGGGCAATACTACTCTGTACCTGCATGGATTCACGGGTGTGGCTAATTTAGCCAAAACGCCTCGACACGAGACCTTTTAGTTTATCTCTTGCTCAAGGCTGTTGGTAACTCATAACGGGCTAGTCAACTAACCAACTAGGTAGTTAGTTGGTTGCTGTCGGAATAACGCTTGTAGCCGGCAGCGTCTACTTGTCTGTCGTTTCGTTTATAGACTAGTTATTATATCACCTTTTCGCCCGCCCCCCTGGCGTTTCCCTCCATCATCATCACCAAGACAATTCGCCAATTCACATTACCGCCCCGCGAACATCGGGCCGCGCCTCCATTTGCTCCATTATAGACCGGCCTGCATATATCGTTCGCCCTGCGACCCAGCACCGGCATCCCTGCTTGAATAGCCAGACAACGTCCGAGCTCAGGAGCAGCCCGCAATCCGGCAATCCAGGCACCGCACAGACTTTGGTTTGCTAGGCTTCGCATTTTGGATAATTTCTGCTCTTGGAGGCAAGGACAAAAAAAATCCAAGACCGTCTCTCGTGCCGCTGTTTGCTTCCCCTCTGTCGCGCAGTAGTCTGACATGCACGCAACGCTGCCGGCGACGTCGCCAGCGCATCGCCACTCGCCCTGCTTTATTCGTCGACTATAACCTGTCCATCCGCTCTCAAGCCGCTCCATTTGCCCAAGAGACACCAGGCCGTGTCGTCTCCATTGTGGCTCCTTTGCGGCGCGCATGCCTAGCGAGACGCCTCCCTCCTGACTCCTTCCTCCTTGCATCATGGAGCGCGATCCGTCTGACGGTCCCCCTATCGCCGTCCCGACCCGAACTCACTCTCATCGCCACGCTCTCCAGCGCTCCAATAGCACCCGATCCAAAGTTTCCGTGTCCGCTGCCCAGCCGAACCCTGGCGCCAGCCCAGAAATCATCTCCGACCTCATCTCCAGCCTCAGTACCTCCCACTTCGATTCGCTCCCCCTTGCCGGCCCGCCCAGTCCCTCTCGATTCGACACTCGAACAGCCGCCTCTTCCGACACAACTGACCTCATACACGACGTTGCCACATCCCCCGTTGTCCGCACCTCGAAGCCACCCTCCGGCTACTCTTCCGTGACCAGTCCCAAGAGCCCCCGAGCCTCCTCTACCGACGGCTTCCGGTCTTATCTTCGTGGGAGCAGCCTCTCTCGCGCCTCGTCCTCCGCTTCCCTGACCTCCCGGAATGATGATGCCAGAAGTATCGGCAACCTCTCCATAGAGCCCGGATCTGCCCCCGATCTTGAGCTGCGTCCGCGTCGCTCCCACGACAGCTGGGGTAAGAAGACCGGTCGTCGCCAAAAGGAGATGTTGTATATGAGCTCCAAAGAGCGCCTTCGAGAAAAGGACATTGACCGCAAGTGGCCCGGTGCTACAATGCCTTCAGCCAGTGTTGCGAGCAGCATCCATAGCGGCGGACGATCCGATCCGTTTCTCGCCGAGACGGCCATCCGCGAAGAGTCCGGTTACACCAACGTTCGCTGCTCGAGCGACTCCTTTAACGGCATCCAGGCTATCCCCAACCGTGAATCTAGCCTGCGAAAGCCGGGACACAAGAAACGCAACAGCGCTCGCCGGTCAAGGCAGAATAGCGAGTCAGGCCCCATACCTGAGGGGGCAGAGTACAGTCGCGGTGGTGTCATCCCCCGGATAAACCATAAGCGCGGCGAGTCCGACGCCGGACGCTCCTTTTTGTTTGACGTGGATGAGTATGCCGCCGTTACACAAGCCCTCGACGATCAGTACGAGCGTGAGAATGGCCGCCCGGAGCCGTCCCCCGACTACCGACAAAAGTCTTTTCTCGACGACATTGACCACGAAGGGGCCCCCGCGCCCGCCATCTCCAACGGCCGCCGAGCGTATGCGCGAGAGCACAATACAAACGGCCGCCTGAGCCCGTTTCCTTCTGTCGACCTGCGCCAAAAAGGGAGTGGTTCCAAACTGAAGCGTCTTTCTGGTGTTGCTCCCATGGCTCCCTCGCGCACGAGTGAACACTCCGAGCGAACATCCCATTCCATTGCGTATGAGCGACCTCTGTCAGCAGACTCCATCGACGACAATGTCGAGTCGTACCTATGCTCGCCGAGGCTGTCGCAAAAGATCAAGCACCCGCAGACTGGAAGGGTGATCTCATTTTCCGAAGTCGGTGACGCCGAAGGTTCCGCCGTCTTTTGCTGCGTCGGCATGGGACTGACACGATACATAACCACATTTTACGACGAGCTGGCTTTGACGTTGAAGCTGCGTCTCATTACTCCTGATCGTCCGGGCGTCGGTGACAGCGAACCCTACGCCGACGGTACCACAACACCACTGAGCTGGCCAGGTATTATGCCTTGCTCTCCATTGTGATTTTCGCTAATATGACTAGATGACGTCTATGCCATCTGCCAGGCTCTTAAGATAACAAAATTTTCCATACTCGCCCACTCTGCCGGCGCCATCTACGCCCTGGCGACCGCCCTCCGTATGCCGCAACACATTCGAGGCAAAATTCATCTTCTTGCGCCGTGGATCCCCCCTTCGCAGATGAACGTTTTTGGTTCGTCGCAAGAACCTCCCACCCACGCCCTTCCTACATCCCAGCGAATCCTCCGCGCGCTGCCCACGCCGATCCTCAAAGCCGCCAACAGCAGCTTCATGAGCGCCACAAGCTTGTCGATTACCAGCTCCCTGCCCAAGACGAGCCGACGCACTAAGCGCAAGGGCAACGGAAAAGAAGGTCGCAGCGTCACGCCCTCTGAGCGAGAGCACGCCGAGCTGGCGACGTTGGATGGGGGTGATGGCGCCGGCCTCGTCCCCACGCCTGACGCCACGGAGAACATGGACCGCATGCACCCACCACAAAGCAGCATGTATGCGAGCGCGGATCCGGAAGAGGCCGCAGGCAAGGAGCGCCAAGTCACGTACGACACGCGTCTGACACATGCCATCTGGGATCTCGCCACGACGGGTGCTAACCCGGCTGTCGACCTGCTGGTGTGTCTGGAGCGCCGACAGACAATTGGCTTTCGGTACGTGGACATAACGCGGCCGGTTGTCATTCATCACGGCAGCAAGGATAATCGCGTGCCGGTCGATAACGTCAAGTGGCTGGGCAAGAGCATGCGGCGGTGCGAGGTGCGCGTCCTCGAGGGCGAGGGACATGGGCTCATGGCGAGCGCAACCGTCATGGGCTCGGTGCTCATGGAGATGAGCAAAGAGTGGGAGGATTGGATGCGTGTGACGGGAGATGATTCT
This sequence comes from Beauveria varroae, assembly GCA_030780425.1. Classification (NCBI taxonomy): domain Eukaryota; kingdom Fungi; phylum Ascomycota; class Sordariomycetes; order Hypocreales; family Cordycipitaceae; genus Beauveria; species Beauveria varroae. The sequence goes on from JAPFUP010000185.1 coordinate 71,375, forward strand.
CGGCAGCGAGAGCGTGGACGGCGGACGTTGCAGCGGTAGTTGACGGCTTTTTCTCTACTTTTCTTTTGCCACATCGCTTTGGATTTGTTATGGTATTATGTGTTGTGTTGGATATCCCCAAGATTAAAGTATTTTTTTGTTATAACGGGCGGCACTGATGTTGTCATTTCTTTAATTTTAAACCCGGGCGGCCCTATATCACTTGTCTAAAGTCGTCGCTTGGTTGTCTGCTTGGGAAATTCGGAGCATGTCATGATTGTTATCTGTTATAGGCATTATAACGACCAGCCGCATCATTACGGTTTTAATTATACCCCAACTCTTGCTTCACCGTGGCCGTCGAGGCCAACTCTGCCCGCTTACTTTCGTAGATTACTCCTCATCGCCCTCGCCTTGTTCGCTCTTCTCGCCTCCCAACATTTTTGCTTCACGCATCTTCAGTCAACACCCGCGTCCAGTCGAATTTCCGCCACTCCTTCTTGAACCCTTCCACCCTCGGATCTGCTCTCTGCCACCTGCCCTGCTTCCTAACCACATGCGGCTCCGCGTCGACAATGCCGCCAATGACCTCTCGCGCAAACACATCCCCCCGCGGCCAGCGCCCTGCATCTTCCACAATGTGGCCGAGCCCGCCATCCAGCGTAAACCACACGTGAAAGTAGGGCATCTCCTTTGCAATGGATTTCCGAAACGCCATGCGTCCGAGTCCTTGCCGCGCCGCGGCCCCCGTGTCGATAATCTTCTTGTGCTGCGCCCACTCTTCATCCGCCGACAGAAACGCCTCTTTAAAGTACGCCGGCGCGGTGGCGCCCTCGGCATAAGGAATCGGCACGGCGCTCATGGCCGCGTGGCGGTGCCGTCCCGGCGCCGCGGCATTCTCGTAAAACAGCACCTCGCGGCCCTGCGCGTGGTACATGCGCGTCAGGCTCTTCATAAAGTTGCGCAGCTCCTCCCACTCGTCGTCGTCGCACTCGAGCAGGTTGCGGCGGTGCGTCGTCGGCACAATCACAGCGCCGCCAGGCGACACCTCGGGCTCCGTCGCGAGCGTCAAAAACACGCGCGTGCCGAGCGCGAGCACCGGCGCGAGCGGCGGCGTCTGCGTGTCGTCGCGGTGGCACAGCGGACACGTCTCGAGGATGCGGTTGACTTTTTGAAACTCGTGGACGGCCATGTTTTTGAGATTCATCTCGCTCTTGTGCACGCGCTTGGCGAGCTTTTCCGCGTTTTCGTCCATGTACTCGAGGTCGTCGTCAAACTTGCCGTCCTTGGCGATGCGCTCCGCCAGACGCATGCCCTCGCCGCCGGCCTGCCCCTTGGTGCGCCGCTCCTCGCGCAGCATGTCGTCAATCGTCATGTCGTCGTTGGCGACGACGGTGCCGCGCTCGCGCCCGCGCCGTGTGTTGTCGACCGTCTTGACCTCGTTGCGGATGTGGCCTGCCAGCAGCCGGCTGTCCTGGCCGCCCAGCACGACGGACTGCGCGGCCGAGGAAGCGGACGCGGTAAAGCCCGCGGCGGCGCGGTTGTACTCTTCTTCGAGCTGCGCGGCGTTGGGCGCCCGTCGGAGCTTGGCCTTCATCAGCTGCGCGCGGAGGCGGTTTAACGCGGTCTGGTCCATGGGCGCGACGACGGTCGCGGAAGCCGTGGCTGCGGGTGGTGAGGGGGAAGATTGTCGTGGAGGGGGTGACGATGGTTTCGGTTTAGCGAGACGCTCTTTGTAAAAATCGCCAGTCGGCTTTTCCTTCATGCTGTAGCCTTTGCCGTAGCTCTTGGCCCGATCTAGCTCCTGCTTTTCTTCTCTGGCATCGTCAAACTCCTGCAAGCTGCCGAAGCGCTCAATCGCAATGTCTTCGACCGGCCGCCCAGTCTCTTCCGCCATGCTGTGCACGCCTCGCAGCTTGGTCATGCGCCAGCTGGACCCCGAGTCGCCAAATGTGTAGTCGATCACGCGCTCTTTAGGTTCGGTCGATGGTTCTGCTTCGGCAGTCTGTTGGCTGAGACCACGATTAATTTCGCGTACCGAGATGACACGCTCTGGTTCTTTCGGTGGGATCTTTTCCTTGGCTGCCGGCCGGTTGATGTGCTCAATGTCGACGGCGGACGGCGCCGTCATCCATGCATCTCGAACGAGCGCGCTGCCAGCATCGTTCGATGGCTTATTATCGGCCTCCTTGTGTCTTTCGCTGCGATCTCGGTCCCGGTGTCTGTCGCGGTCTCTGTGCCTGTGTCGTGAGCCATCGTCCTCGTCGCGCGACCGCCGCCGCCGTTTGTGTCTGTGGTCGTCGTCCTCGTCGCGATGGCGCCGGCGGTGACGGTCGTCGTCGTGATGTCGGTGATGATGCTTCTTGCGGTCGTCGCGGCGGTCGCGCTTGGCTTTGTCGGCGGCAAGCTGCTTCTCAAACTCGTCGAGGCCGTCCATGGTGGTGTGAAAGGATGAAGTTGTGATGCTGAAGCTACAGACAGCCCAGAGTTTGCCCCACTAGCACAGCAAAAGTGATCGCATGCGGTACTATTGATCAACGAATTAAACGACAAGGTCTCACATTGATTAAAGTCGCTTGATTCTAAATGATAATACTAGATAATTACAATTCTCTGCCATGAGTCAATTTGACACGGCGGTATTGCACAACCTCATCGCAATCAAAGGATCGTTCTACCTCTATTCGATAGCCTCTTACACGAGGCACCATCTTTATCCATATTGCCCAATAGAGAATCCCAGACACCACTACTGCAAGGCAGGAAAGAGGCACAATAAAGAAGGTCTCTCGACCGAGGGAGGACGCAGAGGGCGGAACAAAGGGCCCAACGATCAATATGCCGTTGAACAGCAGATATAGAATCGAAATGGGCAGATATGTATGCCAGGGCGACTTCCAACGCTCCGTTTTGTTCCATTGCAGGTAAATTAATCCAGCCGTCAGCAGAACACCGATCCATGCTCGAGGATATACAGACCTGTCCTGTTAGCTCGTCGTCGACGGTCGTCAAAAGTAGCACTTACAGTTCTATAATTGCATTATATGATGAGCCTAGAGGTGGCGCAACGAGTACAATGACAGTGACCACCCAGTGAAGTACGAGCTGAACAGTTAGCAATGGTCGTGATCGGTCACTATTGTACGTACCGACGCCGCCGGAGCGTTGTAAGGCTTATTTGACGCCCAGAACCTGCCAAACGGCAGTATTCTATCTTTTCCCAGCTCTTGATTCAGCCGCGAGTGGGCAAAACTCGTCGCCAAGACACTTCCAAGACTACTGACTGCCACAAACACAGGCAGCGTCTTGGCCGCCGCGCTCTTCCCAAACATATTCTTGAAGAAGAGCGCAGCGACCAGCAGCTCCGACGTTGCCAGATCCAGCTTGCTCACGGCGGCAAAGTATGCAATATTTGCCAGCATGTACAGCACGGTGACGATTCCAACCGCCAGAGGCGTCGCAATCGCCAGCGTCCGGCGCGGGTTCCGCACCTCGCTCAGCACATAGTTAGCGCTCTCCCACCCGCTAAAGGTGTAGATGATGCTCAGCAGCGCGTTGATGTACGTGTGGAAGCCGCCGCCGCCGCCGTACCGCGCCATGTCCGCCCCGGAAAAGGAGTGCTCAAAGTTGTGCGGGTCGTCGGTGCCGCGATATCCCGCCAGCGCGGCTACGCCCGAAAAGGCGACGACGAGCATCACGACCACCTTGAACATGCCCACGGCGTTCATCAGGCGGATGCCCCATTGCGGGAGGAGACTGTGCAGCAGCACGGCAAAGGTCACGCAGCCGATGCCGATGGCGCGCGCGGCCCACGTCTCGCCGCTGACGGTCGAGCTGCACGCGTCCACAATGAGCTGCCCGAAAGCAATGGCGTTGCCCGAGGAGAAGCCGAGAAGCACCATTTGTGCGGCGAGGATGCATGTCGTTAGGTGTTTGGGGCGGCGGTAGATGCGTTCGAGGTAGTTTTTGTCGCCGCCGGAGCGCGGAATGGCGAGGCCGAGCTCGAGGTATACCGACAGGCCGCAAAAGGCCAGGATGCCGCCGACGAACCACAGAATCAGGGAAACGCCGACCGAGCCTGTCGCGCTGAACACGGTCGCCGGCGCAGAAAAGACTGCCCCCCCCCTGGGTTAGCATCGGCGCCCAAGTCTGGGTTGACAGGAACCACGTACTTCCAGTTCCAATCATTTTATTGATGATGAGAAAAGACACGCTCACGACTCCCAGCTTACGCTCGTCACTGTAGGCGAAATGCTGGGCTTCGACATCGGCCGCGTGCCGCCTGCTAACTTCCGACTTGACCGACCCATGACTGTCGTTGCGATCAGAGCGCATGTCGAATTCCCAAAAAAATTAAAAAAATCAAAGGAAAATGAGCATCGCTTCGTCTCTCTCTCTCTCCCCTCCACCGGAGAAAATCAGGGCGCAGCGACCCCCCCTATATGTAGACCGTGTTCTTGGGAGCCAAGCCGTCAGCAAACGCAGAGCCAAGCTTTGCTGCTTGGCCGCGCGGCTTGGCCAAGGTTGGCGCCGAGTCTTGGTAGCCTTCATTACAGCGACCGCTCATGCTGGGCGGCGCAAGACGGGCTTTTCAGTGAAGAAGCGCCAAGACAAATGGGCAGAGGCCGTTGCGAATGGTCAATTCCCTGGGCTTCTCGCCAAGGAATTGGCGTCGCAAATAAGCTTGGGTCTGGGTCTAGCCAAGTAGCTACTCGGGACAGCAAACTATGCACGATCAAAGACTTTCTCACGATTAAATCATGTTTTATTCAAAGTTGGTTTATATTATGTTGACACTCATCGCTATGATTTTGTGTGGTCTCGAGTTCTAATAATCCAAAGCCATGCATCTTATGCGTGTCCATCTGCAACCATCAAATTCCAAGCGCCATTTGCCCAAACGCCAAGAAGCACCTTTACTCTCGGCATCATTTCATGTGACTAGAAAGAAAAAACAACACAAGAATAAAAGAAACCGAAGAAAAGTAAAAAAAGTAAAAAAATCTGTCGGTCAAACCCCAAAACAGACTTCCACCCCGGCCTCCTCCCCTTGTCTTCATCAGGATTTGTCCTTGATCGAGCCGACAAGTTCAAACGTCGTCACCGGGGCGCGGTGATCCGACGGCCAGGCATTCTTCCAGTGGTTGGGGAACAGCTTTGGCTTTGGAATCTCCGAGGCCCACGGCGCCGAGTCGACGATGCGCAGCCCGCCCGCATAATACACAAAGTCGATGCGGTCCTGCGGCTCCGGCCTATTCCCATGTTCCGTGTTATTCTTGATGATGATTGACCAGGTGATCCCCGGATGCGTGACCGGGTCCGGATGCGCCTCGCGATACGAGTCCTTCAAGCCCGCCTCGGCCATGATCCGAGACGCCGGCCAGTCCACCGCTCCTGCACCGCAGTGCATGCCCGCGCTCGCCTCCGTGTAATCAAGATGCGACGGCGAGTGAAAGTCGCCCGCGAGCAGCACGGGTACCTTGTCCGCGTTGGCAAGATACGGCTTGATCGCGGCGGCCAGCTCCCGCGCCTCGGCGACGCGGCCCGAGTCGTGCTCGGCCTGCAGCACGGCGGCACGGTCTTTGCCCTCAAAGCAGAAGCCGTACGGGCCGTAGCTGTGCCGCTCACTCAGATGCGCGGCCCAGACAATGACCTGCTGGCGGTCGCCGTCGAGCGCGATGCGCACCGCCGCCGCCTTGCTCGTCGTCGTCGTCGCGTTGAGCGTCTCGACAATGGGGTACCGCGAGATGATGGCAACGTCGGCCGTCTGGTGCGCATACCAGCCGAGGCCGCGCCCAAGACGCAGCGCGTGCGTGCCCTCCGTCTCCTGCAAGCCAACGACGTCGACGTCGGCCTTGCTGATCTGGTCAATCTGCATGACGTGAAAGTCGTCTACATTCTTTCCGCCTTCCCACAGATTCAGGCTCATGACGCGAATCCGCGGCGCCAGCGGCTCGTGCGCCTTGCGCACGGGAATCACCACCTCGATGTAGTGGTGCAGTCCGCGACGCGTCTTGACTTTGACGGCCAGGCTCGTCGGCCGCCGGGAATGCTTTGTCGGCCTGCCAAACAGGATGCCGCCCCTGGTTACGTGCGCCCAGTGGTCGCCGTTGCAGTAGATGAGAAAGTAAAAGTTCTTGACGTCGCTCGCAATGTTGACCATGCCGCTCATGTCGTAGGTCCAGTACTCGCCTATGCGCGCGGGCCGAATGGTCTGAGTGTGGGTGTGGAAGCGCACATTGTCGTACTTGCCCGTGTTGAAGTCGACGGGCGGCACAATGGGCACGTAGCTGTCACTTGCCATGAGATAGGCCTTGTAGGGACCTCTGGGTAGCTTTTCCGTCTCAAGGCGCACGGTGCCTTTTTCGCCCGGAGTGTATACCCAGAGAGCAGGGCCCATGCCTTTGGTGCCGTTGACCGGCAAGCCGCCATAGTCGTGGAAGACGCCGAGCCAGTTTGTGTCGGAAGCGGTATCAGATGTGAGGTTGTAATAGAATGTGGTGGGTTTCTTGTAGTACTTCCATGTCAGCATATTCTTGAGCGGATATGGCTTTTCTTCCTCCACAGTCGCAGGTGTATAGTTCCAGATGGGCCCTTCTACAGCGATGGCGGCCAAGGGCATCACAAAGGAGGTCACGGCCGCGGGGAGCCAACTTGACAAGCGCATCGTGGCGACCTGCAGACTGGTAGCTGAGAGGAATCAAGGGCTGTCGCGTGAGTCGAATATACTACCACATGAGCTGCGCTACGCAGTTTCAGAACTGTAGTTGTAGAAATGTAGTCGTAGAAGAGGAACAGGTTTGAGATTAAATGGTATGCAACTTGCAACAACACGGCGGAATGCTTGTGGTTTTGAAGGAATTATTAAGGTGTCAGATTACTTTGCAACGTTTACTGCGTTCTGCTATGACAAGGCATAACACCAGGCGCAGACTCCATCTAACCTTGCGCACGCCACTTTCCAAACTCTGAATGTTGCCATCATTTGGACGCCATCACGGCCTGTAGGCTCGTCTTCGTGTTAAGTCCTTGTTTCAAGGATTTACAAAAAGGCATCCCACCGGGATGGATTCTCTTCTTTGGATACAAGTACCATCAACAACGCACGAGTTGGGATCGCCTAGGGTGAGTCTATCCAGGGCATTGCAAAATTGAAGTAAGCCAAAGGTAATTTAAACCGCGATTTCGTGACACTATCAAGCCATAAATCACGGCTAGTGGTGCTTTACCACTTCATAAAGATTGACTTTGGACGTGGCAGATGGCGGCTCAACATGCGCCACGGCTGTCAAATTTTGCACGCCATCAACGGATCAAAGACCGAAACTTTTCATTCGCACTCCACAATCGCAAAATCCCCCTCACATTCATTTAAATATCGTCATTAATTAGGTCAAATGTGCATTGTTCCCAGTATCGCTCCTCGCCTATGCCCTCTTTCGTCGACTCCACTGGTGCACTAGCCCTTTGTCTTTTCGTTGCACCTCATCCCACAGTCGGGCCGTCAAGAATCTATAGAGATAGGTGCTCGCTTGGTTATAGCTAATGCTGTGCGTGCTATCGGTAAAAGGCACCACCTTGAGTTTGGAAGGCGACAGCTTAGATCCCACCAGTAGGTCGACGAGCGCCGCGGTATTCTGGTAATGAACATTGTCGTCGCCAGTGCCATGCATGATGGCGACACCGCCCGCAATGTTCTTGAAGCCATCGACATTACGGACCGCTGTCTGGTTGTAGCCTGATTCGTTGTCTTCCAGTCTTTTCATGTAACGCTCCGTATACACAGAGTCGTACAGACGCCAGTCCGTCACGGGCGCCGTGATGAGGCCAAACGTAAAAGCACCAGAGTCGGCCTCGACAACTTTGGACGTGAGGTAACCGCCAAATGACCACCCCCACATGCCAAACTTGTCAGTGTTGATGTAGGAGAAGCGCGAGGCAAGCTCGCGAGCCGCCCAAATCTGGTCCTCAGCCTCCAGGGTACCAAGCTGCTTAACTACGGAGCACCGGAATGTGCGGCCTTTGCTGGACGTTCCACGATTATCAACAACGAAGGTGATGTATTCGAGCTCAGGGTCGGATCCAATATACGCGGCCCAGTTGAGACCGGCATAGCTCTTCTTGACGGACTGGGAGTTGGGTCCCCCGTAGGGGTTGAACAGCACTGGGTACTTTCTGCTGGGGTCAAAGTTGGCGGGCAGTCTCTGCTGAACGTTCAGTGAGAGCCCATTCGGATGCTGTAGCTCAAACCAAGTCGTGTTGGGCAGTTTGTACTGCTGTGTCTTGTTGTAGTACGCTTCATTGCTCTCGAGCGTGCGCAGAGGCGTGGTGCTGTTTACTGACACGAGCTGTTGATACGGTATCTCGGGCCCTTGGTACGAGAGGATATAATATCCACCATCTGTCGAAAAGGAAGCACCGTAATAGGCGGGTTTTGAGTCGTCAACAAGTGGTGTCGTCTTCAATGTCTCCCACGATACGCTGTAGAGGTGTGCCTCGGTACTGTGACGCTTGGAAGCCACGAACGCGACTCTCTTTCGCTTTATGTCGACCTTGTTGATACTTCGAACCTCCCAGTCCCCAGAGGTTAGCTGGATAGACTGACCGCCCTCGACAGGGTAGAGGTAAAGATGCGTCCACCCAGACTCGTCAGAAGTGTCCACGTAGTAGGTAGAGTTCGAACTGGCCCTCAAGCTACCAGCAAAGCGAATATTCTTTTCATTTTCAAACCAGCCATCGGTACCGTTGCGTTCACGAACAACTTGGGACTCGCCAGTGCTGGTGTCAACGGCAATGTGCTTGTCCAGGTCCTGCACTCGATTGAAGGCACGGTAGATGAATTTCTTATGCGTTTTGGTGACCCATGCCACTTCGCCAATAATGGTCTCGTCTCCAAAGGCATCGATGGGAATATTCTTGCTCTCCCTCGATTTCACGTCCAACAAGTGAAGGCTCACGCGGGGATTCGTGGTGCCGACCTTGGGATATCGCAGTTTCAGCTCTTTGGGATAAACGGGTGCAAACTTTTTCCCGTTCATGAAATATGGTATCGTGTATGTGCCGACACCCGTTTCATTCAGACTGAGATATGCAATGAACTTGCCGTCGGGCGAATACCAAAGTGCCGAGGCGGCGGAAAGAACCTCTTCCTGGTACACCCAGTCCGGCACGCCGTTAAATTGATCCGGGCCGCCATCTGTGGTGATGCGGTGCACGGTGCCATTGCTGTCGCGCACGTGCAAATCATTTCCGCGAATAAACGCAATCGAGTCTCCCGTGGGCGAAAACTGGGCAAACTGAATGTCGCCAGCCTGGTCCTCGACCAACGGGCGCGTCTTGCCCGTCGAGGTGTCGAGAATAAGATAGTCAGCTAATGATGAAGACCGGTACTCCTTTGTGGCATTGACGGCGAACAAGACTGCGTGACCATCGGCGCTGATCCAGTAGTCGTCCATGTCATCGGGAATCTGGCTCTTTTCGACAAAGACTGTCGAGTTGCCCGTAACAATGTCCTCTCGAACCAGGTCGCCGTCAGCGTTGCTAGAAATGTATTGCCCATCTTCGCCGCCGGTTGACGTCCACGTAACCTGCGTCGTCTTGGGTCGCAGGCGAGGGGTTGGGGTCGTCTCGTTGTAGCTAAGAAGACGCTCACCGCTCGACTTGGCAGGGAAAGGTAACTGAGCTGCCTGAATGCCATAGGCAGCAGCCACGGACACAACGAATGCGATGCACGCCTTCATTTTCATCGCTTCCTACAAGGATGATGCTAGAAATGATCGGAGTAACGATGATGAGAGCAGATTCAGCCCGCAGCCCCGACGACGGCTGTGTACTTATAGGCACTCCATTGCGTGACACATCATCCACCGACTGCTTGCTTATTTGCCTTCAATGGTACCATTGCCAGCCCGGTTCACGGCTTGGGCTGTCTTGGCCGAGACGGCATCCATGTTACCTGCCCGTTTGGGAATGGGACAGTTTCCGCCGCCAAGGTGATGGCCAATAGAGCCGGCTCCTTGCGTCATTGATGTTTGCTTCATTTATTCGGCCGACTTCGATTTTGGTTGTATGTCTCGGGTATTGAGACTGATAAATTTCGAGAGGTGTTTGCTTCGAGTCAGTGCGGGGATATGATGTGCATTTCCGCCTTTATTATCACCTGGCAAGGCGCCGCCAGCCGCTGCCAACTCGTTACTAACTTGGTGAATCAGCACTAGCAATGCTTACCTGGAGTGTCGCTACTGATTTCACAAAAGGGCACATTCCTTTTTATTTTATGAGTTTATCCGCTTTTTACAACATCCTCTTTGTACTTGAACAACTCATGAATTGAAAAGGAATAACGGAATTACAGTTGTCTTCTCTTGCCGAGTCTGACTTGACCTTTGCAACACACTGTCACTCACCGTTACGCATATGGTTCCCTGGTCAACCCAAAGCGCTACAGCTGATGTAATGGCGAGCTTTGTTGGCAAAATTCGGATGTGTTTACAAATTCAACATTGGTTTTGTAGAGACTTTGACAATCTCAATGTATATCAAGATTTGAACAGGATGTACATAGGCATTGATCTGAATACAACAGCCTCGAAGAATATCCGGTAGCTGATGACTTTGTCAAAATTTGAGCCACACAAACATCAGCTAGGCACGCACAGTACAGTGGCTTCGGCATCGAACCGAAATTGCATGCAAGGGCGCCTTGAATGCAAGGGCGCCCTGACTCGACAAACGTCGGTGTTGTTGGAGTAACATGACAATGCGCGTCAAGATAAAGCCGACATACATGGCCGATCATTCAATGGCTGACAGGAAATATGAAACATGAAAGTCAAGGACCTCGCATTTTTTGTTGTGCTGTGTCAGCCATCAATGATGTCGTAGTTGGCGCAGCCTACACCTTCAATCACCCGGCGTGACCCATTCTGGCGCCAACACGTCCAAAGGACGCTCTATAATAACAAGTGCCGTAAATGTATCGTTACATTCAACAAGGAATTAAATACAATACCATATTAGAGAATCTACCACGTGGTAACCACGGGCGTCGTCGTCCCAAAATGGCAACTCCGCTTCTTGTATCAGCCTCACTCCACGATGAAGCGGCGCCGCATGCCAACAAGACCAAACTCGTCACGCCTATAAAAGACACATGTAATCCGTTTATTAGACCAGCAACTTTCAAAAGCCATTCCCGACACCATGGCGACCCCAAAAATGGCCGACCTGCGCATCGCCACCGTGCAGTTTGAGAGCAGCTCCGGCGACAAAGCCGCCAATCTCGACACCATTGCGCGCTTCGCCGCCTCTGCCGCCTCTCATCACTGCCATGTAATCGCCTTTCACGAGTGCTGCATCCCCGGGTACACCTTTGCCGCCCACCTCTCCTTCCCCGCGCTCCTCGCCGTCGCCGAGCCCGTGCCCTCTGGCGCCAGCACGCAAGCGCTCATCAGCATCGCGCGCCGCCACAACATCGTCCTCCTCGCAGGACTCTACGAGCGTGACGAAGATGATAACGACAGCAGCCGTAGCGTAATCTACAACACGTACGTCTGCGTGTCCGGCGACGGTCTGCTTGCGCGCTTCCGGAAGCTGCATCCATTCATTAGTCCCCACCTGCGCGCGGGTCGCGAGCTCGTCGTGTTTGATCTGCTCGGTTGGAAAGCCGGCATCCTCATCTGCTACGACAACAATGTCGTCGAGAATGTGCGCGCGACGGCGCTGCTCGGCGCCGAGATTCTGTTCGCACCGCACGTTACCATGTGCACGCCGTCGGCCCGGCCCGGCGCCGGCTTCGTCGACACGGCCCTGTGGCAGGCGCGGGACGCGGACCCGGCGCCGCTGCGCGCCGAGTTTGACGGAAACAAGGGACGCGCGTGGCTGATGAGGTGGCTGCCGGCGCGGGCGTACGACAATGGTATTTATGTCGTGTTCAGTAACCCGATTGGCATGGACGACGACCAGCTCAAGAATGGGTGCAGCATGGTGCTGGATCCCTTTGGTGACGTTCTGGCCGAGTGTCGGGTCCTGGGCGAGGACATGGCTGTCGCGGTGTGTACACGTGACAAGCTGCAGAAGGCCGGTGGATTTCGTTATCGTCAGGCGAGAAGACCGAAGATTTACGGGGAGATTCTTGCGCGGGAGCATGATTCACAGCTCAAAGTTGCGTGGATGTAGCGCTAGGGTTGGATAAAATTGAAACAGCCAGGGGTATATCTATTCAAATGATTATGGTCACATCTTTATGCGTGGTCCGCTGTATTGTGCGCGCCAAAATACTTGTCCAGCTCGCTCTCCAGCTCAGTGCCTTCAATGTGGCGCATCTCCTTGGCGCGCTGCACCGGGCTGACCCTGTCCACGTAGGCGCTGGCAAAGATGACGTCGAGCTCCTCGAGGCTGCGGCCCTTGGGCTCCGGAAAAAAGAACCACACCATGGGGATGATGGCGGCGTTGAAGACGGCAAACATGATGTATGTGCGGTAGCCGAGATTGGCAAAAGCCGGCGGAGTAATCATGACGATCAGGAAATTGGACAGCCAGTTGGAGCAGGTCGACAACGCGTTGGCCTGGATGCGGATGCGGAGGTTGGTGATCTCGGCGGGGTAAAGCCAAGTCATGCCAAGCCAGCCTAGACAAAAGTTAGATGGGGTTGCGAGTTATCAGGAGGGTGTAGACTTGCCAATGGCGAAGAACGTGTTGAAAACGAAGAGAAAAACAGTCGCCGTCACTCCGTAGGTGGTGTTGAGCTTGGGCGCACCGTTGGGGAGGGTCGTTCCAGTAGACACAGTGCCGGCAAGAATTGTCATGGATGCCATCATGCCGAAAGCACCGAATAGCATCAAGGTACGGCGACCAGTTCTTTCGATGAGCGGTAGGGCGACTAAGGAGGCAAGAAAGTACTCGGTGCCGTTGGCGGCGGCCAAGAGACGTGACATTTCCGCACTAAATCCGAGGGAATTTTCAAACAAGAATGTCGCGTAGTAGGTGATTAGATTGATTCCACAAATTTGTTGACCAAATTGGGCAGCTACACCGATGAGCGTGCGGCGCAAATTCTGCGACGGCCCCCCAGTGAGTAGTTCCTTGTTGTTGAACTTGCCCTGCGCTCCTTGGGCCTCGATGCCGTCGATAATGGTTTGCATTTCCTGCCGAGTCTCCTCATGGTCGATCGGCTTGCCAAGGAGACGCCCAGTTACCGCGGCGGCTTCGTCCATCCGTCCGTGCATGGCCAGCCAGCGAGGAGACTCGGGCAAGTACATCAGACCCCACATGACGATGAGGGTGAAGAAGCTTTGAAAAGCAATGGGAAAGCGCCAGCGAACGGAGCCTTGCAAGAAATAGAAGCCAAAGTCAACCCAGTAAGCAATCATGATGCCGCCCGAAATGAGCGCACCGGAAAGCATGATCAGGAAGCCTCGTTTGTGGGGACGGGCGCATTCCGACTGCCAGGTTGGAATTGCTGTGAGAATTAGGGTGTGACACTAAAAGAACATGTAACTCACTCACTTGAAGTCACCATGCCATTACCGATGCCACCAACGACGCGTCCGGCGACAAAGAGGCCGTACTCAAAGCACGCAGCCTGCATAACGGTACCGATAATCATGATCAGACTGCCCCAGAACGTCGACGACTTGCGTCCCCAAGATTCACCATAGAAAAATACTAAGACGGCTCCAAGGAAGCAGCCGACTTGATAAATAGCCACGCCAGCAGCCTGTGTATTCGCATCCCCAGTGCACATGCTAGGGTCAGGGACTGTCGCAGCGTCATCGAGCCAGCAGATGGGGTTGGCCTTGTCACGAGGCGTCATTAAAGGAAGATTCTTCTGAAAGTCGTCCAGCGTCAGCAGCGCGCTCAGCACACCCTGATCGTAGCCGAACATGAGAAAGCCGCAGGATGCGATGATGCCAATGCAGTTATTCAACATCCTCCCTTCGAGCAGCTTGCCGCGAACCGTCCATTCCGGAAGGCCAAACATGTCGAGAAAACTGCTCCTCGTTCCAGTCTTTTCGATCGATGGCTCTTTGCGTGCAGAGCTTGTGTTGTAGCCTTCAGTCATATTGGTGCGGCTATCATCCGAGTCGCCAGACCGTTCGTGCTTCTCGGTGTCTGCCATGGTAAATTGAGCGGCGGAGGTAGTGCGAATTACAGGCTGATAGTCAGTATAACCGAAGACCTCGATTTGGGATTGTTGACATTTTGTATTCGGTCAAGATCTCATTTATTGTTAAAAGTGCCAAGCCGTGCTGTGGAGGAAAATTGTAGCGCATTGGGTCTTGGCTGAGGTCACAAAGGCATCTGTGCTGGAGCGTGACCCACGATCTGATGCACCAGTAGTCTCGCTAGGATATGCAATGGCCCATATTTAGAAGCGGATTGTGTTCTTTCCTGGGTGGCTTTCGGCCGGTCAATTTGTGTGCTCGCAAGCTGGTCGAGGACGGTGACCCCCAAGCAGGCTGATAACCAGAGGTGTTTCGACAGGGTCGTATTTTATGACGCAGTCGACCACCGTGTGCCTAGATAGCACCACTTATACCTGCCGTTATAGCCGTATTCCGACTCGAGATATAAACTTCTTTTGACTTTTATCGTAGCGTTGCCAATTCTGTTTTCAAGTTGACCGACATGGGTGGATTAGGACGCCGGTTGGTCCTCGCATCGCATAGAGATTCTGCAAACTAGAATCTTGGCGCCAGCCGCGGGATGCCGTACAGGGCAAGCCGGGATCGGATAAGGCTTATTCGCGCTCTTGACAGCCAGCCCGTGGTTTGATTCGATTCGGGATCAGCGATTGAGGGTGCTGGGGCCCAGTTTAATGACGTTGTGAACGGCCCTGCCAAGCCCGCGGCCAAGCCATCTCGCGAGGCGTTTTAAAGTTAAATGGTTCGTTCGGCACTCACTCTAGGTATGGGCTTTACGTGGATCTGGCTATGAGAAAAACTCGTAATGAAGCGTCCGGTGTCTGAGCGACTCGGGCAAGTGCCTGCTCTTTCGAGTAGTAGTTTGTAGCCAAATGATCAATGTAGCGACTTTGCCCCAGATTCAATATGACATTGCCAAGGCACCGAGAAACATGGCATATGTGGGTCTTAAAAAGATTGTGTGGCTCTAGTCCAGCTCTCTGTAATAATCACTTTGCCGTACTTTCGGATAGATCGATAGAGTGTGGAGCTTCACAGAGAGTGGCTGATGCCGGGTCAATGGCGAACAAATGCTGTTCATCGTCTGCCGGGCCGACATGGAATCCCGCTGCCATTCCCGTACCCATGTGGACCATCATGTGGCAATGAAGCATCCATAACCCAGGATTGTCCGCCAAAACTCGCAGTACAACGTGGCCACGCCTGGGGACATTAACCGTATCCTTGATCAAAGGGCTCTGCAAGTTCAACGGCTGCTGCAGCACGCTAGCTGGGTCGTACGGGTTGTAGCTGCCCCAGCCTGCGCGGCCCTCGGCTCTAAAGGACGACAGGACGTAGAATGAATGCCCATGTAGATGAATGGGGTGCGACCCGTCATCCAGATTGTTGATGACAAGGTCTACATAGACAGGGTCGGATCCGGTTTGCACGTATGGGAAGAACTGGTTTTCATCCCAGTCTCGCCGACTCTGTGATAGGAGTGGTCTAAACTGCGGCTCCCACGTAGTATGATTCACGTAACCATGTGGCCGGTTACCAAGGTGTGACTTGATCATTGTCTTGAGATAGAACAAAATTGTTTGCTGTGCGGGAGGGAGAGATGTCTTGCTAGGAACCTCGCGAGTGAGCTTCGAAAGATCGATTCGTGTTTCGATTGCGGCAAGATCTCGAGGGCGTTGAAATTTGGTAGCCTTGACTGTCTCCGGCAGGGCTGGGAAAGCGTGTTCTTCAATAAGGGCGGGATTGGGTCGAGAGTAGTTTCTATGGGCGGCGTTAGCTGGCAAAGTCTAAGTTGAAGATATTGATTTGTACAGACTCATCGTCCAGATATACGTTGAGCCATGGCTGGCCATCAAAGTCGTCTTTCCAGAAGACCATCAAGTCAGTACGTTCACCGGGGTACAGTATACCGATGGCATCTGCGACAGGTGATTGCACAGCGCATCCGCCGTCCACCTCGATTGGTTGTAAAGTGGCGCCATCCACCATCAGGGTCACACCAGATATGGTACCGACATTAACCATTCGAAGTCTCGTTTGTGCAGCCTTGCGAGGAAGAATAGGTATCATTTCTGCGACGGACCTTTCTGAACAGTTGAGTGGAAAGGCAGGCATTTCCATAGCGCAGTCAAATCGACCGTGACCATTGATTTGCAAGGAGTCTGGTACTGGCTCATCACCAAGGCTTGTCCATCCTGCATACCACTCGAGTACATCTGCTTGTGGCTGGTGGAACCAGTCACCAATCATGAGAAGTACGTCGTCGTAGTCGCCTTGGGGCAGTGCTTGATGCCGTGGGGGGTGAACTACCAATCCACCAAAAAGTCCGTCACCCCGCTGAACCTTGTGATGACTATGCCACCAGAATGTACCATGCTCTTCAGCTCCAATGTTGAAGTCGTAGACAAAGTCTTCGCCACTGGGAACGGGGCACTGGGTAATGCCAACGGCTCCATCCATGGTGTTGTTGCCTCTCAGTCGCAAACCATGCCAGTGAAGTGAGAGCGCTTCATCTGAGAGGCGGTTGCGAACAGTCACAGTAATCCTATCTCCTGAGCGTGCCTCAATTGTAGGGCCGGGAAATTCCCCTAAGTTTGCTTCAGCACGAGCCATCACGAGCTATTTCCTTGAAGTAGTTGACTTACCATTGACGAGATAGACTCTTTTCTGGACACCGTCTGGGCTTCGTATTCCGGTCGTTATTACCCAGTCGAAATGAAGTGTTTCTGCATCTCGGTTCATGTGTAGCTGAGGGTGTAATGGAATGGCGACCTGCTCGCGTGTAGGAGACTGTTTGTACCCCAGGTGTTGTCTGTGCAGACCGATGTATGGCCCAACAAGCAGCGCTGCCACAACGAGGAAAACAATCGAGATGAGCCAGAACGGCATACGAATTTTCCAAGAACGTTTTGCAGACTTAGTTGACGTGTTCTCTGGCCGTTTCACCTGGATATCTGAGTCGTACATTTCGATGGTCTGTTGGGGCCTGGAAGTATTCGCCGACGAATTGAGCCTTGAGTAAGGCTGGTGAGAGTCAATTCGATCTCTCATCTCATAGCGCGGCTGAGCTAAAAGTAATGATCGAGTGTTGACCGCGGCTACCCAAAATGGAAGTTGAGTTTGAGACTAGGGCAGCGGAGAAGGTCGGCGCAGATCGAGGCGGGCTCGTAGGCTTGTGCATGTCGTGGGTCACGCCAGAAACCTCCAGGTGATGGATTGGTGACACAGATATCATCGGTATCCCCTTCGAGAAGGTTGCATCGGAGGCGTTGAAGAAAGGCGAGTCACTGGAATCTAATATATTGTAGGCGGTGTTTGTCATAGTTGAGGGGTGGACAGTTCTAAGTAGATTGAAAGCCAGCCAAGACTGGCACCTGGGGCACGTGTGCCAGGAACCCCACCATCTGAGCTTGCTTGTGGGCGCTAAAGAACGCTAAATGACCGCCGAAAAAGCCGGCTTCGGGGCGGGTTCACTGAAGAGCCCCGCTGTGGTCAACAATCAAGGCACGGCAGGTACGCTGTGGCGGAGATCTGCAGCCACTGCCGGACGGCGAGCTTTTCCAACACGTATGAGAGGTGGTTTACGCAGACCTCGAACAGATTCACGAGCAATGCCGAATAGGAGGAAAATTCACTCACCAGAATCCGGACTTTCCCCTCGTATTTTCAACTCCGCAAATAGCAATTCAACGTCTAGGTGGCCCAGGAACACGCCCTCGGTGCTAGGTATAGAGTGGGGGTACAAAAGTTCCGTACGATTTGCCAATGCGCCCCGTACCGAGATACGCCATAGCATTAACACTGCATTTTACAACTGTGGTAGTTCCACCAATCATACCTTGATTTGTACGAAAAAGCATTATAGGGCGTATCAGGAAAATGGGTATAATAAATATGTATAAATAAATAGTTCGGCCTAATTGTCAATCCATTCGGGGTTAAGGGGTGGCTGACGAAGCCATTAGACGCCGAAGCGAGCTCCTCCATAGTAAGTTACACGAAAAAACACGTCGTGTGTCTGCCCACTATCAATACTAATGTCAGTACAGTGATTATAGTAGCGATGATAATGATGACAGCGGCAATAAATGCTTGATGCCTTCTATTCCTTGTGTTGATGCAGGTTCTAAGCCGTGTGGAGCCGCGCTGTGTTAGTAATGTCTCTGCCAAAATCCTCGGAAGCAGCTGGCACCCAACCATGACAATACATCGTCAGCTACGCGGAACCATCACATCAACATCAACCAGCGAATGGCACATGAAAAGCGCGTGGCAAAGTTCGTGATGCATGGCTGCGTGCTCTCATGAGCTCTCTATGTGCACGAGATCGCGCTTCCTAGATAAACAGCACCAAAGGCACCCAAACTCTTCCGCGTTCTGCACCAATCACGAAAATGAGCGACTTTGATTCCGGGGATGACCTATTTGATGGTGTAAATGCTGACGTGCTAGCATCTACTCAGTATTCCTCCTCTGCAGCAAAGAGAAAGCGAGAGCCGGAGAGCAGCCAAGACGTTGACCTGCTAAAGAAGCAGCGCAATGTGTCTGACGTAGTGAATCTTGCCGACGCATCAGTCCTAATGCACGTTGCGCAGAACCTGCTTACCGAAACATTTGGGTACAAAGCCTTTCGTCATGAGCAAGCAGGCGCGATTCAACGGCTTCTCGCCGGCGAGAACGCCCTGACTGTGTTTCCCACTGGCGCCGGAAAGTCGCTTTGCTATCAGGTTGGCTACCATGGCAGACACGATCCCGTTCAATCAAATGACACGTATATAGATACCCGCCTTTTCTTTCGAGCAGCTGGACATCAAGAGCGGCTCGAAGGCACCAGGCGAGCATGGCATCAGCATTGTGGTCTCACCACTCATTGCCCTGATGAAAGATCAAGTCGACGCGCTGCAACGGCGAAACCTACCCGCTGAATGTCTCGACTCGACTAAAACCTGGGAGCAAGTGCAGAATATTTACACGGGTCTCCGAGAAGGCAGACTTCGCCTTTTGTACTGCGCCCCGGAGCGCCTCAATAACGAAGGCTTCGTCGAAAACATGCGCAATGTCCGGGGTGGTGTCCGCCTCTTAGCTGTTGACGAGGCACACTGCGTCTCCGAATGGGGCCATTCCTTTCGTCCCGAGTACCTCAAAGTTTCCCGCTTTGCCAACGAGATCAAGGCGGAGCGGGTAGTCTGTCTCACGGCAACTGCGACGCCAAAAGTTATCGAGGACATCTGCGATGCCTTCCAGATCCAGCCAGAAGGCGTCTTTCGCACTACCCTCTATCGGCCGAACCTCAACCTCCATGTGAAGGCAGCAAAAACAAAAGAGGACAAGTTTCCTCTCCTCTTTGATTTTCTCAACAAAAATCCAGGACCGACTCTCGTCTACGTCACCCTTCAACAGCAAGCACAGATGATGGCGGCTGACCTGCGGAAGCATGGCTATGACGCGGAGGCATTTCATGCCGGGCTGAGCGTGGAACTCAAGACACAAATCCAGGACAAGTTTCTGGCTAACAAAGTGCGAATCATTGTCGCTACCATTGCATTCGGCATGGGCATTGATAAGCCAGACATCCGCAGCATTATCCACTTCGACCTTTCGTCTACGGTGGAAGAATACTGCCAGCAAATTGGGCGCGCCGGACGCGACGGGAAAACAAGCAATTGCATGTACTATGTCTGCCCTGACGACTGGTACCTACGCGAAAACTTTGCCCGAGGCGACTTGCCATCTCTCCGGTCCCTGAAAGCGTTCTTGAGCGACATTTTCAATCAAGAGAACGTGGCCAAGCCCGTCGGAGACAATTTCAAGACAAGTCACTATGTCCAATCGCGCGAATTTGACATTCGTACGGGCACACTAGGGACCATCTACGCAGCACTGGAGTTGCAATTCGGACTGATTCGAGCGATCACGCCGGAGTACAGCGAATACAAGTTTGTGCCAACCAATGTGTACTTTGCACGCCTGAGCAAAGAGAACTCTCCCTCGAGCAAGGCAATATACGCCCGGGCTGTTAAAAAGTTAAAGTTTTATCACGTCGATGTTAACAGCATCGTCTCGCAAACGGGGATCCGCCGCGCCGACATTGTCAGCAAACTTACAGACCTGAACAACGCCGGCGTCATTGAGCTCAAGGCCGGCGGCCTCGAGCAGCGACACCGCATTATGCAGCCGCTGCCCTCTTCCGCCGCAGAGATTGATGTGCTAGCCGGGCGCCTGCACGTAGATCTCTCGCGGCGCGAGGAGGACTCCCTGCAGCGCACGAAGAAGGTGGAGGATCTCATCACGGGCGACAAGTGCCTCGCGCTCGCCCTAGCGCAGCACTTTGGCATGGGCCTGCCAGATGGCAAGTCGAAGTGCGGCCACTGCACGCACTGCCTGACCGGACGGCGGACCGCCATGCCCCCGCGGCCAAAGAAGTTGACTGACATGGCGGGCATTAAGCGGATACTTGCTGCGTGCGATGTGCGCGACGATCCGCGATTTCTCGCCCGCATTGCCTTTGGCATCAAGAGCCCGCGGGTAACCAAATTGAAGATGGACAAGCACAAGGTGTTCATGTCTCTCGCTGATCATGACTTCAAGGTATGTGATCGCGGCTCTTTGTAATTCTGTCGGCATACTTGTTCCTGAAAGGTTGCTAATATTAATTCATGGTAGTCTCTTCTAGAGGAGTTTACAAAGGCTTGCGAGATGAGCGAAGTGGGAAGGAAGTGACGACTCCGCGATGTCTAGTATCACGCAACTTATCGAATCTAGCATCCGAATCCTCTCGAACATGTATAGACTTGATCAAACTTGATTAAACGTCAAGGTGGCCTGGAGACAAACTTTCGACGGGAGACAGATCTAGTTATTTGCAGGTACCGATGCGCCATGGCCCGCAGATAACACGCCCCTGCCGCTGCCCCACTGTGCTTCCAGGGGCTACAGGGCCACATCCACCCGATTACAGCGCTAGTCACAGGGCTTTATCCACTGTATCCCCCTCTTTATGCAAATGCAGCGCCTCTCATTGGCTGATTGGTTTACTGACTTCACTCACCATCATCACCATCACACCACCAAGCCGCCTCTACCCTTCCTCGTGTTCCTTGCCTTCAGTCTCAACAGTCTGTCAATGTTTGCCCTAAATGTACCACTTGGCCTCGTGCATCACCCTCGCACCTCGCACACCCCACGCACCCACCTCCATCGTCCACATGCATGGCCCTGGTGATCGGATTGGGTCAACCTACGTTGCATGACCGGAATACACTCCCCCGCCCACCCGACAAATACACAATGTCCTGGGACCTGGCCCTCGGCCACGCTCTCGCCGTCTGGCGTGGCACTCGTCCGCGCTCCGGCCGCTGTGTCCGGCGAAGAATTAGACTAAAGTAGCATTCGCTGGTCATACTGAGTAGTTATATGAGCCACCCCCATTGCGGCGGGACCTTGTACGTGCTGTTCCAACTCACGTATCGCTGCCACTCCGCCATCATGACTACCATTCGCATCGCTTCCTTGGCCGCCGGTGCCTTTTTATACTGATCCCGGCCTGTCAAGGCCGATGGCCTCGCCGACATTGACCATGTCGTCCTCTTTATGCAGGGTGAGTCCGTTTAGCTATTTACTGTATTGCCTAGCCAACACTATGCAGAAAATCGTGCGTTTGACCACTACTTTGGCACTATGCCTGGTGTCCGTGGCTTCGCCGATGCCAATTTGCAGATGAATGGCGACAAGCCCGTTTGGAACCAGGTCGTAGACGCCAAGATGACCACCAAAGCTAATCACATCAACCCTTGGTACCTCAACTACCTCGGCGGCGAGTGGAACGACATTACCCAGTGCATGTATGCTGGTAGCAATGGCTGGTTCGAGAACCATGCCGCTTGGAACCATGGCACCAACGATCATTGGGCCATGAACAACACCGTCTACAGCATCGGCTACTTTCAACAAAAGGATATTCCTATCCAGTGGGCTCTTGCTGACGGTTGGGTCATCGGTGACATGTACCAGGTATATAACGCACAGCTTTCAAGGTAATACTCGCTAACATCCTCCAGGAGGGTGTCATTGCCTCTACGAGCCCGAATCGAGTAACTTGGGTCTCTGGCTCCATCAACTCCCCAGGCGGGCCTCAGAAGCCCGATCAGGGCGGCAACCCCTACATCGACAACCACGAGACCCCGGGCTGTGAAGCCGGCGGCATCAACTGCTACCCGCTCAAGTGGAAGACGACTGGTGAAATGTTTGAAAAGGCCAATGTCTCGTGGACTGTCTTTCAGGACACCGAAGACAACTTTGACGACAACCCCTATGCCTGGTTTGGCCAGTTTCAGGATGCCCCCAAGTCGTCTCCCCTCTATGAGAAGGGCATGGTGGGCTCCTCTATGGACTCCTTTTACGAGCGTGCTGCCAATGGGACTCTTCCTGAGCTCTCATACATTATCGGCCCCATGATGCTATCAGAGCATACCCCTTATACGCCCAAGGACGGCGGCTGGCTGCAGCGCAAGATTGCCGACGCCGTTATCAAGTCGCCCAAGTACAACAAAACGGCCCTCATCTACTCGTACGATGAAACCGGCGGTTGGGCCGACCATGTTGACCCTTTCCGCTCTCCGAAGGGCACTGCTGGCGAGTGGCTCGAAGATCCTTACGGCAAAGTCGGTTATACCTTTACTGGTCCAGGCTACCGCGTGCCCTTCTACATAATATCGCCCTGGACACGCAACGGCGGCGTCTACACTGAGCACACCGACCACAACTCACAGATACTCTTCCTCGAGAAGTGGCAGGAGGCCAAGGGCCGCGACGTCAAAACGGATGAGATGGTGCACTGGCGCCGCGAAAACATGGGCGACCTTGTCAATGCTTTTGACTTTGAGAAGCCCAACTACGAGGTCGTGGAGCTTCCCGACACGCCCGAGCCGCACAAGAACTCCAAGGGTAAGTGGGACGGCGCTTCGTACTGTCGGGCCATGCACAAGGAGCACCAGCCCCCTGCACCATACACGGGGCCCGGTGCTATTCAGGACATGGCCACTGTTGTCGGCAATGGCTTCAAGCCAGTCCGCGGTAAGCTCACTGAGGGTCGCTACCTCACATTCGAAAGCAACGGCCAGGCCCTCACGGCCACGAGGTGCGGCGGCAACGAGAAGCCAATTCTGCAAGAGGCCACGGCCAAACATGAAAAGAAGGCCCAGCGCTGGGTTGTTCATGTTGTCGAGCTTGGCGGCAGCGACTTTACAATTAGCAACGTGGCCTGCGACGAGTACATTTGCACGGACGGCGTCCTCTGCGACAGCAAGGACAAGGCGGCCGTCTTCACCGTTGACTACGCCGCCGGTAAGGGCTACAGTCTGCTCGAAAAGGAGACGGGCGAATACTGGGGCGTCGGCAAGGGCAGTGGCTCGCCGTCGTCCAGCAAGGAGCCTGCTTACTGGCAGCTGTTTAGTGTCAAGTATTAGAGGCCTCGAGTACAGACGTGACGAGCAATACATATTCTCTGTTACATATTATCCTGTACATAGCACGCGTGGATCCGACTTTTCTGCAATTGTCCACCCGAATCTGCATGGTGTCGACGATGTCTCTTAACATTCCCACTGCGTTTCCGTACTGGTGGGAAGCACGGCATTATGCCGCCGAATTCATGCACCCTCTTGCAGCCCAAGTGGGGAGACGACGCGGAGATAATGCAGATTGGCGAATCCTTCACGGTCCGGATAACGGGTATATTTCACCAGGAACCGCGCTCGTGAGGTCTGAGATACATGAGCTTCCTATTATGGACAACAGTCTCGTGACAAGATGGCGAGAGCAATTGTGGTGCGGCCGGCGTTTTGGGTGTTCTGGTAGGCTCCAGCACTGCTTCCTGCGTCGATCGATGGTGGCCTTGCTACGCCTTTTTCGATTCGCAGAGTGTAAGAGTGTAAAGTCTTGGCAACATTGATAGTCAAGGAGTATTGAGATTGCCAGTGTGTATACGAATTAGGATGGTGGTGTGAATAGCGGAGAGTTGTGGTGACATGTGGTCCACAAGGGTAGGTTCGCGTAGTGGGGAGATGTGATGATGCGACGAGTTTCTAGGAGGCCGGGCCGTGCCTAAATAGCTAGTGTGATTATTTAGTCGTAATTGATACGGTTGAGGAGCAGAGAGGGGTCGCATATCTTGAATACGAAGGCGCAAGTCGGTCATAAAGACGTGTAGAAGTAATTTGGATGCAGTCTGCGGGCCACTAGAAGCCGCAACTTGAGACCAGAAGCGATTTCCATTTCATCTACTACTATTTTACTTGTTTCCCCCGCCCCCCTAACTTCGTTGTTGTCGATCCCCCGGATGATCCTCAATGATAGCTGAAAAATAGCCGTCGGGGTTTTTTTTTTACCATCCCGAATCGGCCATGACATACGAGCATGCACGCATGCTCATGAACATTCCATGCATAAGTGCCGGATATAGACGTGACGAAACCAAGAACTGGTTGGCCAAACTACTGTCCTGATAATTCCCCCATAAAGCGCGTTATCACCCCGCACCGACTGCCCCGGTGCGCGCCCTCCGGCATGCTCACCACCATCGCCAAGGCCCTCACCAACCCCATCCACCCTTGGGCGACCGCACACCCCCGCTACGCGATGAAGGCACTCCTGACCACCGTCCGTCTCGCGCTCCCGCGCATCCTCGCCCTCACCTCTCTATCTTCCGCCGTCGCCAGCGCCCCCTACCGCTGCGCCACCGACGAAGACTGCAGCCTCAACGGCCTCTGCAACCTCGTCTCCGCCAGCTGCGCCTGCGACGCCGGCTGGACGGGTCCCGACTGCGGGGTGCTGGATTTGCGCCCGGCCAAGCGCCGCTCCGGGTACAACCGCACCGCGGAGGGCACGTCGTCGTGGGGCGCGCGCATCGTGCGCGACCCCGTTAACAATGGGCTACACCACCTCTTTGCGGCCGAGTTTGCGCACGGCTGCGGGCTGGACTACTGGGCGCCGTACTCGCGCATCGTGCGCGCCGAGTCGCGCGAGGGCGCGGCGGGGCCGTACGTGTTTGCGGACGAGGTCGCGGGGACGTTTGCGCACAACCCGACCGTGGTGCGCAGCCCGGCGGACCAGGTGTACTTGATGTACTATATAGGCTGCGCGACCGAGGTGGAGGCGTCGGGGCGGTGCACGGGCAAGAAGTTCTCGTGCGGCCCGGGGAATGCGAACAATGGCGAGAGCGGCATCTCGGTCATGACGAGCAGCGACCTGCGGACGTGGACGGATGCGGGACAGGTGTTTCCGGGCACCAACAGCAGCACAGACTGGGACGCCGACGTGACGAATCCGTCGGCGTTTCCGCTGTACGTTGCCGGTAGAGACGAGACGCCCGCGATTCTGCTGGCGTATCGCGGATGCCCGTACGACTGCCTGGGCCGCGAGCAAATCAACCTCGCCGTCGCCGCGACCGGCTACCGGGGCCCGTACCGCCGCGTGCAGCCGGATCCCGTGTTCCAGGCCGACAACGAAGACCCGTTTGTGTGGCGCGATAAGCGTGGGCACTGGCACATGCTGACGCACTCGCTCGAGGCCGAGGGCGGGTTTGGCAACGGGCCCAAGGTCGGACGGCACGCGTACGCGAGAGAGTACGCCGGGCCGTGGACGCTGTCGACACAGCGCTCGCTGGCGTTTGACACGACGGTGAGGTGGGATGATGGGCGCGAGGTGCGGTTCTACAGGAGGGAGAGGCCGCAGCTCATGTTCTCAGAGGACGGGGAGATGACGCCGCTGCTGCTGACGACGGGGGTGCAGCCGCGGGCTAGTGCGACGAGCTATACGGTGATTGTGCCGGTGGGTGATGCAGGAGTCAAGGCTCAGTAGTGTCTACGACAAGTGTCTACGAGAGGTGTCTACGAGAAGAGTGCATCAACGTTTGAAAAAGGTGAAATCAAGTATATTGCTATGATTGCAGAGTTGAATGTTTGTTACTGCTTCCGCGCTACCCAGAACTGCGCCTTGTACGCACTCGTGGTGAGCGCCTTGTCGTTGAAGCTGTACACGGCGCGCATGCCGCGGACCGTGCGCCCAGGAATCGTCAGACTACCATACTTTTCCTCCGTCT
This sequence comes from Beauveria varroae, assembly GCA_030780425.1. Classification (NCBI taxonomy): domain Eukaryota; kingdom Fungi; phylum Ascomycota; class Sordariomycetes; order Hypocreales; family Cordycipitaceae; genus Beauveria; species Beauveria varroae. The sequence continues at coordinate 97,595 of JAPFUP010000185.1, forward strand.
CGACGTAGTCGTAGCCCATCGTCTCCGTGACGGAGACAATCTCCTCGAGCGAGAGCTGCACCAGCGGGCCGGTGCCGTACAGGAGCGGGCCGAGGTTGATCCAGTAGCCGCCGGGCTTGAGCAGCTTGGTGATTGTGTCAAAGTACATCATGAGGTTGCGTGCCGTGTCGATGAAAAAGTACGTCAGAAGCACGTCGTACGAGCCGGGCTCGTGGTTGAAGACGGTGGTGAAGTCGCCCTCTACGAGCAGCACCGCCGAGCGGTCCACGTCGACCTCTGGAAAGCGGATGGGGCGAATCATGTCGTCCTCGGTGATGTGATGCGACCACGTGTCGGCGAATGGATGAAACGACGACGCGTTTGTGTCTGGAAACGTCTCGAGAAAGCGGTACGCGACATTCATGTACGCGGACCACTCGTTGGCCGTGACCTCGAAGCCGCCCAATTTAGCCACCTCGTGCGCGAGGCGATTGACGCCCGACCCGGGCAGCAGCACGCGCAGCGGCGGCGCGTCCTGTTCCCGTTCCTTTCGGTTGGGAAACAGCGCCTCCAGCGTGCCGAGGAGCGCGGGAAAGGTCTCCTCGGACTCGGCGTGGCCTGACGAGGACCAGTCGCGGACGTAGTGCTTGAGTGCCTGGGAGACGGACGTCCTGTCGGCGCGCTTCCCGGCGGAGAGGGTCTCGGCGCCGTGCTTTTTGAGCTCCGCGGGCGGTATCTGGTAGTAGGCGAGTGCGGTCTGCACAATCTTGTCGCAGAGCCGCTGGTTGAGGAGGAGGTGCTCGTCGACGCGGTCAAACTTGGATGAGTACTGGATGTGGAGGTCCAGCAGCTGTGATTGTCAGCCAGAATTACTTTTTGGAAAATGGAAGAAGAAAGGGTCCATATCGTACCGTCTTGTGTTTCTTGCTTAGGTGCTTGTAGAGGCCGCGGAAGCGCTCGAGCTCGACCTGCTGTCTCTCGTAGTAGCTCTGGAAGCCAAAGAGCGCGTCCAGCAGGCGGTGTCGCGGGTGCGTGGACGACCAATTGCGGTCGCGCCGCAGACTTTGCAGCAGCCTCTCCTTTTCAGACTCGTGGCGCGAGCCCTTGATTGGTTCCTGCGCGCGCCTGAAGCTCTCGAGCATGTCAATCGCATCCTCCGAATCGTGCATTGTCTGCGACTACGCCGTTTTTTCCCCCAAAGTTAGTGCCAAACGGAATTTCTTCGAGTCGTTCACGCAAAGCGTGGTGGATAAAGAAAGGCAAAAAAAAAAAAAAAAAACGCACCGGAATCTGCTCGGCGAAAATTTCCGTCGACGCGACTGCCGACTTGACCTTGCCCATGGCGTCGCCGCCATAGAAGCTGCCCAGGATGCCGAGCAGAAACGTGGCCAGCGCGCCGACGACGAGCAGGTTGAAGGGCATGGCGAGCATCATGACCAGCGAAATGAGCACCCCGCTAAAGGCCACGGGTAGTAGATTGTCGCGCTGCACCATGGCAAGGAATGAAGGAGAGAGAAGGGGACTTCTTTCAAGAGTAACTGGAAGCCGTTTCTTTTGATCCGTGCCAAGCCGTGTGTGGCGCTGCGGAAGGGGACCTTGATGGCGGGAGAAAAATTGGTAGTGAAGCTGGATGGCTCTTTTGTGAAGGCGGGGTCTGCAACACAAACTGCAAGCATATGCCTGGGGAAGCTGATGCAGCTGAAAATTATTCAATAAATATGAGAAGATGCCGAGTCTTGAATTATGCTACCAGGTCGCTTTTTGAGCAGGAATCATTACAGCGACGCTGCTAGATGGTCCCATTCTATACAACGTCTCATCTAGGTTACGACAGCCCGGCATCTCAAAGGTACTGATGATATCAAGGCGTTTGCGCTTGTAAAAGTGCAAGGGGGTGAAACTTGGCAAACAACATCCAATTATGAGCAAGTTGACTAGGTCTACAATCTGAGCTTTGTAAAAAAACACCCACGCTTGTCAAGACAGTGATGCTGAGGAAGTAAGTTGAGAATTGAAACCCAAAATGAATATAAATAGCAGAGACTAGACTATACACAACGAAAAAACACAATCCGATTCTTGCGAATATCAAATCTAACCTCATCCTTTCATCCCCATCGCTCAAATCCATACACCACATCACACTATCCGCCGCGACGGGGATACTGAAAGGCTGAGCGCAGCCAGCGCGGTAGCGACGCAAAAGCCGCCGCACCGTCCCGTGCCGTCTTGCTCTCAGCCCCGAGTTCCTAGGCGCTGGCGTTCTGCGCCTTGACGTCGCCCTTGCCGGACTCGTTGCCGCCCGTCGTCGTCGTCGCCGCGCGACCCTTGGTCCCCCACGGAGGCTGGCCCTCGGGTCCGCCGTCCGAGGCCACCAGGTTCTTGACACCCCAGGGCGGCTGCCCCTCCGGACCTGCGACGCCCTTGGCGTTGACGGCCGCATCGAGGTTCTTGATGCCCCAGGGAGGCTGACCCTCGGGGCCTGCGACTCCGGTGGCGTTGACGGCTGCATCGAGGTTCTTGATGCCCCAGGGAGGCTGACCCTCGGGGCCTGCGACTCCGGTGGCGTTGACGGCCGCACCGAGATTCTTGATGCCCCAGGGAGGCTGGCCCTCGGGACTTTCGAGACTGGTGGCGTTGGCGGCGGTGGCCGCGAGGTTCTTGACGCCCCATGGTGGCTGGCCCTCGGGGCCGAAAGTGCCGGGTTTGCGTCGTTCGGGGCCGGCAGTCTCGGGCTGGGTCTGGTCGCTGCCGCTGTCTGGCTGGATCTTTGCGGGGTCGTTCTTGGAGGGATCCCCAGGATTGGGCATATCGCCATTGCCAGGTCCACCTCCCACGGGAGGCCATCCCTTGGGATTCTTGGCAGCCTGAGCTTTCGGATCATCGACATGTGGCCAGCCAGATTCGTTTTTGGATGTGAAATCAGTGCCGGTCTCGCCATACACGTTGCCTCTCTGCCCCTGCCTGCCGCGTTTCGCGGGGTCTGGCTTGGAGGCGTTGCCGTTGGGCCAGCCGTTCGCGGGGTCTGGCTTGGAGGAATCCCCAGGTTCAGGCACAAGATCGGACCCATTGTCCGGTACACCGGGATTCTTGGCAGCCCGATATTTGGGGTTGTTGTCATGTGGCCAGCCGCACAGAGCAGAGACGAAGTCGACTTGAGAGGTAGAGTCAGAGCCGTCATTGCTAGTGCCTTTCAGTTTGTGCCACTTCGCGGGGTCTGGCTTAGAGGAATCCCCAGGTTTAGGCATAAAATCGGACCCATTGTCAGGTACACCTCCCACGAGAGGCCATCCCTTAGGATTCTTGGCAGCCGAATCAATGCCGTCATTGCTAGTGCCGTCCAAGGTATGCAGCTTCGCGGGGTCTGGCTTGGAGGCGTTTCCGTCGGGCCAGCCCTTCGCAGGGTCGTCCTTGGAGGAATCCCCAGGATTAGGCTTATCAGATGAACCCAGGGAAGTCAGTCCATCGGGAATCTTGGCAGCTGGGTCTTTGGGGTCGTCTTCATGTGGCCAGCCAGATTCCTTTGTGACTTCATGTCCGGGTTTGCCGTCGGGGCTACCAGCGTGTGGCCAGCCGCATAAAACAGAGACGGAGTCGTCCTTGGAAGTGACAACAGTGCTGTCATTGCTAGTGCTTTTCAGTGTGTGCCACTTCGCCGGGTCTGGCTTGTCGGAATCCCCAGGATGAGGCCAACCACCGGACCCATCGTCAGGCCGTCCTTTGGGATCTTTGGCAGCTGGGTCTTTGGGGTCGTCCTCATGTGGCCAGCCAGACTCCGTTGTGCCTTGATGTCCGGTTTTGCCGTCAGGGCCACCAGCGTGTGGCCAGCCGCACAGGACAGAGACGGGAACATCTGCAAAAGGTTCCGGCGTAGATGGCTCCTCGTCGCTGACGGTGCCGGAGCTGATGGCGGTAGAGGTATTGGTGGGAGTGCTGAGAAGGTCCTTGGCATGGAGGTGGTCGTCTGGGGCAACGAGAGTTGCAGTACTCTCGTCGAGTGGTCTGTTGGTAGAAGCCATCTGTGCTGTGTGTGTATACAATTGTCTGGCCACAATGTTGCTTCTTGCTGTTGCTGTTGCTGTTGCTGTTGCTGTTGCTGTGGTTGTTGTCGTTGCTCTTGTGGTAGCTGGTCTAATTTTCTTGTTTCTTGGTTTCTGAAGAAATCAAGAGACCAAACCTCGGGATCAAGCATCGCTTATATATTCACGACCCTCGCGCTTCATAGCCTCACCGCGTCTGCTAGCCTTACCAGCCAGCCCGGGCACAGCCCGTGTGGCGAGACGAGACTACATTGGGGATAGCCGGAGCGCCGAGGAGGAAATCTCCACGCCCACCCTTACTAGATGGGCAGGATTCTTCTTACGCAAATGTGCCTGCTCGGCTCCAGACACGGCAGAGACAGAGCAAATGGCCTCGCAGTCGCCGGTGCTGGTTGGTTGGCGGCCAGGCCGAAAAGCCCCTGGTGGCCTCTTTGCAGCAAGACCAATGACATGTTGTACTAGCCGGCGAATTGGGCCAATTCTCGAGGCACAATTGTTGCCTAGGCGTTGCAAAGCTGTATTCGTAAGACAGCCTCGCATCCTTGGTGGACACTGGGCGTTGACTGGTCCAGGGGATTGGGAGCCAATGGGAGAGTTAAGAAGTACCGTCTATACGGGACGGGAGAGAACAAATGGCGTCAGACCAGAGCACCGTCTGTGTTTAAGCATGGTAAATTAGGGGTCATTCAGCTAGCGTGGGCGTTGCGCAGCCTCGCATGACCGCCGAAGCCTGGTCAGAACCGGTAAGTTTGGGCGCGGATCGGCGGGGTCTAGATTGGGGCATGTTTTCTTTGCTTCTTGTTCCTCCCAAGGAGCATGACAGGCTGCCATTGAAAGTGCGAATTCCGCCTTGGTGAGGAGTTTGTTTCCTTCTTCACACCCTCTTCGGCGACATTCTTCATCCCCTCTTGCATACGAGCGCATGGCGACGTTGCAGGAACCAGACAGGGGTCGTGACATTTGCAGCCTGGAAGTGGTGATTGGCACGTTGCGGTGCAGCCGCGGCTGATGCCTTCTTCTGCAGGCACGCCAATGAAAAATGTTCAAGTCGGGGCAGCCGTTGTGGTGGGATTCAAAGTGTTTAGTTGCACCAGGAATAACAGCAAGATGCTCGGCCTGTGCCACCACGCAACGGCTGCAAGTTTCACAATACAACTAAAAAGGTTCTATCTAAAAATAAAAGGTGTCAGTAGGTGGCAGCGGGATTCGGTTTCAAGATTTCGTATACGCTACATTCTAGAGCAATGTGTGGATGCAGGATAGACAAGAGGCATGGGGCTTCAGCTAGATGCTCGCCCGATCTTGGCGGATGCCTGAGCTGGGCATTCACCGACGGTAGGCTTCGCTGTCCAGCCGTATGTAGTATGTTGGAAGTGGCGGTGCTCCGGCACGGCATGACTGACTTCGGAGCCACGGCCGGACAACTAACTAGTTAGTGTGGCAGGGCTGGTTAGTTTGGTTGGCTCTGCAGACTTGTGCACGGAGTATCGAGTTGGCCTGTACACCGAGTGCTGATGAAGCTCCGGTTGAAAAGAGTGAGTCAGCGTCGTCATGTTGACCAAAACCAAGACTTGATTCATCGTAGTCTCGATCCTGCCAAGTGCCACGTGCCGGGGACCTCTTGGAGATGACGACGTAGACGCCAGACGTGTTGAGAAAGGTCTGCTGATCATGCTTCTCTCTATTGGTGCCTGTGCCTTGTGCCTGTGAAGCAGATGGTTGGCTTCCTCCTCTCAACAAAGTTCGCACAAATTCTTGATCGGAAATCTCGCTGCGTACTGCTCCTATACCGCTTGTTTGTTCCACTCGGCATCGCTTTGTGACGACGTGCTAATTCTATGAAACAAATCATGGTCGCGCGCAGCATCAGAGGAATGCAAGTAGTGGTTTGAAGCGCTCCTGTGCAACTGCACCCGACAATTGTTGGCTAGCCTCAATCTGCGGCTAGACGAGATCTACTAACATCCTTGATTCAACCACTAATATCTGGGCAGTTATTATCTTGATGCGTCGTTTTCATACAGTTCAACGGCATAGCCGGCGTTCGTCCTGCATCTCGTCGACGCCACGCGCTCTAATTGAGAAGCAAGCATGTCCGACTGCAGTGCGCCGAGCCAATCAAAGTACTTTGCTTCCAATAGTATTACACAATGAAAACTTCTTCTCTCAAGGATCTACTCTTGAATTTAGCTGGCCATTTTACTTTCAGCCAGCCCACAGAGCCAGCAATGTTTGATTACTCTCTGCATTCTCATCTAAAATTGTGCGGCCTTGGGCAGCCCGTCGCGTGGAAATGGCCTTGGCGTCTCATATGCTCTCTTTACGCTAGCCCTGAGGTCGGCTTTGCCGATTATCATCGATTCAGAAGCATTGAAATTTTCTACAGAGATTATACAGAATACCAAAGGTAATAGAGAAAAGTTTCAGCCCGGTTTCCTCCGTAGGAGGAACTGCATATCTGCGTGTGGCCTGAGCACCTCGCTCCAATAACCTCGTCACCGTCATTCCTGGGGCACGACAGCTCATAAGGTAGGGCGTAATTCACGGGAATGCGCGACTCTAGTTCTCTTGCCTTACTATCGACGAGTGCGAGACAAATCGAACAGTTATGTAGCCCAGTCTTCCCAAACAAGCCAAACGGGCGGGCAGAGAGGAGGTACTATTTATCTTTAACCCAAAATAGGCGCGAGTCGTATTTGTCGCAGGCATCAATAGAAAAATACCCGTATTTACCTACCCGAGCACTGGAAGATCAAAGATCACATAGTCGCGTACGACATTGGCCAGAGTTTGCTGGGGAAAAAAAATGCAGTGTCGTTTTTCTGGTCGCTAGGGCGAGTAAGAGTGTCCTAGAGCCGCCAAATATGCATTTTAGTACTGCTACAAGCATCACTCAAGCTCAGTGCAATGCCAATGTTCTCAACGTCATCGTTGGACTCTGAGAGGGCGATTCTACCGGTCTGTTATCATACTGCGTAGAATGGTTGTAAAAGAGATTGGCGTCATTATAGTGCGCTGAGATGAGGCTGTTTCGGCCACTCTTGTCATGCGGTGGTTTTTGTCATTTGTTTTAAACAAAGCATTATCCAGCCCTGGCCGTTCACATGTCAAAACTGTTGCGGCAAAACAGGACTGCATCATGCCACACTAAAATTGTATGCTCGATAAAGGCACGAGCTAGATACCGAGTCCGCTTTATTTCTAATAGATATATCATCATTGGCTCTAAATGGCCTGATCTTCGAACATCCACTGCGATGCATCATCGCATACGCAACTGTGACTGGTTGGCTTGCTAGTCTGCGACTTTAGATGAACGGATCTGCCCATTGCAGCCGCGAGTGTATTATTGAGCATTGTGATATTTCCATGTGTTAATGCCTACATTATCTACAGACACGCGACGATGATGATGCAATGACGTTGGGGTTCTCAGGACTATATGATGGTCAGTCCATGTCGAAGTCTTTGAATAGCATCAACTGAACGAATTGCTTCCGGTAAACAGATGTGTTTGATCCATACCCTGAGCGAAGCCAATCTCTATAACGCGCCATTCGACCGCTCCTCAGTCGATCGTGGAACAACCCTATTCTTTGATCTTTTCAATTAAGCTACGCGATGCCATCATTCAAAACAAATGAGGGTGACAGAAGTCCTTATGACGACGCTTCTTCTGAGAATGTCGTCACGTCTGTGCCTTCGGTCCCAGTGACGGTCGAAAGACGGCCGTTCATAGAGGCGGACGATGACGAACGGCTGCCAAGTCCAGGTAAGTGCCGCAAGTATTGGCAGCTACCGATTCGCCAGACGTTGAACAAAAAATCAAACCAGGAACTACTAGAGCCAACACTGCACCGTCATACGAGCAACCTCACGGCACTACTGTTGACAACTGGAGCGAGCAGCACAAGAATTCAACTGTGCGTATACAGCTGAGCGAAAACTGAGCTTAGTCGGCTCGCATTTTCAGGCAATGTACTCTAACACATGGTCTTTTCAGGTCTTGCAACAGCACCTCGACTTCTTTGACCGAGTAAGCCAGATACCTACCGCGACAAGTTGGCACTCACTGACGTGTGCAACAATCAGGACAAGGACGGAATCATTTGGCCTTCCGACACCTACATTGGCTTTCGCAGACTAGGATTCAGCATTTGGTTCTCCTTGCTCTCCGTCTTCATCATCCACGTCAACATGTCGTACGCAACGCTGAAAAGCTACATCCCGGACCCCTTCTTTCGCATCAACCTGGACAACATCCACAAGGCCAAGCATGGCAGCGACAGCAACACATATGACACGGAGGGACGGTTTAGCCCGCAGAAATTCGAAGACATATTTTCAAAATACTCGACTGACAAGGAGAGCCTGACAGTCGGGGATATCAGCAACCTGCTCAAAGGCCAGCGACTGCTGTCCGATCCTGTTGGGTGGTTTGGTGCATTTTTCGAGTGTGAGTATGAACCTGTCTCTCCTTCAGAAATTACAAAAGCTGCTTTCGGGAAGGGGAAACTGCACACCAATTATGAAATCAGTGCTAATAGCTATAGGGGGCGTCACATACCTCATGATCTGGCCAGAGGACGGAAGGCTGAAAAAGGAAGATGTCCGTAGGGTATATGACGGGAGCTTGTTCTACCACATTGCCGCAAAGCGCCAAAGGGCGTCTCGCTCATGAGCGCGCCGCATTATCATGGCAGACAGGCCGAAAAGGTGCTACAACACACTGGTCAGACAAGAGGTCTCTTGCAGGCTGGGCGCCTCATCGCTATCGCGCGCATATGTTGTGGTAGCATCAAGTCCGCAAGGGATGGACGGAGGAGAAACGAAGGGGCATTCAACACGGCTTGCGTTCGCAGGGAAAACATTGTACAAGAAAGAAAAATTCAACATTTGAGTACATTTTCATATTTATACTGTGGGTAAGTGTATGATTTCTCTGCTACTCCGTACTTGCGGCGGCAAGGTCCGATTTGCGTACTTGTAACTATTCCACCATAACAGCGCTACTAGTTCTAATTTTTCCACATATGATTCGGTCGAGTTTGCAGCCTATCATCGCGCTCAATTAAAAGCGTTGCACTGAATTCAAGGTAACTGCCTCGGATGTACTGAAAGTCGCCAGATGTATGGGGTGATTTGGCCAATCAAGACGTCAATGACATCACGAGCTATTTAGCCTTCTCCCTGTTGCATGAGAAGCGCAGCACCTGCATTCAACCTTGCTTCCTCTCGTAGCAGCCTTTTCTTGATCCAAAAATCTAACTATTGCGTTGCTCTTGTGTCTGCCGAAACTGCATCTCTGTCCAGCGGCTCTGCCATCGCCATCATCATGCCTACAGAGAAGCAATCCTCAAGATTCAGTCACCTGCCTCGCGCGGCAGCCGACGCATTAAAATGTCCAGTCACTGGTCAGCTTTTGCTTTCGCTGGCTCAGTATAACAAAGGATCCGCGTTTCCAAACAATGAGCGAAAAGAATTCAAGCTGCATGGACTATTACCGCCCAAGATCCAGACGCTCGAGGAACAAGTTGATCGGGCTTACCAGCAGTACTCTAGCTGTGGCGATGACTTGGCCAAGAACACATTCATGGCTAGCATGAAGGCGCAAAACGAGGTTCTATATTACAAGGTTTGTCACATGGTTCTCCCCCTTCTTTATGCCATGTAATGGTAGATGCTCACACAGGTGGCGCTAGCTACTCGAAACGCACCTAAAGGAAATGTTTAGCATCATTTACACGCCTACGGAAGGGGACGCCATTCAAAATTATTCTCGGCTTTTTCGGAAACCAGAGGGATGCTTTCTCAATATTCGCGACCAGGATTCGATTGAGCAGAGCTTGGCTGCCAATGACAATGCAGAGGATATCGATTACATTGTCGTCAGTGACGGCGAAGAGGTAATACAACGCAAGAGGTCAAGATGGTTTGAACGTATTTACTAAGGTTTACTACAGATTTTAGGTATCGGGGATCAAGGTGTCGGTGCTATTCTCATTTCGGCCGCGAAGCTGGCCATTACAACTTTGTGTGCCGGCATTCACCCCTCACGTCAGCTGCCCGTCGTTCTGGACTGCGGTACGAATGTAACGTTTCACTGAACCTCTTTTGAAACATATATTCTGAAATCTAATCAAGGTCTCTAGAACGAAGAGCTGCTGAAGAATGAACTATACCTCGGTTTGCAGGAGCGTCGTGTCCGAGGCAAAGAATACGACGACTTTGTGGATAAATTCGTCCAATCCGCTCGCAAGCTGTACCCAAATGCCTATATTCACTTGTAAGTTGCCTGAGAACTGGCATCACTTGCATGAATGTTGAATCGTCAACATTTACTGATTTGTCAAGTGAGGATTTCGGCCTCCCAAATGCTCGGAGAATCCTCGACAGGTACCAGTCCCAGATTGCATGTTTCAATGATGATATTCAGGGCACTGGCTGCGTTACCCTGGCTGCTATGCTAGCTGCAGTTCAAATCAGCGACGTCGGCATCAACGACGTGCGCGTTGTCATCTTTGGTTCGGGGACTGCCGGGATGGGAATAGCGGACCAGCTCGCCGATGCCATTGTCACACAGGCAGACAAGTCTAAAGAAGACGCACGCAAGCAAATTTGGTGAGTTATGCTGGTTTCCGCTTCATCAAACTGGAGACGGCCTCAAAGCTCTCTCTCTACTTTTCTTTCATAGCCACACTCCTCTCCATGCGCCGTGCCACGGGCCAAAATCGAGACCTGAAGCTAACAACGCTCTTTGCGCAGGTGCATAGACAAATCTGGGCTTTTACTCAAATCACAAAGCAATGATTTAAATCCAGCCCAAGTTCCATTTGCGAAGGACAATGACGAGTGGCCAGCCGACAAGAAACGCGACTTGCTTTCCGTGATCAAGCAAGCCAAGCCGCACGTCCTGATTGGCACATCGACCAAGCCAAACGCCTTTACCGAAGATATTGTTCGCGAAATGGCAAAGCATGTCGAGCGGCCCATCATCTTTCCCTTGAGCAACCCGACGCGTCTGCATGAGGCCAAGCCGAGCGACCTCTTCAAATGGACCAACGGCAAGGCTCTCGTTGCGACGGGCAGTCCGTTTCCTCCAGTTGAGCACGGGGGAAGGAAATATGACATTGGCAAGTGAAAATCTGCTGCGAATTAGAAGCAAAAAATATGATACTAACAGCCGGCTTCTATTCTAGCTGAATGCAACAATTCTACTTGTTTTCCTGGCATCGGCCTCGGCGCCGTCTTGTCCCGCAGCCGGCTCGTTTCCAAAAAGATGCTGGTCGCGGCCGTCGAAGCCCTCAAGGCCAAGTCACCCGCTCTCGAGGATCCTACACGTGCTCTGCTGCCCGATATCGAAGATGTACGCGACGTCAGCGTGGAGATTGCGGCTGGGGTGATTCGCTGTGCGGTGGAGGAGGGTCTCGCGCAGGAAAAGGACATTCCGAGCGACGGTGAGGAACTCAAGGAGTGGATTCGTGCACAAATGTGGGATGCTGTTTACCGGCCTCTGGCGAAGCAGTAAGATGATTACAGGATGGGCTACATTACGTGCATCTTGGTCGGAGGTCAGGAAGTAATTCGGTATTGAGCAAACGCTTTCTGTGTTTAGCCAGCTACTAGGCACGGGTGACGAAACTGTTCGCCGCTTTTTGGTGTTGAGCTGATGAGAAAGCGGCAATCAGTTTTGTCACCCGCGTGGACTAGATATCAGCAAGAAACTGGCAATCAATTTAATACAGTACACCAAGATAGTGTCCGGCTATGAAACATCGTGGCATTCGGCCTGTGGAGTCTACCATAATTGCCACATCTGGTCGCCCATGGCAATGAGTCGATTAAAGACCTCATCTCGAGTCAAAACCGCCGTCATGTGAAACTCACTCCCATCCTCCGTCTCAATAACCAGGCCATCCACAATCTGCTTCTTCAGCGACCACCCAATGACCATTTTACTCGGCCAAGCAAAGCCGCCGACCTTCTTAATCGCAACCATGTCCGAAATCAAAATAGTCCAAGCCGGCGCTGCGCTGTCCCCGTCCTGCGACCAGCTCAGCGCGGGCGTCGTCGACGTCTCCGTCACGTACGCAAAGCCCTTCTTGCCCTTGTACCGGGCTTCGAAGCGGACAGGGCCAACATCGGGGGACTTTGCGCTTTGCTTAACCACACCGACCCTCTCCTTTGCGTGGTGGTCTCCAGCGAATGCCTTTACCCGATCAGCCGCCAGAGCTGTCGAGACGCCGCCTTTGACTGTGCCTTTCAGCATGTCCAAGGCTCTACGGCCCTTGCCTGGTCGTTTGGTGACTTTCTGCTCACCATCCGATGCGGCTTCTTCCTGGTGCGCAAGGGCGTTTTCGCTGGTAGGGCCTACATTTCACCGGTGTTAGCTTTTTCTGACATCAGAAGTCCTGGTCAGCATCTGCACTTACCAATGTGCTCTTCCCCTTGTTTCAGATGAGGCTTCTTCTTGCTAGCTACCGCGTCTGGGTCTGGTGGTGCGGGAATCGGTGCCTTGTTCTTCTCCCCAATACGCAGAAGCGTAATGGTGAGCTGAGCATTTGTTGGAACGCCTCTGAGGATAGAGTGTCGCAGCTCGACAAAGTGCTGCCATCGTGGGTAGGTGTCCTCAAGCATCTGGATCAGACGATCCAGCAACGGCTTGCCGAAAAGAACGAATCCAAGCGCAAATCCAGACATTTTTGTCAGCATATAGGGAGTGGTGTAGAGTGAGGCTAGGACAATAGGCAGTAAAGGCGCCGCGAGTCTAAATTTTGGACGAGATTTATGGAACGGGGGTGTTGGGTTCAGAGCATTTGCAAAGCGTTCCCACGTATCGACGAGGTCTGTAAGTGCATGCATAAAAGGACGAGTGCGCTGCCATACCATCTTTGAGGCAGGCTGCCGCGTCTCGTTGTGGGCTTTGGTAGGGTCCCCTTCCGCAGCGCTCGCTTTCGCTTCCGAGACTTTTCCTATCAACTCCTCTGCGCCTGGTGCAAAACTGTCGTCGTTTTTCTCGTCATGGGTAGGGTCCCCGATTGTGGTGCTGAGAGCGACCTGTCCGTAATGTCAGTCTGCCAACATCCCGAGTCGATTCCATGTTGCTGCTTACCGATCCGATTGTGTTGACAAAACTGTGAGCTTCTTGCTCAACTGCCTCACCCGCCACATTTTCTGGCGCACCTGTCAAGGTGTCATCGGTCGCGGCGAACCCTGCGGCAGGCGTCTGCTGATGTCCGGTGCTGGAATCAATGACAGAGACGGGCGCAGGCGGAAACGCTACATTTCGCACACGGGGCGACAGTATCAAGGCAATAATAAATAGTACCGTAGTAGGCACTAAAAGGTCCAGCAGCCATGCGCACATGTAGAAGAGAAAAAAGGCCAGGGTGCGGTTACGCTCGTTCCACGAACGTAGGCGGGCGACATGGTTCCAGGCAGAGCACAGTGGTACCACGACTGAGACGTAGCATCGCTCCAATTGAGCACGTAGTTTTTCGGGGGAGAACTCTTCTTCATCCGCAATATTCATATCCAGGTTCGCGAGTGGCGGCTGCTCGATTCGTCGGACTCGGAAGGCTTGCTTGTTGAAACGGCGCAAAAGAGCCCACAGATGCTCATTCTCAAGACCCTGCACGATGGGTCGAAGCTTGCTCTTGTCGTCTTCATTCCATCCCAAGTCCAGCACCTCACTATAGTCGGCCTCGCGGTGATTGAGTCCATATTGCTTGGCGTTGACGGAAGTTTCGTTTGCGAGCGCGTGGCTCTGGGTAGGTTCAGATTCATCAGTAGCGGAACTTGCGGCCGTTTGCTGGTTGAGTATGTTTTGGTTTCCAGGTGGCAGCTCATCGTGAACCACTAGAGCCGGGGCTCGTGGTACGTCTGAATTCGAAGATGCCATGACTGGTATTGTACATGGGATGTTTTAGCATGTAGAATTTTATTAGGGGATTTACTTGTAGTTGCAACACGAAATCGTCATGATCAAAACGTCATGGATTTACGCCACCCCACTCCCCTCTGTGTAGCTCAGGTTCCTGGTCGTTGCGATGCAAGACATCGAATAAGAACCTGTTTATTGGAATTTAAAATGGGGCCGTAACGGTTCCTGTATCCGTGATTTCTCCCCGTCATAAATATACTTTCCTTTTTACCCTTTGAGGCAAGGCTCACGCAACAAGCGCAGAGATCTACTCGTCCATGTTTAGTCGGTTGATGCATCGACGTCTGGGCAGACGCGCGGCTGCTCGGACTCGTAATCAAGCAACTTCGCCTCTAATTCTGAATAAGACTTTAAACAAAGCCATGCCTGGCAAAAGATTTACAGCGAGTTTGACACCTTTCAGCGGAAAAGCATTTCGGAGCAACTTAGCCGAGTATATGGTGTGGGTTGTATAGACGTCAACTCGGCGCTAAATGCTAGCACCCCGTAGCACGCAAGGGTTAAAGTAGGTCTACGGCTTGAAAGCGGGACAGTATCAAGTTATAGAAAACAGAGCAGTCTTGTATCTGCAGCAACAACTGACGCCTACGGTAATACCATGTAGCTCATTCAGTTTGGATCTCGCAAGTGAGTAGCTAATAAGAGAGTGTTTAGAATTAGTGGAGACGAGCTTTTTTGATTGAGCCACATTGGCGTCGCGGTTTCACAGCCATCATGGCTTCAGACATAGTTTTGGGGACACAAGAAGCCGGCCCTTGCAGCGTCGAGGAAATTCTCAAAGCAGGGCGAACATGGTGAAGCTATCGGGATTTCGCTTCGCGCATCTTGGACTCGAGCTCTAGACAAATACTGAATCGCGTCCGGCGAATACGACAACCACCCTACTACCTGCTTGCTTTTTTGCATCACAATCACCTGGCAGACAGCACAACAGTAAAGCAGCGCACCAAAGCTCATCAGCTCTTGGCGAGGTGGTGACAATACTTTTGCTGGCGTATCAGTGCCTGAGACAACTCCCAAGAGTGCTCGGCTCAGACAGACCAGATAACAGGGGGTAGACGGCGATGCCGGCGTGTTCGGCTGCGACGGGACAATAAATCGAGCAGGTGACGGCAGGAGAAATCTTCGTAACAATTACAAGCACTATCTTGTCGATATTGCGTCAATCGGAAGCTCAGTTGACGGACGACGTGGCTAGCACACAGTAGCCTGCTAGAATCATCATCTCAGAAACTGATTCGTGCTGCTGCTGCCCGCGTTGCCTCGTCACAGGCATCAACTACCCCGGTCTGTCACGGACGGCCATCATATCAATATCCTGCGCATCGCGCATCTGAGAAAATCAGACAAGGTTGGCGGCATAAAAGTGAGCGGACAGCCGCACTAGACAAGGGCACCCCGCGGCGGGGAGACGCTGCCGACTTTTTCATTGACTAACAGAAACCAAGCTGGCTCATGTAGATAAAAGGCCTCTGGCTGGTTTTGGGGCTGAGACACAGCCTGAGCGTGGCATTGATGAGCACGCAAGTCATGAAGTGGTGGCCCACAGCAACTCAAAAGTTTCATGCTCTGCAGATTTCAATAGCCGTCAGGGTCACGGGCCATTGCCCTCTTTTCCCCAGCAACTTGGGCAGCGCCACCTTTTCGGCAGCTACCGGTGGGCAAGGTATTTAAAATACTGAATACACCAGAAGAGGCAGTATTTTAAGCTTTCAGTATCCGCAGCTTCCAGAACAAAACCGAGTTGCTCCGAATTACTGACACAGCGCCTGAATTCGCGAGCCGAGGGAAATTTTCCCATCATGGTGGCTCTTAAACCCCCGCTCAGGGTCCTAGCAGCAATAAGATGTACTAGTTAAGATGGCAGAATCACAAAAAAAAAATCAAGACGAAACCCGGCCGTCCGCCGGGACCGGAGCGCGGCGTTGGCGGGGACTTTTACGGACCCAGGGACAACTTGAACCAACCCGACCTAGCCCGCTCGCTACGGGCACCAGACACACACTTTACGCGGTGGAGAGAGCTTGACAGAGACCCAGGGATCCAATCAGGAGGTGCAAGACGTCGACATGGGGTTTCAGCAGGTCACAGATATGTACGTCGCCGTTATGGACGAGGGAAAATTCTCTGCCCATCAAGGACCACCAAAAACCAACCCCGCCCTCCCTCTTCTCCCCTCGTAGCTCCGCAGAACCAAGGAGGTATCGGAGAGGGCAGCGCGTAGCCGCAGGCGGGCAGAGTGAGATTACGACCACGGAGAGAACATGGGTCCTGGGTCATGGGATCCCACACGTTGACGTAGTGAGGCATTGTTGGAGAAGAAAGAGGCCCTGTAGCCTAGAAAGGGGAGTCGAGAGGAGAGGGGGGAGGAACGGGCAGCGGAGAGCTTGCATGGGTTTGCTGGTGGTGCTTTTTTTCTTCCCTTTCCTTCTTTCTTTCTCGCTCTCGGTTCTTGTGTGTGGGAGAGTGACTTTTCCCCTCTTTGTTTTCATCCGGGCAGACTTTTTGTTTCGAGTATTCTTTCCTGTAAAGCCTTGTTCTGCGCTTGACCATCTTGCTCCCACACGCAGAAAACTTTTGGCCACAGAGAGAATAACAAACCGCACGCACGCACACACACACACACACGCAGACCTACACTTTTGACCCCAACCCTAGTATTGCTGCCATGGCCAACAACAAGTTTCGTCTCGCCGTGCTCGAGTGCGATGTCCCCTTCCCGGGCGTAGTCGAACTCCGGGGCTCCTACGGGGACATGTTCCGCGACCTGCTCGCCGAGGGCATGCGCGGGCTGCCCGGCGCCGCCGACGCGCAGACGGAGCTCGTGGTGACCAAGTGGGATGTTGTCAGCGCGCACGTATACCCAGTGTTTGAAGATTTTGACGGGTTGATGATTTCCGGAAGCAGTTGAGTCGGCCCTTCCCCTCTCTCCCCCCCCCCTGTTGGCCCTCCCCTCCGCCTTGACGGGTTGACAAGAGGAAAAACAAGCTGACTGGACAGAGCACACGGCTTTTGAAAACAAGCCGTGGATCGTGGCGCTCATCGACTACCTCTCAGACTTTTTTAAAAACTCGCGCAAGCCCATCGTGGGCATCTGCTTTGGACACCAGATTATCGCGCGCACGCTCGGCGGTCGCGTCGAGGTCAGCCCAGGCGGGTGGGAGAATTCGGTGACGCGAATCGACCTCAACGCCACGGGCCAACAGTTTTTCGGCGTACCTTCTATTGTAAGCATTCTCCTTTTTTTGTCTTCTTCTTTTGCCCAAGTCTTGCGCTGACAATGCCTTTCCCCCCTAGCACATGCATCAGACACACCGCGACGCCGTCACGGTGCTGCCGCCCGGCGTCGACAGCATCGGCGGCTCCGCGCGCTGCGGCGTCCACGGCATGTACAGGCCCGGCCGCATCCTGTCGTTCCAGGGCCATCCCGAGTTTGACGAGGAGACCATGACGCTCATCCTCAAGGGGCGGTACTCGATTGGCGTCTTCTCCGAGGACATGTACCGCGACGGCATGAGCCGCGTGGCGTGGCCGCACTGCGGTAAGATGCTGGCGACCAAAGTCTGCGGATTTCTGCTCGATGCGAAGCGTGCTGCATCGTAGAGGAGGGGAGGGAGGGCAAAATAGTTCTCCGCGCGGGGGGATGATGATGGTTGATATTTGTTGTGTTATTGATACATGGGCATGAAAGCGATGAGTTTAACTAGCATTCAAGAACAGAAAAAAACAGGGCCTAGGCGTCTTTAAAAGTAAAAAAAAAAAACGATTAAAAAAAAAAGACAATAAAACACATGTACAAGATACCTCTACCTGTCCGCTGTGCCTTTCTTTTCCCCCATGAAAAGATAAGAAACGCCGCCCAACCTTGCTGCTTCCGTCGCGCATAAGTGGGCGGACGGGGTCTGGCTAGCGAAGCCCGAGATAAGCAAAAAGCGTCTGATTGGTAGCTGAGAATACGTTACGAAATAGAGACGAAGCACCACGGGGAAGAAGCTGGAGTAATGGGGAAAATTTGGGGTAACAAATAATCAATGCCTGGCCAAAGCTTTTGCGTCACTCCGTAGATACCGCGCGGTCTTGCACAGAGGCGGCAGTGATGGGTGGCAGTGAGGACGAGAGGCTACGCCTCGAATTTCAGGAGCATGAATACAGGCAGAAACGAGACATTGTCGACTCACAGAGGCCATGTGTACCCTAAAAAGAGATGTATACTATAGAGTCTAGAGTGTACATGCCCTGGTGCTGTTTTGCCTGCATCCGTTTCAGAGTGCATTCGACATGAATTTCAGCACTTGAATTAGCCTGGCTTTGGGGGAGAGACAAACCAAACTGCGCCAAAATGATGGCACCGTGCCGAGTACACCACCAACAAGAAGAATGTCTGCGGGTTCTCTTCTTCCTTCCCCCTGCTTCAACGTCTAAGAGGGGAATAGCAAACATGCTCATAAGAGCACTCGTAGAGTCATCACGTGAAGTCCTAAATATAGTCTCACATCATAGCAGCCCGCATAGCCTACCGCCAGCGCGGTTCTAAAAACGTGGAGAAGCCCTTCCCGCCGTCCGTCCGCCGTCCGTCCCACAGCGGCGGCTCGCGGCACCGGTGCGCCTGCCGACGACCATTGCTCACCCAAACCAACCTACACCTAATTATATATCCTCTCTTCTTTTTCCTTTCCCTCTCTCCCTCTGTCTTTTTCTCCCCTCCCCATGTCCTTCCCTAGATCCTCCGCCATCCCCACCACAACCCCCCCAAACATGTCCATCACCACCATCTCGCCCTCCACGGGCCTCCCCATCTTCACCCATCCCGGCGTCTCCTCCCCTGCCACCCTCATCTCCGCCGCGTCCGCCTCCTTCGCCAGCTACCGCAGAACCACGCTCGCCCAGCGCAAAGCCTGGATCGTCGCCGCGCTTAACCACCTCGCGGGCATCAAGGCGACGCTGGAGGAGGAGCTCACGGCGCAGATGGGACGGCCGGCGGCGTTTGCGGGGACTGAGATTGATACGATGCGGAAGCGGGCTGACTATATGCTGGAGAGGACCGAGGAGGCGCTGGGGGATATAAAAGGTCAGGAGGAAGAGGGGTTCAAGAGGTGGACGAGCCAGGAGCCGGTAGGACCGGTCCTGATTGTTTCGGCGTGGAATGTAAGTATATGGATGCCAAACACTGTCAACATGTGCGGGACGGGGGATTGAATCATGAATCATATTGCGCAGATGCATGTGAGCCAAAGTTGACTTATCAACGCTAACAAAAAGAAAAAAAAAACAGTTTCCATATCTCATCACAATCAACACCATCGTCCCCGCACTCCTCGCTGGCTGCCCCGTGCTCCTCAAGCCCTCGCCGCAGACGCCCCTCGTCGGCGAACGCTTCCTCGAGGCCTTTACCGCCGCCGGCCTGCCCGCAGGCGTCTTCCAGGTCCTCCATACCGGCAGCGTCGACACCGTGCAGCAGGCCGCGCGGCACCCTGCCGTGGCGCAGGTCTGCTTTACGGGGTCCACGGCGGGCGGCCTGGCGATGAAGAGGGCGACCGTCGACCGCGTCGTCGGGCTGAACCTGGAGCTCGGCGGCAAAGACCCCGCGTACGTCCGCGCAGATGCAGATCTCAAGTGGACGGCGGCCAACATTGTCGACGGCGCCGTCTTTAACTCGGGACAGAGCTGCTGCGCGGTGGAGAGGGTGTACGTGCACGAGGACGTGCATGATGCTTTCGTGGCGGAGCTGCAGAATGAGTTGCAAGGGTGAGTTTCTACTAGATGGTGACGGAGCTGACGAAAGCTGACGAGGATCAGATATAAACTCGGAGAACCGGCGGACAAGGCTACGACTGTTGGCCCTGTGATTTCCACGGCAGCAGTCAATGCCATCATTGCACAAGTCGACGATGCCCTAAGCAAGGGCGCTGTAGACGCGACGCCCGCCAACGCCTCGTTCCAGACTCTGCCGTCTCGCGGCAGCTACGTCGCCCCCCGACTGCTCACCAATGTCAATCACTCCATGGACGTCATGACGGTCGAGACATTTGGGCCCATCATCCCCGTCATGAAGGTAAGCAGCGACGAGGAGGCGGTGACGCTGATGAATGATAGTGAGTACGGCCTGACGGCGAGCATCTGGACGAGGGACGTGGCGCGGGGCGAGAAGATTGGCGAGCACGTCGAGGCGGGCACCTTGTTCGTAAATCGCTGCGACTGCCCAAACCCGGTACGTTGCAGCGTGCAGAGTCGCAGCACGCACATGCTAACTTGCTGACAGGATCTTGCGTGGGTGGGTTGGAAGAATTCAGGCCTGGGCTGCACCCTGGGACCTCGTGGGTTTGATGCATTCGTCAAGCTGCGCAGTCACCATGTACGCCTCACACACGGATAGTTCCATACGTGTAGACATGTCCGTATTCCCTCGTAGGCTCCAGCTTCATTGCATTCACCGTGCTCCGCTAGTTTGTGCTCGTGGCGTATTACGGCCATGGCACTTGTCCCTCTGCCCTGCGACTACGTTGTGAGATGAGCAGTAAACAAGCTGGATGAATCAATCGCCCCGTCAGGCAAAAGAAATCCACACTTGGCGCTCTTGCATCACTTCAGAGAGTTTCCAGGGGCTCACGTCTTCTGGGGCCTTGGTCCAGATGTGCTCCAGCAGGATCAGCGTCTCCTTCATGTTGCCGAGGCCAATGGTGCCGTGCATGGCTTGCAGACGCTCCCTCAGGACCCGCTGGGCATCGGCGTCGGTGGTGCAGGACCCGATGACAATGAGTGGCCAGCACAGGCTGGTGTTGATGCGCAGCGTCGCGGGAAACTGGCCCAGCAGGGACAGGGCCTCGGCGACAGCGCCGGCCACGAGGTTCCGGTGGGCCGTGTTGCCGCCGCAGTGCTGGTGCGTGGTTCCAAGGATACTCCAGAGGTAGAGTAGCACGCCCTGCTTGAAGACGAGACCGGCCAGGCGCGAGTATGGGTTGACAGATAGGTCGGGGAAAAAGGCCATAATTTGCGACTGGAGCATGCCAAAGGTGATGATATCGTCGGCTTGCGGCGTCGATTTTCCATCCACGCGGCTGGCCATGATGCGGTGGCCGAGGTGGTAGACGTGAGGAATGAGCAGGAGGAGCTCGAGCCAGCAGCCTGACAACTGACCGACGTAGCCTTTGGAGATGAGGCTGCGGGCGAGACCTTCGATTCGCGGGCTGAGCTCTGGGGGCGCGCGCTTGGGATCGGTGGACATGATGCTGGTGACGGTCATGTGGATGGCGAACTCGACGAGGAAATCGGGCAGGTCGTTTGGAATCTCCGACTTGGGACGGGTGAGCAGCAGATTGAGCATGGACTCGGAAGCGCGCAGGTGGTCAAAGATGGTGCCGTGGATATCGCCCCTGGCCACCTCTGTCAGGCAGAGAATCAAGCTGCCGACGGTCAGTGCCAGCGTATTCTCCTCTTTGCCCGCGACGTACTCGCCGACAACGTTGCGAAACATGCGCAGTGAGTCGGTGTAGTAGTGGTGCGCAACCTCAGTGCCGAGGCACCCGCCACCCCCCTCGGCGGACTGTCGATGAGAGGCGCTTTGGGCGAGGAGCAGCTGGAGGACAAGTGGGTTGGCAAAGGCCAGGGGAACGAGCTTGGAGATGAAGGGATTGACGTCAGTGGAGCCGTTGCCCATGCTGTTGGCGGTGCGAGTGAGGTAGTAGCTAAGCAGGTCCGAAGATTCGCGTCCGTGGTCGGGGAGCAGCGAGAGCGGGGAAAGCGTGAGGAGTGACGACGGGTCGGCGGCGGCGGTTGCAGCGCTGAGGCTCATGGTGGAGATTGTGAGGGCTCTCGCATCGGGGAACATGTCGGGAAAGAGTTCAGCGGCGTGGGAGGGGACCGGCGACACGGGCATGATTGGCGAGGAAGTGTCGCGGACAAATTCGGCTTCGACGGGCTCGGCAGCGATCATGTCCAAGTCGGCGGCAGCATGACTGCTCCCCGAGGAGGAACGCGAATGCGCGCGGTCGCTCGCCGTCGAGTCCCGGGCGGCGGCGGCGGCGGCGGCCATGTCGCGATCCTTGTCCGTGAAAGAGCTGGCCCGTGGCTTGTTTGCAGCCGGCTTCGAGATGGCTGCCGAGGAAGGATTCTTGCCGCGCGTCTGCAGCGTATTGTTGTTCTCGGTCGGCCAGGTGCACTCAAGGTGATTTCGTCGACAGCCGCTGCAGAGAGGCTTCTCCTCGTTGCACTTCTTCTTGCGACGGCGGCACGTGAAGCAGCCGGTGCGACTGCGAATGATGGGCATGGCGCGCATGGTGGAGGCGGAGGCGGAAGGGCGGGAGTCGGGCGTGGTTTGGAGGGCAGCTCTACGGGTTGGGTATGACGCCGCAGCCAGAGGGGCATGTGTTAGCAACGCATTCTTTGGAGATGTGTATTGAAGAGCCGTTGATGGTTTTGAGTATGAAAAAGTGTGTGACAGAGGAAAAGGGAAAAGAAGAAGTCATGGAAGCCTTGGAAGATGGGGGAAGATGGAGCTGGGCAGCGGGAGAAGGAAAATAAGCGGGGAAGATTATGCCAGGTGCAGCGGCCAAATCTTTTTTAGTGGTCTAGGGGCGTTTTTGGTCAAATTAGGCGATTAGAGGCATTTCAAGACATTTTAAGGCACTTTTAAACACGTTTAAGGCCTCGCGTCGACAGTTTAGTGGGTTTCTAGGCAAGTCTTCAGCGCCCCTGCCCCATATAGTCCCCTGTTAGGTAGTAGTGGCGTGTGTACTTGGCAGGGCGTGTGCGTTGGACACTGACTTGACTGACATGAGGCAGAGCTGCTGATGTAGATTGTAACAGGCAGAGCAAATAAGAAATACAAGTTACAAAGCAAGGCGTAGATGGAGAGAAGGTGACAAATAAACTGGTTCGCGTAATCAGTCCGAGCAGCGATCCACGCCGTCGACAACATCGCTCACGGCCTATATCAAACTTCCAGCATCATACCTACCTAGGTAAATTACTGATAGTACCAGGTAGGGGTAGATAGGCCGATGGTGTTGCAAATGGCATCAAACAGGCGAGAAACATTCCGCCCCTGTTACTTATTTAATAAACAGATCACTTCCTGATCTGTTAATATAGCCGTCACAGCCAATAGAAACATGCCTTTCCCACCTCTCATCAGCCGTTTCCTAATCATGGCAATAGAGTTCATCGAGGGGGTTACCCTTCTCCGCCGCAACGGTCGACCCGGTTGTCGGCATCGGTCCAATGGCGGCCGAGGACAATGGGGCTGCCAAACCGGGCATTCCGATTAGAATCACATTGCAAAACCCCTAGATTCAGGGTTCGCATCTCAATCGCCGAATGCTTCAAGCATGCAAAGCTTATTTCCCCCGGGCTGCAGCATCTATATCTACAAGCAAAAGCAATATTTCATCTTGCATGTGGTGAGAGCTTAATCTAGGGAAAAAATCATAGATCACGGGATGGACTTGAGATACGAAAAAAACGTGGCAGCGCGCACCGAAGTTTAGCGTCCTCAGCCCCAGGTCCCCCAGTTTCCAGCGCGGTTCCATCTGTGATTGGGCCGCGCTCGTTAGACTCGACCGACTTCCCTCGACGCCCCTCGGCATCCTGCACCACCTGTCGCTGTCCAGCCGTGCCTGATAACAAGTTTCATCTCTACCATGCGGCCGCGCAACGTGGTCCAGATGCCTGATCGACTCGCTCAACTAGTCATGATCCCAGTCCCACGCATCGCATCGATCGTCTTGCCGAGACACGACAAGACTACCCGTTTGCCGTCCTCCCTGGACCCATCATGAGCTTCCGGGCAGGCAACAAGGAACCTCACCTCCGACGTGACAAGTCTGCTCAGCTGTACCCGAAAAAAAAAGTAATCAAACATGTATGCATGCTATGCTCATGCTATATATATATATACTGAATCTAATAATAAGAGGACGCCATGTACAGTTCATCCAGGTTGCGTTAAGCCTGGCAATGTGTGCAAAGTTCAGCCTGCTCCCCTCCAATAGCGCCCAACAGTCTCGAAAATGAGACTCAAATTGTACAATGATGTCATTCGTGCCGTCGCTGATTGCGTGTTCAGACTGAGACGAGGCATGAAAAGCCAAGTTCGTGTATCCCGCCGCTCCTCAAAACGAGTCATCGCACTGCCCAGGAGAGCCTCGTATTACGACTTGTACGAGACTGAATATGCTGTAAACTGGGTACCAGAGCCGCTCCAATCAACTTCGCGCTTCACACTCCTCTTCGGTGATCTCGCCTCAACCGTCAGGGCGCCCCTTCCATCTCCCGCGTGTAGCGTGTACGCTACTGCGTCAGCATGGTACTCGATGGTAAAAGTCTGAGCTTCGCTTTTGTCTGACGTCAGTCTGCCCCTCGATGCAATGTACTTCTTGTCCTTGGCCGACTGCAGATGAAATTCCTTGCTATAGTCCGCCAAGCTGTGCAGGATCCAGCGCTGCTCCATCTTGTCGTGCTTGCTGTTGCCAGGGCTGATGCCGACGCTTCTGTCCAGGTTGGCCAGCGCAAAGTCGCCGGTCTGAAACACAACGTACCGGCCCTCGGTGAGTTGACCACGGAGAGTCTTGAAGCCATCTTCCACCAGTGACGCCATGTCTTGCTTAGCATTGTCCTGGCCATACGGGATAGGAGGTCGATTGCCAATCGCGTGCTCTTGTAGGCACCTAGCTGGCCCAACCCATGGGCCCGACAACGAACCGAGGGTCAAATTACCGTCCCACGGCTTGTCCGGGTCTGTTTCGGGCATACGAACAGAGGCAATAGGTGGAACAGAGTAGTCGGTCTAAGGGGTTAGTCTAGTCCGTTGGCATATCAATGGCATCACTCACATGGCCAAAGTCAAACGCATTCACCAGGTTAGACATGTGCTTACGTCGCCAAGGTGTAATATTCGGCGTCTCCACGTCATATCCATTTGCCTGGGCCCAGGCTTCGATGAACATGATGTCCGACGTGTGGTCCGACGGCTCTGTAAATACGTTACCACCTCGCGTCCAGGGCGAGATAATGTAACGCGGTGCCCGCCAGCCCGGCCCAACGGGGCTCTCGCCACCGAGCGACTCAACATTGAGCCATTCGCCGGGGGTGTCCTTGGGTGCGACCATGGGCACGACATGGTCCATCCAGCCGCCTTGTTCTAGGGAGTGTTAGCGACAGTGGAAACAACCACAGATGGCGACGTACCGTCGTAACTGACGATAAGAATCGTCTCATTGTAGGCAGGGCTGCCGGTGATGGCATCCACAACCCGCTTCTGAAGCCAAGCTCCGTCAACGGGCATATTGGGCGAGTGCTCAGCTAATTCTTGCGGGCCGACAATGATGCTGACCTGGGGCAAGCTGCCGCGCGATGCGGCAGCATAAAATGCGTCGAGCCCAGGGTACGAGTTGCCCTTTTCTCGCAGGGCGGAGCCATTAGCAGCCTTTTGATACTGTTCAAAGTACGCAAGCATATTGTCCTCAAAATTGTCAAAGTCTTGCCAGACTTGCCACGAGACACCAGCATCCTCTAGGTATTCTGGAAACGTCTTCCAGACAAAAGGGAAGCAATTGATTTTGGGTTGTTCGCAACCTAGCAAGTTAGATAGTTTACTTTACTCATAGTCGCAACCACTCTTGGGCTGCCTAGATCCTCAATCATGATGCACTTACCAGGGGTAGCAGAGTTATCGATGATAAGACCGCCCTCACCATCCGAATTGGTAGGCGATCCGGGAATGTTGATGGAGCCGCTCATCCACATGATGCGGTTGGGGTCGGTAGCGGCCAAGACACTCTGGGTGTTCATGTCGAGCAAAGTCCAGCCCTCGGCGATGTCAAAATGGGTGGCCAGGTCTTGGCGTTTGAAGTAGCCCATGGCGTAACCACCATCATCAGTGTTCCATGCTTCGGCCTGCGTCCACTGGTTGCCGAGGCCACCATTGTAAGCCTTGTGCATGGCAAACCAGCCATTGTCACCACCACCCATACACTGGGTCGAATCTTCCCACTCGCCACCGAGATAGTTGATGTGCCAGGGCTTCAAAGTGTGTGTGCCATTTTGAGCGTTTGTCATTTGCCTAGGCGCAACACCGTAAGTCGGAGCTGTTTTCACATATGCGAGGGTGGAGCTTTTTGCGCGTAACACTTACTGCTCAAAGACTGTGTAGCCATCGTCATTGACCTGAACATTGGGATCGCCGAAGCCTCGGACCCCAGCCATTGTGCCAAAATACTACAGACAATTAGCGATACGCTAATATAGTCTAGACTTGATAGAAGCGTAGGAAAAGTGACGAACGTGATCAAAGGCGCGATTCTCTTGCATGAAGAGAACAATGTGCTTGACATCGGTGAGCGAGGCGGCTCGAACGGCTGCCACCACTAGAGTAGCCCACAAGGGATTGTTGGTTGACTTCATAATGAGGAGCGTGTGCACGAATGAATGGACCAGTCGAGTGACTGTAGCGCAAGAAACACAAAGCAGAGGTCGAAAGAATACAGAGACAGCCTAGACCGAGGGAACTGATACTGGGCAAAAGCGCGTTTATATCTGGGGCTTTTCGACCTGCCTGCCTAATCCAGGTGTTCAGTAGACCGGGATTAGCTCGAGTGGAATGAGATCATGGGTGAAAGGGTTGCTCGAAACGTTCCAGGCAGGTGAGAGACAAGAAGCCAGCAACAAGCAACACGTAGGGCTAGAATAGCTCAATGGCGAGCGTGGCATTGGTTAGCTACCATGTGGAGTGCGAAACCGAGGGTCAGGGGCGTGAGTGTGGATCAGAGGTACTATTCAGCGACGAATGGAGAGCGAGGGAATGGGCGAGAGTCGCGAGGCCGGATAGATATTGCCGTGATAAAGCGGAGCGAGAATATCGAACCTGTTGTCTCTGTTCTCGGGGACGCAGTCGTGACTGGTTAGAGTGGAATTGTCAAGCAGGGCCGTATCGCGTCGGACTAGGGGCGATATTGGATGGAGGGGCGGCCCAGAGCGAGTAGGATGGCGCGCCTTGGCAATGCTGCATGGAAAAAGAGTTCTCTACTCCGTACCAGTAGTTTGGATAGCTGGTAGACGTGATTCGCGAGGCGCCGCTATGTGGATGAGGGATGACGGACGGCAAAGCGAGCGTGGGGGGGATGTGGTAACTAGTTGGCTCGGTGTAATTTCCGTGTCTCGCCGCTTTGTCGTAGCGTGCAGCGGGAGGCTGCAGCAAAAAGAAAGCGATGCTGCAAGGGACTGAATATGATGGGTGCAGGAGGCGTGTGAAGTAACTATAAAAAGAGAGTGACATATGATACTGCGGATGATGCGGATGATGCAGGACAGCGATGGACATTATACAATCGGAGAAGTGCGAGTAGTGGTTGACAGACAGTGCGAAGAATACAGTGACAAGGGGCAACCTGAGGACGATGTGATCGAGTGGTTGGGGGTTAATTGAAAGAAACCCCGCATAGTTCTACTTGGCATCACGTTGCGCGAATCTTGGGTTATCTCTAATAAACAGTGACAGAGTCTGCCAGATTTTCTTGTTGGACGAGATGCCTTGATGCACAAGTCGCCCTACGGACAGGCACGAGAAGTACGAGAAGCACAGTGGTCCGCACCGTGGTTAGCACATAGGGCTGGCCACGATTCCATTCAACACTCCAACAGAAACGAGTTGGCGGTAAGCATGAAGTTGAAAATTACAGTACGTATAATTCTTTGCACCAGAAAGGATCCATTGCCGAGTTTGTGAGCTGTTTAACGCCTCCATTTTGCCTTTGGCTCCACGCCGTATCCATACAGCCCAATGATGTTTACCAGCTGCCTTTTTGCCTGTTCTGGATATGACCGGCGCCAGAGCATAGGGCAGTAGGTCAATCGTCTGGGCGTTGCAGGAATTAATCTCATTTATACGAGAGGCTGCGACTCAGATAGCCGAGCACATCTGCTCGTGCAGGTAACTATGAAACATACTGTGAAGATATGGCTGATACGGGTCGAATCCATTCCAGCCAGGCATGTGATGATCTAGGATGTAAGTCGCGTAGAGGAATGTTGACGATCAAAGCCTCCAAGAATTTTTTTTTCTTCTCATCCGAATACCTAGAAATGCTATTTTGATTGTCTCTGGTTCGAAAACCTTATTTACCCTCGCGAGGTACAATAACTAGCGAGCCAAGTGGCGAGCCATGATACGTATACGGAGTAGATATTATCGAGGACTTGCCAGATTGGGTTAGCCCACTAAACAGTTTACCACCTCGTTGATAATCCCAAGAGATATAAACGATTCAGTCTCTTAGATTTTTCTACCAGCAGTCGGTGAATTGCTTCACCTTTGGATCTCTGCTCATCACTTGCTCAAAAGACCAAAAGCCCATTTTGCCCTTGCCCCTGTGCCCCTGCATGGCCCGGCGCCGTCCCCCCGCTAGCCGTGCGCCTCCCCGCATGACCCAGCTAGAGGACCGCTAGAGGCAATTCATCTAGCGTGTTGCAGCCCGCCCCGGCCACTGTAACCAATCAGTTAATCACTGTAGTCACTAATTACGTGCAACTTTCATCAACCACAGCACACGACTTGCTTCCCTTTTCGCCACTAGCTTCTAGTGAGCTAGGGGAACCTTTAAAGTTACATCACCGTTGCCTTGCTTGTTCGTGCTAGTTGCTTCTCCCATCAAGTCCATCCTCATCAAACCTATCTGCCTTTCTCCGACCACGACTCGCCCCGTGCCGCCACTTTCCGTCTTCCTTCTTAATTCAAAGTAACCACCGATGCGCGCAGCCTTGGCCTCGCGCCCGAACTGAGCCCCTGGCCAGCTGCTGGCCTGATGATTGCACACAGTCGCTTGCCCGCCTAGCAAGGTAGCTCGAACTTATAGACGAACCGCCATCGTCGACGTATTGATACAACGACGGCATGGCCTCCATCCAATCTGGATCTGAGCGAACGCGCGCTCGTCGTTGGTTGCCAACTATCGCTCTCGGCAGCGGCCTATTCACCATCGCGCTCTCGCTATCGATGCTTTACGTCTTTAGTCGCTACGCTTCCGACCATCGTGTTGCTGCCTCTACAGACCACCAGGATCCGGGCACAGCACCGACAACTACACATGTCGACAACTTTACTCCCATACCTACTCCGACACCGACCCCAGTCATCCTCCCAGACCCGGCCCAGGAAACAGGCTTTGTGCTAAACCCCCAAGATCACAATGCCAGAGCCCCCAAGACGCTTCGCATTACATGGAATGTCACTCGCGAGTTGCGACAACCAGATGGTGTAGAGAAGCAGATATACCTCATAAATGGTGCGCAGCATATTTTTCTGGTTACAGCCCAAATAATCCTGACAAGACAATCTAGGCCGATTCCCCGGCCCCGTCATCGAAGCACGCCCCGGCGACGAACTCGAAATCAACGTATTCAACCACATCGACTCCAATGCCGATGGAGTTGCTGTTCACTGGCATGGCTTGTTAATGAATGGTAACTCACACCATCAGATGTCTATAACCCTTACTAATCTGCTCAGGCGCAAACGCCATGGACGGTGTTGTCGGCGTCACTCAATGCGCCATTGCCCAGAACAACAATTACACGTACCGCTTCACGCTAGACGACAAGCAGCACGGTACATATTGGTAGGTTCTTGCTCCACAAACCATATTGCGTGTGTTCTGACCAAGCAGGTACCATGCCCATTCACACCTCCAGAGAGCCGACGGGCTCTACGGTGGCATCATCATACACAGGCCGACCGATGAAGAGACTGACCAGGTCAAATATAATTATCAACAAGAAAAGCTGCTCCTCGTTGGGGACTGGTATCACTGGCCGGCCACTAGAGTTCTCGAGTGGTTTGACAAGGCAGACCACTTTGGATACGAGGTATGTCGCCGCGCACGCTCACCAGAATCAAGCTAATTTGTAGCCTGCTCCCGATTCGCTCCTTGTCAACGGCATTGGAGCCTATAACTGCTCCAAGGCTGTCGCTGCCCGCGTCGTTAACTGCACCATGCTTCAGAAGCCCAATATTCGCCTGCCAGACGGCGATCGCGTGCGTCTCCGCGTAGTCAACACCGGGTAGGTCTTGCACCTGGCTTTATTTAGCGACCCTCTAACATTTTCAGTGCCTCCGCTGGATTCTCCATGCGCTTTGATCATGGCACGATGGAACCTCTTGCCGTTGATGGCCACGGTCTGTTAGACGAATCCACCTCTGCCGCTGGCGGTTTTGGCATTTTGTACCCTGGCGAGCGTCTCGATGTAGTCCTAGACAAAACCACAACGCCAAAAGCTGGCCGAGACGAGGCTTCAAGCAACATGTTAACAATCGAGCTTGACGACGGGTAAGCAGCATGCTACTCATTCGCGAGTCTTCACTAATAGAAACAGCAACATGCCGCTGAAGAATTATGCCCTTACCCGTATTCAGTCATTCCCTGTGGACGACATGAAGGCGGCAGCGAAGCGAACACTGAAACGGCGCAATGATGCGGTGGATATGCTGTCGCTAGCCGACGTCAACGGCGTTGCGCTGTCAGACGCGGCCGCCGCTGCCACCAAGCCGGCCGAAACCGCTGTCTATTACACAACCATCAAGAACCGTGCCACCCACGAGAACAGACCTGCTGGCCTGTTTAATCATTCATCCTGGATCGTCAAGGACGCTTTTGCGCCGCCTCTACTGGCGGTCGACAAAGGTCGTTGGGCAGATCTGGCCAAGGAGCCCAGCCCACTGCAGAACTTTACAGTTTCGGCGTTTGAAACCAGCGCAGCGGGTGGCCCGACGCGATGGATGGATCTGGTTGTCAACAACTTGGACGACAAGGGGCACCCTTTTCACTTGGTAAGTCTAGAATTCAATCTCATCGTTCCCAGGCCCCGGTACTCCCATGAGTCACATCACCTCGAAGTCCACAGCTTGAATTTCCGCTTACATATCACAGCATGGGCACTCGTTTTACGTGCTAGTTACACACAAAGGCCGCAAAGGCGAGCAGGGCACATACAATCCGTTTGATCCCGAGTCCAAGCACGACGACTACCCGCGTGCGCCCTTTAACCACCTGCTCAAAGACACCGTGTACATTCCCCGCATGGGACATGTTGTTCTGCGGCTGCCTCTGGTCAACAGTGGCCTATGGCTAGCTCATTGTCATGTACTCTGGCACGAAGCCGTTGGCATGAGTATGGTAGTTCGCGTTGGTGATGTCGATCAGGACGCTAGGCGGGCGGCGGGCGCGTTTTGTGCCAGTCAAAACACGGGTGTATAATCTGTAAGACAGTGGCACATGGGAACAGGGGAGAGACAAGAATGTACATATCTGTATATATTACAAAATTACACCGAAATGTCGTTTCATGATGCCTTGCAGGGAGTGGGAATTCGTTACGACGCTGCAACCAAGTTTGTACAGGACTATCGAAAGCGTTCAATATACAACCGATATGATTCAATACAGGCCCCTGGCACATGACTTTAGTTCAATTGATAATATTTATGCGCCAGATCATGCGCTGTCTAGCCTCTGACCCTGTCAAGATAAACCGCCCCCGATGCGTGCTACTCGATCCCTGTATGGGTGTGAACGCCGTTCTCGGCCATGGCCACTTTGGGAACGCAACTCTCGTGGTAAAGTTGCTTAGACACAGCGACCTCCATCTACCTCGATATTGGTACCAGTCAAAAATTCAGCCTCATCACTCGCCAGGAAGCAGCACGCATTGGCAATGTCCGCGGGCATGGACGGCCTTCCCAGAGGAATTGTAGACACAAACGCAGCGCGGTTCTCTGGGGTATTCGGTTTTCCCAAAAACAAATGCGTCCTGCGCATCGTTTGCGCCGAGTCAGAAAGAAGAACTCTTTACCGTCATAAATCAGATACAGGGCAAAGCACTTACATGGCTGTGAGTCCGACGACGGGAGAGACTGCATTGAACCGGATCTGCCTCGGGCCGTATTCCACAGCCAGTGATTTCGTAGCCGTGATGGCGGCGCCTTTGGAGGCGTTGTACCACGTCAGTCCCGGTCGTGGCCTAATTCCTGCAGTGGACGCAACCTGAATGAAGCAGCCGGGTCGGTTCTCTCGCAAAAAGTACTCCACGATGACGGAAGACGACAGGTAGATGGACTTGACGTTGACATTCATGACGAGGTCAAAATCCGCATCCGTGACTTGCTCAGTGGGCTTGTTAGAGTATGTCGCGCCTGCATTATTGACGACGATATCGAGGCGGCCGTAGGTGTCGAGGGCCGTGGCAAGCAGCTTTTCCCAGTCGGATCGCTGGGTCACGTCCGTCTTGACAAAGGTGCAGTTGAATTCGGCGGCGACGGCACTGCCATTGTCCTCGGAGATATCCGCAATGATGACTTTGCTGCCCTCCTTGGTGAACTTTTCCACGATGCCTTTGCCAAAGCCCGAAGCGCCGCCGGTAACGATGGCGACTTTACCGTCCAGCCGTCCGGATGCCATTTAGTTTTATTTTTAAGGGGGGATTTCAAGTCGGACGAGTCAATCGAGACGTATGTGAAGAGTTATAAAGGTTACGGGAATGACTATCACGATGGCTGGCATGGGTGTTCCTTTGTCAGGAGGGGCTAATAAGAACACATCGCGGGGTAATATCCGCCACAATCCGGGGAGGAAGCCGCGAAGCCGACGTCGCTAGGCCATCGGCATTAACTCACTAGTCGTAGGGCACACTGCCTAATATATCCTGCATAAGCAATAGTTGGGCACAAATTCATACATACAATGGCGACTCCTGCTTTCGAGATGCTGGTGCTGCCCGGCGACCATGTCGGGCTCGAAGTGGTGCACGAGGCTTTGCAAGTATTGAATGTCGTGCAGGACTGCCAGCCGACCGGATCCCAGATCCAACATCACCACCGGCCTGGGCGACGTCTTGTCCGACAACTCGGGTGCCATAGAGTTTCAGATATGGGTGGTAAAGCATCTACCTCTGAGCTTGGCTCAGCTGTACCTGTCGTCCTGCGCGAACTGTTAGACTGTCTCAGAGACAACTACGTGGCTCTTGTATTTCGGAGGTCCGACTATCAGATAAGCGGGTCTTTTTTTTTTCTTATGTAGACAGACATTTACATCTTTCGTTTCTTCTCCATCCACAACTCTCGGAAGGCGTTTCTGTAACTCGGAATTGAAGACCCGCAGCCGGGGCCGTAGGACAATGACTCGATTATCTGCCGTGCGGGGTAGCTAGCGGAGCTCACATGAATATAAATAAGCATCGTGTATCCGGATCAGACAATCACTGAACAGACATTCTCCCTCGGGTAGGACTCAAAGGTTGTTGCAATGACGTCGACCATTAGCGCTCAGACAAATGCGAAGCGCGTGCGCCTTCGGGAGCTGATTCCCGAAATCAGGCTGGGCAAATGGGAGCGCACTGGACCAAAAAATGGCATCACCGACGTCAAAGGGGTGCTCGTTCATACCGAATCAATTCACGACAAGGAAAGAGGGGTCAATACCGGTGTGACGACCATTGTGCCACGCAAGGAGTGGATGGAACAGGCATGCTACGCTGGCATGTTCCGCTACAACGGCTGCGGCGAGCTCACTGGCAGTCATTGGCTCGATGATACGGGACTCTTGGGTAGCCCAGTTGTGCTCAGCAACAGCTTTGCAGTTGGCGCTTGCCATACAGGCATTTACCAGTACGGCGCACAGCACTACCGAAATCAGAGTGGCGACATTGACTGGTTCCTGATGCCGGTGGTTGGCGAGACATATGACGGCATGCTCAACGACCTCTCGCAGTTTGTGGTGACGCCGGAGCACGTCATCCGCGGAATCGAAAAGGCGTCTTCCGACCCGGTGCCCGAGGGCAACACTGGCGGAGGCACGGGCATGACCTGCCACGGCTTCAAGGCCGGCACCGGCACCTCGAGCCGCCTCGTCCCCGGCCTGGACAAGGACGGCAAGGAGACGGACTACACGGTCGCCGCGCTAGTACAGGCCAACTACGGCCGCCTGTACTCCTTTACCGTCGCCGGCGCGCCCGTTGGCCGCATCCTGTGGGAGGAGCAGGGCCGCGAGGCGGCCGCCAAGAAGGCGCGCGACGAGTACGAAAAGGCAAAGAGCATCAAGGACGGCAGCATCATTGTCGTCATTGCCACCGACGCGCCGCTCAACCCGGTGCAGCTGCAGCGCCTCGCGCGCCGCGCCACCCGCGGCGTCTCCCGCGTCGGCGGCTACGGCAACACCAACAGCGGCGACATCTTCATGGCCTTTAGCACCGGCACCGTCGCGCCGGGCCAGTACGAATCGGGCGCCATTGAGCAGGCGCCGGACAGGGCGGAGCTGCTGCAGCACGAGGCCGTCGACGAGCGCAAGATGGACAGCCTGCTCGAGGCCGCGGGCGAGGCTACCGAGGAGGCCATTCTCAACGCGATTTGCATGGCGGAGACGTTGACGGGGTTCCGGGGCCGTACCGTGGAGGCGATGCCGCTGGAGAGGGTTAAGAATATCGTGCAGAGGCACATTGATCTCGAAAAGGAGCTTGCGGCGAAGCAAAATTAGTGAGGTGCAAGGGTGATTTATTTTCACGGACAGGCGCCACATCAGCAGCGCCCGCGGGAAAGCCACGATTTAGCTCTTCATGAACTACATAGCATCGAATTTTGAACCATCATACATCTACCATGGCTTTTATTGAACCAGCGTTAAACAGGCACGTAGTGTTTTCATGCCTGTTAAGCTCTACCTAGCGATTCCAACCTACAGATTCTAGGCCGATTCAAGGTAGTAATGAACTTGTCAAGCTCCATGCCAGTTAAGGTCCATCAACAGAGCAAAATATGCAATTTTTGGAGGTTGCACAATATCGAAAAGCCTAGCTACTACAGCGCAGTCCGAAACAAACTTTGGAAGTAGGCCTCTATACCCCCCTCTATGAGTTCGCGCCATTGGCCTGTGTAAGCTAGCCGTCAAAAGAGAGAGAGGCGAGAGGCCGGGGGAAGCGCCGGAACTCGGGACCCCGACCCTACAGAATCAAAAGGTGGAGGTGGCTGGCATTGATCAATTGGCGTAATTAGACTTTACCCGGTACTCGAATGAACGCGGTATGATAGCTCCGCGAAACCCAATCCATGACGCTACAATAGTACTAGGCTTGTCATGCCCCCCACGCCTTCTGATTTTTCTCTTCGATCATCGGGTCAAACTTTAAGAGTTTAGGCGCTTGCGGCCTCTCGGAAATGCGGTGAGTATTATTCCGCAGGTGTTGCACGGTGCTGTGGAGAATGGAGATGCTGCCAAGATGATGAATACACGCGCCCTCTGGTAGTGTTGTATGACTGATAAGGGGGTATCGATTTGGTGAAGATTACGCTGAACCGATGGTGCTTTGCCCTCTTGGTCAAATAAATTCGAGAAATTCCGCGAACTGATAAGCGGATTGCCGCCATCCCCTATTCATGATAATGTTCTCTTCTCGACTGCTCTGTTCTTGTCAAAGGTGCTGACATGTTTTGGCGAAGACTAGCATAGGGCGTGCTATCTGTAGGGCGCGCCACATGTAACCTTTGGGCTTGGTTGCTGATAGCATACCCGAGATCTCAAGTCCCAACAGAGAATCGACCAACAAGGCCTCCTTGATTGAAAACCGAATTTAAACGGCCTATACGTTGCGAGTGCTGCTTTCGTGATGTCTTGAGTTTCACAATCGTCATTCATCCTTCGCATGTAGTTCTTCGCCTTTATCATGTCGCTGTCGCTGCCACCATACGTCCTCGCGCTATTGCTACTCGTCGGGTATCTAGCCTACACATTCATCATTTATCCACGATGCATCTCGCAGCTGGCAATCCTCCCTGTCCCTCACTGGTCCTGCCACTTTTCAAGCTTCTGGATCCTGCGGGCGCGAAAATGCGGCACCGAGAATGCGTCGCTGCGAGATGCGCACCGGCGCCTAGGCAACGTTGTACGGGTGTCACCCGATACCATCAGCGTCGACGGCGTGGATGCCATGAGAATCATTTATCAGGGCGGCTTCCCAAAGGCACCGTGGTACCGCATCTTTGACAATTACGGGTATGTCGCCTATTGACTGTCCGTCGCGGCGCAAGACTAAACATACTAGGGTACCTTGCATGTTCTCGACGATTGAATCCAAGGCACATTCAAAACGGAAACGAACGATTTCCAACGTTTACTCCAAGTCATTCATTTTATCCTCGGAAGCGGCAAAGGCTCAGGGTCATACAATCATGTTTGGCCGTCTACTGCCGCTTTTAAACGAGGAAGCTCACAAGGATCCTCCACAGGGCACTGAAGTACAGTCGCTTTTCATGGCTACGACCATGGACATGATATCAGCTTACATCTTTGGACTGGCGCACAGTACCAATTTCTTACAGGACAAGGCCTATCGTGACCATTGGCTGGATCTGTATCTATCGCGCCATCATCATCATTTCTGGCCGCAGGAGCTTCCCCTTTTCACGGCCCTGCTCAAAAAAATTGGTGTCCGCTTGTACCCTACGTTTGTCGATAGGGCCAACGATGAGCTTCGAGCTTGGAACAAATCTCGGTGTGAAACTGCCGGCCGACAAGGTTCTGGAGAGGTTGAGCACGCTAATCCGGCGGATATCGCAGTCGTCTTCACTGCCATGCATCAAGGCATCGACAAGGAGGAGAAGCTTGAAGGCGACAACTCCATCTTATTCAAAACAACAATACAGCAGCGTGATGCGTCCGTCGCAAGTGAAATCCTCGATCAGGTTCTCGCGGGCCACGAAACGGCCGGTATTGTTCTGACGTATGCGTCATGGCACTTGTCCAAATCCCATGGCTTGCAAGAGCAACTGCGGCAGGAATTATTACCGTTGCTCTCTTGCAGAGAACAGGTCCTGCCTGATGCAAAAAGGTTAGATGGCCTCCCTCTTTTGAATGCGATTGTCATGGAAACTTTGCGACTGCATGCCCCGATACCTGGTCCACAGCCACGCGAGACACCGTATCCCGGTTGCCAAGTCGAGGGGTACTTCATCCCAGGTGGCGTTCGCATCGCATCCTTGGCCCATACTTTGCATCTAAACGAAAGTGTATTCATAAAGCCTGACACCTGGGACCCGAGTAGGTGGCTCCAGGGCAGCAACCAGGACATGATGAGACGCCACTTTTGGGCTTTTGGCAGTGGTGGGAGAATGTGCATTGGATCCAACTTTGCACTACAAGGTCTGTCGTGATTTTTTCCTCCATTACTTTATAATGAAGCTGATTCAAAACAGAGATGAAGCTCGTTCTGGCAGTCATTTATGCCAATTTCACTACCAGCATCGTGAATGACAACGGCATTGAGCAGACAGATGGCTATTCTGCACGGCCAAAAGCAGATCAACTGTGTCTCAGATTTCACAAGATTAGATCACGCACTCATAATATCAGCTAGTCGAATTAAAGTTAAATATTGAAAACTCAGCTATATAGGAATAATCATCTACCACTTCAATGTCTCATTCTAGCGCGCAGCAAGAATGCACATGCATACTGTAGCCTGCTACATTACAGCTCGAGGAAATACTTCACCCATGCCTTATAGTTGGGGGTACCAAGGCCAGAAACAGGATCCCATCCCGGGACAGCACTGAAGCCATTATTGCCACAAGCGCTCAAGCCACGATCGCTGAAAATACCACCCAGAGCCTGGTTGCCCTCGGTAACATCGTTGTAGAAACCGGGGGTCCCAGCAGCATCGTATAGGGCAGGGTTGGCGAACCCAATAGGCCCCTTGCCCGCAGACATGCGCACGTCGTTGATGCGGTTGAAGATGGCTGCAACAATGGGAGACGACATGGAGGTACCGCCGCTGAGACCGGCTCTCCCTTGAGCAACAACGAGGCCGTTGTCGCCAAGGGCAGCGACATCAGGGTACGCTCTGCCGGCGCGGTTGTAGATGCCGCGAGTGTCACTCGGGATGGTACCGTTGACAGTCTCATAAGAAAAGTAGTTGGGGTTATGACGAAGAAGATAGCTGTGGTGATGTGTTAGCAGAGCTTAAGCAAATCGTCTGTTTTGTTTTTGACATATTGATTGGGGATAGCATACTTGTTAACAGCGTCATTCTGGTAGCTGGGACGGTCGAAATAGTTGGAAAAGCCTCCGCCAGGTGAAAAGGACGTGGTGACGACTTCGGCGTCGCCAACGCTT
This sequence comes from Beauveria varroae, assembly GCA_030780425.1. Taxonomy (NCBI): domain Eukaryota; kingdom Fungi; phylum Ascomycota; class Sordariomycetes; order Hypocreales; family Cordycipitaceae; genus Beauveria; species Beauveria varroae. Next base: position 135,697 of record JAPFUP010000185.1, read on the forward strand.
CTGCCCTTGGTAAGAACGGTGGAGCCAACTGAAGTGACAAAAGGGCAGACAGACAAGAAGGACGGGGTGAAGATGTCGTGATGAGGACCAGCGCACTCATTCTGACGACTGGCAACACCAGTATCACCGCTGGAGACGACGACGGTGACACCGACAGTGCCAAGCTTCATGAATTCGTTGCAGACACGCTGCAGACTGTTAGCAATTATGACCAAATTTACATCACTTCACTCTGGCTCTTACCTGGACAACAGCGATAGGCTCGTCCATCTCGGCGTCGCCGTAGGAAACGGACAGCACGTTGGACGGCTGGTACTTGCCGCACATCAGTCTGCGGTCAAAGTTGGGGTCCTCCTTGCAAAAGTCCTTGTCGACTGCGCTCGCCCAGTCGGCAAAGAACTGGCTAAAGGCGTTGCGGATTGGCTTGTTCTGGAAGATGATGATGTTTTGGGGTTGGATAATGGGATAGGCAATGTCCAGATCCAACAGTGACTCGCCGCCACCGTCCTCTTGACGGACAGGAGCGGTCGCGCCGTTGATGAGGGCCAGCTGGGGCTTTCTTCCCTTTGGAACGTTGGGGGCGAAATTCGACAAGAAGAGGTCAATGTCTTCCTGATCGAATGTATCTCCAGTCTCCCAAATGCCAAGATAGTTGAGGTATTCGGGGTCGTTCTCTAGAGGGATGTTGTAAATGTCCCGAATGCACTTGGGAGTGATGATTTGGTCACAACCAATTGCTGATTCTAGAATTTGTCCCCGTTAGCAACCGGTACATGTTAAATGTTGCTAAACTTACGGTTGGAGGCTAGTTTGTCAAGCATATCTTGTTCAAGGGCTCGAATAGGTTCCTTGACGGCCCAATTGTCGGCAGCGCCCTTGATCGGCGCAATGCCATCACGGCGCTGCAACTGGCCGAGGCTGACAGCAGGGAACACAAAGTCCACAAAGTCGGCGATATCCTTGGGCAGGCGATAATCCTCGACACCAATATGGTCGCGGCCGGTGATTTTGCTTTGGTAGAGATGGTATCTTGTCTGGAGGACCTTTTCCATTTTTTGGACTGTGGACTCAATATGGATGACGGTGCGAGTCTTGTCGAGGACAATGTCCTTGTGAGGAACACCAGCCTTGACGAGCCAGTCGGTGACAGTCTTGATGGTCTCATCATCCGCGGCAAAGTAGTTGATGGCTTCCTGGGCTGTCATGTGCTTGCCATAATTGGGCGACTTGGGATTCGAGCTGGCCTTGTTAGCTCTGGCGCTGCGCGAAGCATTCTCGGCGGGTGACTTACATGTCGTAGAGGCGTTGAGTGCCCTCTTCGATGTTGCTCTGCTTCAGAGCAAACTGCACAGGCAGCTTCGTTTCAGCATCAGCAGGCTCGCCACGGGCATAGTGCTGGCGAGGCGCAGTACGCTTCTCGTGTACGACGTGGCTGTCGGCAGGGAAGCCGAGAGCGCCAAGAATTAGGCCTGATAAAATGATGCTCTTCATCTTGAGACAACGCTGATCGATTGCGACACAATCGAAGCTAAGAGGAGAAATGCTACACTGAATCTCAGACTTTCCGAGACAGCGGGAGCATCCATCTTATATACATCACTAGCAGCTCACGCTTCGTCCTCGAACGGCACTTCTACCCGGACGTCAACATATCTTGCACAGACTGGCACTGACCGTGTACCTGACTAGATTGGTCCGAAGGATCATGATGGGGATGTCTGTGCAAACTCAATGTGACTTGCCTATTTGGGATGGGCTGTGATGATGTTATCGCAGGCCAGGCCAGTCGCTGCCGTCGTGCGGAGCTCCTGAAGATTCGGCATGGAGGGGACCCTGTTGAAAGAATACAGGGGACAAAGGGGCATTGCCTCCGCGACCTTCCTTGTTTGTGTCCGTCCACCTCCACATGAATCATCTCCGCCGCCCCACGGGGAGCTCCGGCCGCCGCAAGCCCGGCAGTGGCTGCCCTCGTGATCTAGCACACCAGTATTAAGGCGGTCCGTATCCTGGTCCCTAGTTGCACTTGCGCTAAGACGCAAGCTCTCGGTCTACATGCATCAGGTTGTCCTGCCAAAAGCATGACCGCCAAAATGCATTCATTCGGATGGAAATGCACGTCGGCGGAGCCATTGGGCTCTCTATACGAGAATACAAGAGTCTAGAGCTGAGCTCATGGAACTTTGGTTGAGTCATCAGTAGCAGCCTCCCTCCTTCTCGCCTTCCTTTCTCAACACCTTGCAGGAAGGTCCATAAATTGTACTCGGTGCCTCATCACCAGACCAGCGGCGAACGGCGATTGCAGCTATGTAGCAGTGATGAGGAGAACGACCGTGCATCAGTCCTATCTATCGAAGCAAGCCATTTTTCATGCTACTCTGCCATCGTAGGTGAGCATGATGACTTGCTATTGCGCCTGTCAGAAGCTGGTTAGCAGATCGGCGGCTCGATCTGGCCGTGTCTTGGCCATCGATGGCCAAGCCACTGGCCAAGCCACAGGGGCCTGCCTAGCGCATAACATCGAGGGCTGGAGAGAAGCCTCGGCTTGTTAGGTTGCTGTCCACGCTACCCCGGAGTACCTTTTCAATCTGCGGTCTAGAGCCGAGACTTTGTTGCTGGTACTCCGTAGAAGGGAATGCATCATGACAACCTGAAGCTCAGTGACACTAGCCAGCCTATACATGGAAGACCATGTGGCCTAAACAAAGTTTTCTGCCATTTGTGTATCTATGCCTTTATTTAGGCTTTGTCCAGGTACCATGCTCCTCTGCACCTTAAAATGTGATGTACCGTCGTATCGAGGGCTAAGTAGCTTACTAGTTACTAAAAAGGTTACGTTAGGTCGTAGCGAGGCCAAAGAATACGATTCTTGCCAAGAATGGCCTCAGAATCGGGTACTAGAACTGCGTCCAGGATGTTCAAAAGGCGATTTATCTATTTCTGAGCGATGAGCTGGTGGCTGTCCACATCTACATGCATCATCTTGCATTCACACCTTGGACAAGCAGCGGCAACTAACTAACTAGTTAGCCTAGTTAGTTAGCCTAGATGCCCGCACCCACTTTTGCAGGGCAGTTTATCTCTACAGGGTTGATTTCCCTGGAACCTCTCCTACCCCTTTCCACGCTTTGACACCCAAGGTTGTACGCTCTGTGCTGAAGAGTTGGTGGAGGACGCCTTGGGCCCTGTCGAGCGTGCGTTTGGTCTGCAACCACCTTGAGGATGCCGTTCCTGTCGCGTGTTTTGGTGTTTGCGATCAGAAGTCGCTTTGGCTGTGCAGCTATATTAGAAGACGCAAGAAAGTGCACTCAAATGGTTTCCTCTCTCTAGCTTTGATGGTCGCTGATGATGGTAGCATATTTGTGTCTAGCAGAGTGGCCAGAGTAAATCAGGTAAAAGGCAGTAAAGGCCGCGGGATTGTCTCGGTTGATTCGAGCGTCCGCGGGGAGGAAGGGCGTGTACTCGTGTGGATAAGTGGGTGAGTTGTAATAAAGTACAGGCGAAAACTCCATTTAAGCAGCTGCCGTATTTATCAGTTTTTCTCTTCTTATTGCTATTACACCGCAAGTGCGCTTTCCGTTCACCGCGAGCTCGCCCGAGGCCTTGTTGCGCCTAACTACATACAACCTACGCAGGCGATGGTCATCGATGGCCAAGCCACTAACTAGCCAATTAGTGCACGCCACCTCTGGGGTTGGTAGGAGTAGAGAGAAGAAGTACTGCGATTGGTGGCAGTAGGTTCAAGTATTTAAGATACTTGTGATATTCTGTCTTCTACTTTTATTCATTCTAGTAATAGGAAAAGCGTAACCTTGCTTCCAGTCGGCCGAGCTTAAACTCCTTCTGGAGAACTCCATACAACGACCAAAGCCTTGAGGAACCCGCATTTCTGAACTAAACCCACTGCTGGAGATGACATGACATCTCGCAGGCGCACTGCGCGAATTCAATATCAATCGATGTCCCATCTTCAAAGATACTCATGTAACCAGCTCTTGCTGACGGTGTCGGCTAGTTCCGAGATGAGTCTGTCAGTAATGGCCTAAAGCCCAGAATGACACCTTCACACCCTGGTGGGACAGCTGCCACATATCTAGTGATTGTAACGGTTGTCAGCTCGTAGCCCGAGGGTGCAATTTCTTTATGGACTCCGTCATGCCTTGCATTTCCGTTCTGCAATGTATTGTTCTTGTTCGTCACAAACTCGAGCTTTCCGAGCTTCTGACCATATTGTACTCGAACACGTGTGACAGATTCCATCGGCGACAGGTCGAGTTGCGTTGGTGAACCTCCAGTATCAGATCCCTGCATATCATCCCATGTGCCATTGTGCTTGATCCGAACGCCATCTATATCGTCATATCCCCGCACCAGTAAGCTAGTAATTGGCGTCCCACGTTTGTCGACAGGAGGCGGGCTTGAGGGGCTCCATGAGGCGTAGTCCGCGTAACGGCCAAATGGGCCATAGAAGATCTCACGATCCAAGTTGCTCAAGGCATCTGCTGTCATTGGATCGCCTGTCAGAAATGGCCATAGTTGGGTGTAGTTGAGGACGTGTATAATCATGTTCGAATCGTAATCGCTGTAAGCCCTGTACTTCCCGGCCTCCTCACCGCCCACGGTCTGGGTATCATCTTTGTAGGCCTTTACTTTGCTTCGCCCTTGACTGTAGACACCCCATGCGTAAGACACGTAGTCCTGACTACTCAGACCCTTCCCAGCATCTTCAGGACTCTTATGGGAGCCATATAGGCCCGCGTAAGCCTTCCTCCATGTGTCGAGTACTTTGGTGGGCGTACCCGAGTTCGAGCCCTTTTCGATCGCCTCCTTCAAGAAAGATCCTGGTAGCAGCGCGTTTCTGTGTGTTGGCGTTGAAGCGTTCCCAGGCGATGTCAACATCTTGAATTGGTTCCTCAAAGTTTGAATATTCGCATCGGAATAGCCCCATTCTTTGCCGTTCTTGATCGCGTCGGCTAATAGAGTGAGATGTATATTCGCCACGAGGGCGAACAAGGGGAGCTCAGCCACCGCGTAGTCTTCGAGCTGAAACTGAGGAATTTCCTGTATCAGCACAGCGAGGAATGCACCGTGAGCCTCTCTGAGGGTTATCGCAGCTTGCTGTTTCTCGTCGGCTGTTGTTGCGTCATTGTAGTTGTCCCAGAACTGGGTGTAGTACTCCATATTGTGCCCGAAGCCTTGCATGCTCTGCCTGAGGACCTTCAAATGGTATTCCTCAATCTTCGCATCGATTAATTTCTCGATAATGTCGTGCAGTGCCTCCCAGATGTCATTTATCGTCAGTGGTTGAAAGAGCACCATACCCACTACAGTCGACAACGCGCTGAGAATGCCTCCAACTCCAGGTATAAGTCCAGTGCCCAGCCCTAAAATAGTATTGATATACTCGCCGACTTGACTTGGGTCGTCAAAGTCTAGCTTGGTATCTCCTTGGGCAGCAGCTGCAATCTTGGCGATAAGGTCGTCGACGTAAGCTATGTTGATATCCATATCGAAAATCCTTGGTACTCCAGTTATAAAGAAGGCGCCGAAATTCTTCTCATAGAAGCCGAGATCAGGGCTTACACTAATCGAGGATAAATTTGCGTGTATGAGTTCTTTGTTTGTAATCTTTCAGCTTCTAGTAAAGAGATAGTACGGCCTTTTTATTCTTCCTGGAACTTTATGTCTTGGGAGAGTTTTTCACGAGATTGACATATGTTTAACGTCATAGTAAAGCGAAAGGTCGCAACGGTGAATATAGAGAAGATGGTGACGACGCTTAGCGTCATGCAGCTTGTGGAGCGCGGGAACCTGTCGCTCGACGACGGCGAGCAGCTGGAGACTCTGCCCCGAGCTCAAGGACGTGCAGGTCTTGCGCGACGACGGCACTATAGAGCCGAAGCGCAATCCCATCACATGCGGATGCTCTTGACGCATAGTCGAGGTTCAGGTACTCCTTCTTCAGCGAGAAGCTGCGCAAGTATAGTTATCCCGCAGGCATTGATCTACTAAATAACATGATTATGGTGTCATGAATGATGTTATAGTCTCAGTAAAGATGATGAAATAATGTTCCTGAGTTTGATCTATTGCATATGTTAAGCTGCAGAAAGCATCTCTGTGGCTCTGGGCTGCGACCGAGTCGGCGCCGGAGACGCGACCTGCATCGATGCTTGCTATGCGAAAGCAAGCCTGCAGCCTGCGCAAAGAGCATAGCGGGTACGGCCTATGCAATAAGTTGGCTATACGTCGCATGACTGAACAATAACTGCAGAGCTATATATGATAATCCGAAAGCTCAAGATCAAGTAGCTACAAATTAACTATCGTCACAGGCCTATGACTGAATTTAGAGTCGGACGGGAGCTAATTGGGCGCCAGGGCGAAACGCACGACGAAAAGATTCTCCAAGAGTCAAGATATAACAGGCTCAGGCTCAAGGTACTCCCAGATATACAATCTCGGTTGCGTCTAAGTTACCTATAAACTGTTAAGATATCCTGACAAGTGTAGGCGGAGATATTGGCCATTGATTGTGATAGTTTCGTTGAGGTTGGGCTTCGATCACGGGTGTCCAAAAGAGGGGGTGCCCACATCTACGTGCAGGGACTTGTGGTATCACTCGTTACTTGTGAAAGTCTCTGCCTATGGGCCGTCTACCACGTGTGACTTTGGGTCTATTATAAATCTTCTCTTAGTGTGTCGATTTCCCCTTTGCCCTCAGCTTTGGCCCGAACTTCCATACGAGTATTGGAAGAGGTAGAGAGACGGCCAAGCCACATAAAGTCAAGACGCTGTTGCCCCAGCCGTAGCCGAGCTTATCGTACATGGATGGAGCGAATAATGGGAATAGAAAAGCGGTTAAGCTCTTCAAGAACTGCTGCGCGGCCATGGCACTGCTGGTATGCTCACCGTACACATCGATGATATATCCAATCATTACAGGATAAACAGTCAGCGGCTAGATCCATGACGCAGGCACCACAACGAACAGAGAATCAGGGGCAAACATACATGGAAGATCGTCCAGCTGCATACCAAACAGCATAATGAAAACCCCAATGTCTACAGCGGTCCAATGTGTATGATACTGGGCTGTCCACCCATATTCAATACACCTCCCCATGTCAATACAATGCCAGGATACATGAGAGGGATCCGTGATTCAGGCTTCCGATTTTCAACCTTCTGCCGCTTGTAAAAGTAGTCCATCAAAGGCCCACCGATCTGGGAACCGGCAATCTCACCCAGAGAACAGGCAATGTAGTGCAATCCACTTATCTCTACAGGTTGTCCATACTGCTTCGTCCAGAGGTGTGAGAATGTCGACAGAGTGACATACATGATGCCGTAGTTGAACCCCGTCAGAAGAGACGAAACCTGGATGAGCGGATGAAAGAATAAAAGCCGGAGAGGTCGGGTCAAGCTTGGTTTAAAATGGCAAAAAAGGACTTACTCTCGTTGAGTTTTTCGTTCGCTGTGTAGTATTGGTTGTTCCTGGTCTCCTTGGGAATCTTGTTTGCTCGTCGTAGAAGCACAACGGGAGCATATGTTTCGTAAAAGCTAAAAAAAGACACAAAGATCATGACTGCTTGGAAGATGGATGTGGCCCAGAACATCCATCGCCACGTTGTGCGTGCAGCCATGAAGCTGCCAACGATTGGGCCTGCCATGGTTTAGTCGGCGGTTAGCAATTTATCGACAAGACGATGGGGATGAAATGATGCTGGCAAAACCTACCGACAGCAGCGCCCAACAGCGGGATAAGAAGATACATGCCCAACGAACGGCCTCTATTCTCCGGCCTCCAGATATCGCCCAAGACACCGCCAGCCAGCGAATGAATAGCGCTAGCGCCAAAGCTAGCCAAGAAACGGGCAGCAATGAGCGTCTCTTTTGTAGCAGCAAAGCCGCACGCGACATTCCAAATAAAGAACCAGATGCCCGAGACGTGCAGAACAACCTGGCGGCCGTATTTTTCGGAAAGGGGCCCAATGGCAAGAGGCCCAAAGGCAGTAGCCAGCAGGAAGATGGAAAGCGACATCGCGGCCTCGATGTCACTCATATTGAGCTCCTTGGCGATGGACGTGAGGGCGGGTGCCATGATGGTAGAGACCATGATACGATTGAAGCCCGTGGCGGACAGCACGTCCGTCACCAGCCACTTGCGGCCCGAGGGCCAGTCCAACGGGCTTCCAGCATCGTAGTGTTCCTCGAACTTGACGAGGAACGGGTCTGTGTTTGTTTCTTTCTGCGCGGGAGCAGCAGCAGCAGCAGCAGATGTTCGAATGGTAGCCATCTCCAGCTCCGCCGGAGTGACAGCCGCGAGGACGACGCCGTCGTTGTTTGCAGGAGCCGCCATGGTTTCAATCTTTCCAAACTCGATATTCTCAAGAACGCGACAAGGAACAAAAAGGTAAGAGGGAAAAAGTAGGTAACGTGTGTTTCGAATGGTGTGAAGAGAGTCCAGCACGGAATCAGGATGCACATAAACACGGAGAGAAGAAGAAGAGAAGAACGCAAAGGGAACAGAGAAAGGGGATCAAGGAGCAAGACGAGGCGCGACGCTGGTAAGACTAGTAGACTAGTAGACTGGTAGAACTAGTAAGGCTGGGCCACTCACCCGATTCCGGCGGACAAACGAGGCCGTCCCCACCAGAGCGAGAAGTACTCGCATGTACTTGCACAATACTGAGCAGCTTTCACGGGTATCATTGGGCAATGTCCGGAGGAGTGTGAATACAGTACATTAAAGGGCATGTATCAGGTCTTCTACGAGTACTCTGTACATTATGTACAATTTCCTCCAATCAGGGAGTCACTTACGTGGGCCGTTAGCTCGCCCCCAGACCGCCCGCATTCCCTGGAAGCTTTTGCGGATTGTGTACGGAGCACTCCGTATAGAGCATGGAGCAGGGAGAAGCACAGTCGAGGGCTGAAGTGCATAATGAGACTATGTACGGAGTAAGCGGTACGGAGTTACGAGAGTACTCATACGGAATACCATTGCACGGAGTACTCGTACGTGTGGATACATGCAGACTCCACATTTCTTTCCCTTTCACTGCCCGAATAATCTAATCAATCAGATCAAAGGGGCAGTGCTGATTGATAAAGCGCCCGTCGGCGCCCCTGCCCCCTTGCCTACAATACTGTGCATGTAGGTTGCATCCATGCAAAAGTGCCTCTAAAAATCAGGGCTCGCAGCCTTACAGACGCGTTTCCTGATAGCGTACCACGATCCAGCTCACCAAAGATGTAGCACCCCGTTTCTTAACAGGTACAAACTCTATACCCTATACCAATTCTTATATATAGAGTAAATTTACTTATATAAAATGTGTGAAGCGGGTAGAAGTCTCAAGAGCCGTAGAGCAGAATACGATGTTTCTGTGGGCGTGCTAGTATCGGGCCCCAATAACTAGGAGGTCAGAATACTTGCCAGAAGCGAATAGGCTTGAGGAACGAAAACTGGTTAGCAGATGGCTGACGTAGATGTGAGATTTGATGGCCCTGGCACGTTGCACTAGTACGTTTTCCCGCATTTCAATCTGTAGATTCGGTGGTACATAGCTAAGATGAATCGAAGAAAAACTTGACGACTCGTCTTTTGCGATCTGCGGCCGCTCAGGCGATCGCGACCAGCGTCCCGCAGAGCGACGCGTAGAGAAGAAATGTTGCCCTGCTGTCCGGTTTGGCACCACATTCTGCAAGACCCATTCATCAAACGCCGCGTCGGTGGGCTCTGCCACAAGCTACCGTTAGAGCAATCTCCAGCTATCTAACGAGAACAATCGCCAGCGTGGCGAAGAAGCAGCCCAAATTCCAAGCAATGCCCCAATCCCTATATAAAATCTTGCAAACTAATATTCCAAGGAGTAGCACGGCGGCCACTAAGGGCAGGGTGACAGTAAAATCACTAAAGATCCAAGTCTCCTCGATGTGAATAGCTTGGAATAGTAGCTCTCTTAACGAAGGGCAATGCCACTCATTGAGTCGATTATTGGTCGTTGGGTCTTTTGTAAGCATCTTGTGTTGTGTTGCGAGTGTGTCCGCAACCTCCTCAGCTGTATCAGCACTGTCGTCGCCGCGCCCTGGCTCGACGCCATCGGCCCGGGCTGGGTGTTTACGGCGACGGCGCTCTTCTGCTTGGCTGTCAGCTACGTCTGCGTCTTCCTCCTCCAGCAAAACGCTCCAAGGTGGCGCAAGATCATGGAAATGACATGAATCAAGGTTCCAATACCGACTTTGGTTGTAGGTAGCACCATGTCACGGCCCACGAGGGGTCACGTGCGAATACGCGGCTATAAAAGGGCAAGAATATAGTAAAAGAACTACTAGAGGAGGACTTCTCTCCTCTAGTAATTAATAAAGTTATTATTTATAATTATTTACTATAACCTAGCTATAATCTAGCTATTTATAAAGGATTTAGGCTAAAAGCCTATATCTACTATTATAGAGCTAAAGGCTTATAAGGCTATACTATAGTATAGCTAA